>VWPU01017503.1:0-49211 GCA_013398955.1 Callaeas wilsoni
GGCGCGGCGCGGCGGGGCCCTGGCGGCGCGCGGGGCGGCTGCGGGTTGCCGGGGGGACGCGGCGCGGCGGCGGCACCGGGATGAGCGGCAAGGAAGGTGATGTCTCCTTCCCTCCCCTTCCCTTCCCTTCCCACCCTCAGGAGACCGAGGCGTGAGGAGCTGGAGCCGGCGGAAGCGGTGGGAGGCCCCGCGGCTCGGAGGGGACGGGGGTGCGGAGCCTCTGCCGTGCCCAGCGGTGCCCTTCGGCTGTGTCGTGAAACTCACACTGAGAGAGGCCGATCCTTCACGGCTGTCGCTGACCTCTCCTTCATGGGTGCGCTGCCTTCCCGCTGGGGCGGTACGGGTGCGCCAGAGAAGGTGGCTATAGGGATCTGCATCCCTGGGGGTGGAAAAGCAGACGCCACAGAGGGAAGCGGAGTGTGTTAGGCCTGTAAAGCACTTGTGCTAGCTATTCAGTATAGTGTGTGTATATATTTATATATATATGTATAAAATATTATGTATATAGCATAATACATATGCGAAATACATATTTTTCACAGCTTGCTCTGCCGCCTGTGTGTTGGTTTAGCCTTGGCAGTCACAGAATCAGAGTCACGGAACGGGTCAGGCTGGAAGGGACCCCAGAGGGTCGTCTGTTCCAAGTTCCCTGCTCAGGCACGGTCATCCTAGAGCACACGGCGCAGGAGTATGTCTAGATGGTTCTTGAACTTCTCCACTGAGGGAGACTCCACAGCCTCTCAGGACAATCTGTTCCAGTGCTCAGTCACCCACACAGTAAAGAAGTTTTCCCTCGTATTGAGGAAGAGTGGAGCTTCCTGTGCATTGGTTTCTGCCTGTTGCCTCTTGTCCTATTGCTTGGCATCACCGAGAATCACACAGACCTCCCTTCAGCACTCTTTCAGGGGATGCATTTAATGTTTTCAACTGCTAAGGGAAAAACAAAACCCTGAACTCATGTCCAACAGAAAAGAAGGAAAAAATTATTTTCAGTTTCCTCTTTAAGAAAGTAGATATGCCCACGTCTGGTTTTGGTTTGGGATAATAAACAATTAAGCAGAAACATTTTAAAATCCAGTGTTCCCTTGGTTCTTCTTTTAAGGAAATTGAGAAAACTCCATGTATTCAAAAGGTATGCCTGTATTCAAGTTTGCCAGATTTTGGGCTCTGTTAGGAAGTGTCCAGCTGTCACCAAAAGGAAAGAGAGAGAGAGGGAGGAATGGTTGACACATGGGTGACACAATGAGTTAGTCCAAGGCGAAGGATGGATAAAAGGAAGAAACAATACAAGGTGTAAATCGAGAGTAAAATGTAGTCCAGTTCTGGGTGTGGGTCTGAAACAGAGGCTTGAGGAAGAGGCACACAAAGTGAAGTGAGCAGCTACATCCAGAGAAGAAACTGGTTAATGGGCAGAGTGTGAGGGCCTAAGAAGCTGTGCTGCAGGAGCTTAACCTGCATATCTGAATAGGGGTATTCTGCTTAAATTATGCCTTACTTCTTTTTATGGTTACTGAAGACCTGTGACATAAATCACAGTAATAAAAACTTGCAGGTTTATTGACTAATTTCAAGCTGAGTATTTCAAATAGTTAGGGGAAAAAAAAAAGGAAGAAATTGTGGAGACAGAGTTTTTGCAAGAAAATGGACACATGGTGCACCGGCCATAGGACAAGTGAACAGAGCACGTAGAAAACGTACACAGCGAGAGACTGCTGATGCTTCAAGGACAGAGGGACAGCAGCCAAAGAAAAACATAAACAAAGATAGAAAACTGTCTGATGATTTGTGTGAATAGGTGCATGATAGCCGGCCGAATAGAGCGAGAGATCCAATTAAATCATTACATGTTTTATGTGTGTGTATTGCTTTGCCAATGTAATGTGTGGACGCCTGGACAGGGGGGACATAGTGTATAATAAGGGTGCTTGGGGGCAATAAAGTGGCTTCTGCTGGATTCATATTGGATCGTGCGTAGTCCGTTTACTCCCGCAAGAAAAGGAAAGGTCTAATCCTGTAGGTCCTTGTTCGCATGAGGATTTCCATGCAACCATTCACTTACAGCAAGTAAACGTAAAAGGGTGTGAAGACCTGAAGACCTTACCACAAAAAAGACTTAGGATTCTGCCACACTCATCCACTGAAATGGATTTGTTTTTGTAATTTCCACTAGCAATGTGGTAGAAAAAGTAACATGATAATGTGAAGCTGGCGTCAGTTGATAATAAGGCTCAGCCAGTTACCTTATTCTGTCCTGTAGAATATGACTGCTGTCAGGAATGCTCTGAAGGCGGTATTCTGGCAAAACTATATTTTTAAGTATTTTTTTTTTGTGTGTTATCTTCTATTTAATAGGATCAGGTGGGTTCAGAAAAAGAAAGCATGACAATTTTCCACATAGTCAAAGAAGAGAAGAAAAAGAGAATGTTACTCCACCTTCAGCTTTGATGGCATCTTTTAAATGTAAGTAAGCATTTGGAAAACCAGATTATAAAAATGTAGTGTAGAAATTGCTAGGAAATTATTAGTGGAATAAACCATCTCTCTCTGAGGGAGAAACTTGTAACTAGTTGGACTCATACTCCATGCCTTTAGAGCTTAGTGTTATGCATTTTGGGCAGTGAAGTTCTGGGAGTGGGATTTCGCATGGCTCTGCCTGGTTCATGACTTGCACCTGTTTCCATCCTACCTGCTGTTCCCCCTGCCCTCCTTGCTTGTGCTGAACCTGATGCTGAGCAAACTGCACAAGTGTTCAGCCAGGCAAAGGGTGACCAGGCCCTTTGGTGGCAGAAAACTGTAGGATCTGTAGAGGTGTAACACAAAATCTAAGCCACAGGGGCAAGAGGAGGAGATGGTGACCTTTGGGAAACTGAGGAGGCTCTGACCTTGGCTGTGGTGCACAGATGATTAAGCTACTTAAATGTAAATCTGGATGCATTGTTTTAAGAGTTGGTAGTTGTTTATACCTGCACTTTTTCAAGAAAACCACTTCAACTAATATAGACTTGTATGTAGACACTTAGTTCATTTTCAATGCCCTTCAAATATTAACATATATTTGAGATTCTTTAAATAGGCAAGTGTAAACTTCCCTTCAGCCAAATGGTTTTTATAGGATTTTTCACCAAACCAGATTTAAACTCCAGTAAATTTAAATTTCTTGTTAGACAACTCCTAACAAAGCAAAGTTGACCTTCAGAAGTAAGAAGCCTTGACTGAAGAAGGAAGGAGATTCGGTATGGGGAACACATTAATTCTTGTAAAATTTTCCGCGTGCCACATATTTTTTATGAAGCTAAGAAGGGTGAGGTATAAGCTGGCTGGCTGCTTTAGATGGTTACTTCAATGTCCTATAACTTCCTGGCTTTTTAAAAAAAGGGTGTTTATGTTTTTCTGTGCAAATCAGCTTGGCAGATGATTAACCATGACCCCTGAACTTTGCCTAGAGAAGCTGTGGCTGCCCCATCTCTGGAGGTGTTCAAGGCTGGTTTGGAGGGGGCTTTGAGCAACCTGATCTAGTGGAAAGCATCCTTGCCCGTGGGAGGAGGGGTTGGAACTAGGTGATCTTTAAGGCTTCTTTCAACCAAACCACTCTATCATTCATATTGAATATTGTATATACGCTTGCTCTTGAATGGAGTAGTGCAACTGTACTGTCAACTTTAATTTTTCACTCTCACGAATATCAGTTTGTCATAAAGTTGCTATTACTTCCACTTCAAAACAGCTTGTTTCCCTGCCTTCTTGTGAAATCCAGTCATCTGTGTTTGGTTAATTTCAGAAAGATTTTAAGGGACATGGTTTCTTCAAAGCTTTTCAAAGATACACTCTTTGTATTTACTGCAGAAGTGCTTAGTGCAGTACAAAGTGCACCAAATGCACTGCCCCAGACAGGGATGCTGGTGGTCTTTGTCTCCATGTCTGGCACAAGCATTAGGAAAAGGTGTGCTCTGGATGATTTATAATTGAGCAAGTTGTGTAAGGTGACCCAGAGTTGTGCACTCTTTCTGTGTATGTTGTCTGAATCTAAAGAACTTAATCATAGAATCATGGAATATGCTAAGTTGGAACTGATCCATCAGGATGGTCATGTCCAACTCCTGGCCCTGTGCAGGACATTCCAAGAATCACACCATGTGCCTGAGAGTATTGTCCAATCATTTCTTGAACTCAGATAGGATTGTTGCTGTGACCACTTCTCTCAGGAGCCTGTTCCAGTGCCCAGCCACTGTCTGGGTGAAGAACCTTTCCTGATACCTAACGTAAACCTCCCCTGACACAACTTCAGTCTGTTCCCTCGAGGCCTGTCACTGGTCACCAGAGTGAAGAGATCGGTGCCTGCCCCTCTGCTTTCTTTCCCTCATGAAGTGTTGAAAGTCTCCCCTCTGTCTCCTTCTCCACGCTGAATAGACTGAGTAACCTCAGCTGCTGCTCATACTGCTTCCCCTCCAGACCCTTCATTATCTTCATTGCCCTCCTTTGGATGCTCTCTTAGATCTTTAGAACTTTTTAATATTGCTTTGCGCAAAAAACCACATACAGTGTTTGAGGTGAGGCTGCCCCAGAGCAGAGCAGAGCGGGACAATCTCCTCCCTTGCCCAGCTGGTGATGCTGTGCCTGATGCCCCCCAGGACAGGGTTGACCCTCCTGGCTGCCAGGGCACTGCTGACTCATGTTCAAATTGCCCTCTATCAGGACCCCCAGGTCCCTTTTTGCAGCACGGCTCTTCAGCCCCTCATTCTCTGGTCTATACACACAACCAGGGTTGCCTCGTTAAGGTGTGGCCTTAAATGGGTGTACACATTTTGCTCTTTCTAATCTCTGAAAGAAAGATGTGCTTGAATTGATCTATTTGCATCAACGTTTTCTAAAGAATTAATGAGAAATTGTCTTATATAATAATCACAGAATCACAGAATAGTCTAATTAGTCAAAACCCAAGAAGTTACACCTCTTTTTTGGAAATATGTTTTAAATATGACAGCTGAGTGATAGAGTGGATGCTACCTCGATTTGTAAGGTTAAGGTTTAGTAAGTGTCATTTTTTTAGTCTGATTTAGCACCACCAAAATTATCAATAGAGTCTGAGTCTTTACTTTCAGTGCTAAATTAGACATTACAGTGGAATGTGTGTAGGAAATGACGGTGTGGTTTTGATGTTTTAGCTTGGAGAACCCCCAGGTTCTAATCCTTTGCAGTTTTAGGCAAGAGCACAACGCAGAAGGTTTTCTTGCATCTTATTAGGCTAAACATTATTGTATTTGTCTGGTTTACTTTAGAATAGAAAGCACTTTGCAGTAGTCCCTAACAGGTTTAAAACCTAACATTAAAGTCTAAAAGCCACAACTATTCAGAAAAGATTTGGGGTGTTGCTAATATTGTAGGTGTTCAAAATAGTGAATTTTCCAGTAGATGACATTTGTAAATGGTCCTTGGAAATGTCATCTGTGTCATCCTATGAAGGGAAGTCACCCTTCCTCAAGTTCGTGTAACTATGATCTGAGGGAAATCTGCTTGATGATAATACAGGGGTGGAATTGACTCTCAGAATTTGGAAGAGATACACCAGACATGTATAAGAATTAAAAGATCAACAGGAGCATTTGTGACTTATCTTAGAGTTTCAAAATAAGGTTGGGGAGAACAGAACAAAATGAGAAGAACCAAATTTTTACCAAGGCAATGAGAAAAACAGAACTATTTTTCTAGTGTCATCTAAACCTCGCTTGCCAGCGAACTGCTATGCTTTTTTAAAGGTTATTCACTTGTCAGACCCTTTAAAAATGTAAGCTCTTAGTTTATTTTCTGCATCTTCTTGCACAGAGACTTTGACACCTCAGACATTTATATAGGAAATTCATTAGATTTCTTGTAAGCATCTATTAGTGATTTATTTACTAGAATAATGGTATATAAAATCTTAATGGTATTTGTGAAACATTCATAATGTTTTTCATAACCAGATACACTTCCTCTCTTCTCTGTATTCACTGTAGTTAGAACTAACATCAGCAAGTCAGAAATCTTACTTTAAATAATTGATCTCACTTTTCTTTAGTACTTCTAATCCTTAGGGATATTAAAACACTCAACTTTTGGCCAAGTCTAGCTGGGATGTGAAATGCAGCCTTTCTTATAACTAAATTGTGTATTTTGGACAGTATATGTGCCTTAGCCAGATGCTTTTTATTTGATTGGATTAGGCACTGGTGAATCTTATTAACAAATGATTGTAGGGGGTTTTTTTTGATTTGTCTTGCTGAATTTGGGTGAAATTTTCAGTTTGTTTCCCCAACAGCAGTACTGTGGAAGAGATTTTATTAGGGAAACCAAGTATTTTACCTTAAAAATTGTTTAGGCTGCTTTAAGGCATCATCAGAATTGGTATCTACTTAACCCTGACTTATTAAACATCGGTAGCATTAATGATGAATTTTGCTGCTCTGGCAGGTGACAGGCAGTGGTGGCCTCTGCAGCCATGCCCCATGCAGGGACAGCCCGCCTTGGGAAAAGGAGCCCAGGGACAAGGCTGGTGGGGCTGGGGTCCATGAGGAGCTGGTGCAGCACAGGTGCTTTCCCTTCCCCTGTGCTGTGTTTGTGTGGTAACTGAGCTTTTGCTGTAACGGTTGACTCCACAGCATTCCAGCTGGAGCTCGACACCAGGCACGATAAGTACGAACGGCTCGTGAAGCTCAGTCGGGATATAACTATCGAAAGCAAAAGAACGATATTTCTGCTCCACAGGTTCACCAGGTGAGTCACGTTGAGCGTGAAAATGTTCATACAAACCTACAATCTGCCCTGCAGTGTTGTCTGTGAGTAACAGCTGCAATGTTCTGTTCAGAGGAATTTAATTAACTTCCCATAAACATCTTTTAGGGTGGATGTGAGCTAATGAATGCACGCTCCAGTTAGAGAATTAAAAGTTGCTGGTTCAGGTTTCTGGGTTGGTTTTGTTGGTTTATTAAACCAGTGTAAAGCAGTAGAGTGAGCAGCAGATGAGAGCCTTCCAGCTTTCAGCAAACTGAGAGAGGAGTACGCACCCTTCCTTCAGGTTACTTGCCCGGGCAGTTCCGTCACCGTTTTGGTTGTTGCACCCCCACCCCAGGTCATCAATGCAAATAGGAGGTGACCTGGGGTCTGTTTATGTAAATACTACAGCTGGATAGGCTTCTGTGTGAAGTTTTGAGCTTCTATATATTTTGTGTTTTCATGAGCCTTCAAGCAATCTTTGGAAGCCAGAGACAAATTAGAAGAGCAACAGGAAAATTGGAAGCTTTGCATAGCCTGCTGTATAAAGTGTTTGTTGTACATGACAAACATTGGTCTTGCATGTTTTAACAGCTCTCGCTGTTCCTTTCCTTTGTAATTTCATTTCTTTTAATTTAGCTTTTGTTACCTATCAATATATTTGTGTTGAAGTAGTAACTATTTGTAGTTACAGTTCTAAATGGAGATTATGAAGTTGCCTTCTTTTTCATTTGGTTTTCTTCTGCAAAGAGGTATTGTGATAATTCCAGTAACCTCTACAGCTTTGACTGTAAATAACTACTCCCACTGCAGGGGCTAGGTGGCTGGGAACTGGTGGAGGAAAGAACAACAAAAAACTCCTCATTACTCTGAATTTAGATTCTTGTTTAAGACATGCCTGATTTTGTGAGAGTGGAAGTTTTCCATGCTGTATTTTGTATTTCCTTCTTCCTCGCTTTTTGCAATTATTGTGGTTTTAATTTCAGTAAATTTTACTGTTTGCTTTTAAATGTTTTCTCAAGACCAATCAAACAGTAGTTCCTTAACAAGACTGTAAACTAATACACCATATGAATTATTTGGGCTCAAGGGAGGAGAAAGTTTAAAGGAAATTAGATAAACTAAACTTTAAATGCCAAGTATATGTTGTGGTTGTGAATCAGATATTTCAGCTGTTCCTGGACAGCATAGTCCATAACTACTTCCTTAAAAAAAATAAAAAAATCGCTTGTAGAAGTACATAATGTATTGTATTTTGCAATACTGTCAAGTATTGCAAAATACTAATTTTTTACAGAGGTTGAAGGACTTTTATAAATACTGCTAGTTTTCTGGAATATTTTTTGAAGCTTTTGTATGTGTTTCTCCTTTTTCTTACTTAAACAATAATCATGACCGTAGTCTGGAATAAACACCATGCTACCAGAACTCTGGCTGGTTGAATATTTTTTTGGTAAGAATGTACAGAATTTCAGAATATGCAATAAGTATCTATGAAAGTTAAACTGTTTCTCATTCGAGTATCAGTTTTGCCTTTTCTTGTAGCCAGTAAAAATGTATTGATTAGTAAAAGAAATAGTGTAATGTTTTTTAACTGTTTGCTCATGTTCTGGAAACTGCTCTTTCAGTTTCTGTTTTATGATTGCAGTGCTCCCAATGGGGAAGAAATACTAAGTGAATCTGAAGTCAAGCTAGATGCTGTCCGGCGGAAGATCAAGCAGGTTGCACAAGAACTGATTGGAGAAGACATGTACCAGTTCCACAGAGCTATATCTCCAGGTAAATAATTTTAAAATAGGAAAAATATGCAGTTTTGAACTAAGCTTAGTTTCTCTTTATGTAGCAGTACTTTCTCTTCATGCTCAGGTCTGAATTTGTTGTTTTTCTGCAGTTATAAATCAGGACTCAGGTTAATCTTAGTTACTAGCAGAGTTAGCTCTGGTATTAGAGAAGCTGTTGTCCTACAGTTTCATTGCAGTTTAAAGGAAGATTTAAATGGGAGTCTGCAACTGGAAAAATTTGGACCCTGACCTAAACTGAAGTTGAGAGTCGTTCTAACAAATGTACTGGGTGGTCTTCTCTGACTGAGAGGAATATATGTAGCACACTCATTTGCCCCTCCTGAAGGGTTATAATTTCTAAGAGGAGAGTGGGAGTGACTGTCTTGTGAAATTATCCATTTTGAGTGATAAAGTGATTCTGCGTTGATAAAGTTAATGAATTAAAATCCTTAGATTAGCATTTTCTTTCTTCTAGCCTCAAAATGTGCTTCTGCTTCTCTGTTACAAGCATTAAACCAGTTTGTGTGTTTCAATTGCATCTCTTTCTGCTCCTCTCTGTAAACACAGTCTTTGCTAACATTCTTGAGGTATTAAATGCTAGTTCATTAATGACTCTTGCTGTCAAATCATATTTCTTTGCTGAATCTTTGCTGACAATCTGAATATTACCTAAAATTGGAATGCCTTGGTTGTGGCAATACATGAGTAAAATATGTAACTACTTCTTTGACACCTTAGTCATGGTATAAAAGTATCTTGTTTTTATCAACCTCATTTTAACATATTTGGGGTTGTGTATATCTTTCCTTGTTTAGGCAAAACTTCTTCAGCTGATGAGAGCTGAAGATTTGCCCTGAACTACTTAATTGTTTAAAAATGCCCATAAGATTGATTTGATAAACCAGCAGCAAATACATGTATGTGATTTACAAGACAAACAATGCTCAGGTTAACTTGTACTCATGTCTTACAAAAACTTTAGTTCGTTAAGAGTGAGACAGATCTTGAGTCTCAGTTAGGGATTTGGAACCAGAAGGAGCTTGCCCTGGTAGTCTTCAATGGCTCTGTTTAATTCCACAGTCCTCTTACCTGTGCTGCATTGGGTTGTTCAAATTAGATATAAGTAGTTTTTCTTAGAGCCACTTAACGTGTCTTGCTGCTATTTATAGCCAAGCACTGTAGTGACACAATGAAAAGAGATAGTTCAAAATGCTGGCACTACAGATGATCTCAAACTGTGAACAACACTATTCCAAGCATATTAATGAGTATCTTGACGTGCTGAAAATGTCTTTTGATTTTCATTTTAAGTACTGCTTATAAATACGGAGAATCCTTGCATTCAGTTTTATGAACAAAAGTTTTTGAAAGCTTCATTGTGACCTGTAAAGTTTGTCTGAATAACCCCTGAAGTTTGTAGTCCCATGTGAGTCATATAATGCTGTGTATAGAGCAGCAGTGTTTGAGGTCTGCTACCTCACGGGTCTTTGTGAGACTGTGTGGTGCAAGCTGTCAGCCATGCCATGAGAGCAGGATTCTTGCAGGGTAACCACTTACTCTGCGTCAGCTGCCTCACCTGAACTGTCTCTGTTTTGTTTGATATGTGTCTTTGTGGCTGTGAAATTCAAAGAGGCTTACCTGCCTCTAGTTCTGCTGAGGAGCAATTGGCCTGGAATTAGGTTCACTCATCTCACATATAAGAGAGTACACCTGCATAGCAGACATATGGAAACTTACTGCACGGTAACTTCTGTGTGTACCCATGCTTTTATTAAACAAGTAAGCAAACCTGATGCTAGTTTTCCACATCCAGATTTTCTCCTCCTAGTAAAAAAAAAGTTGCTGGTTCTGTTTCTTAAAAAACTATAAATTTTCAAAAATCGAAAGTTAGATTTCTTTTTTACATGAAAGGTACCTAAAGTTAAGCTAGCCATAGCAATCCGAAAATAAAGAAATTAATGAAAAAAAGTTTTTGTTCAGCTTTGCTTTGTGCATTTGGTAAATACACACCGTCAGCTACACCGATTTTCCTGCATAATTTATTTCTGACTTGCGTAAAGGTACTCATTGATACCAGAATGGACCTGAATAAACTGTTTAGAAAACAACTGCAAGTATTCTGTCAGGAGCAGTTCAGAATTTTTAACACCTTTTTCTGGTGTTGTAAATCTCAGCCTCTTAAAATGACTAAGATGTATTTGTCCATTTTAGAGCAGGACGAGTTGCTCTAGAGGAGGTTAGTAGTAGAAGTAGTTGGCAGAGGAAGTTAGAGACCTGCTGTATGTGTATGATGACTCAATGCCTGCTGCAAAACCTTTAGAATAGAATAGCCAAATTCAGATGGAAGGAACCTACAATGATCAGCCAGTGCCACTGCCTGACGACTTCAGGGCTGACCAAAAGTCAAAGCATGTTGTTAAGAGCATTGTCCAAATGCCTCTTTTAAACACTGACAGGCTTGGGGCATCAACCACCTCCCTAGGAAGCCTGTTCCTGTGTTGGACCACCTTTTCAAAAGAAATGCCCCTGCCTGATGCAGCTTAGAGCCATTCCCACACATCCTATCACTGGATGAGACGAGATCAGCACCACCTTCTCCACTTCCCCTCTTCAGGAACCTGTAGGGAGCAGTGAAGTTGCCCCTCAGCCTTGTCCTCTCCAAACTACACAAGCCTAAAATCCTAAACTGCTACTTATAGGACTGCTCCTTACTCCTTCCAATGATTTCACCAGCTTTGTTCCTCTCCTCTGGATGCCTTCAGGGATCTTCACATCCTTTTTAAATTGTGACACCCAGAACTGCACACAGTTGCATGTACAGTAGCACATCCTTAACGCTTACATGGGACTTGGGGTGAGATTGTCATAGAATTAAAGAATTTTCTTACTGCAGTCTTAAGAAAACTTCAGAGAATGAATCTTAACTGACCTCTCGAGGTAAAAAGAAAGGAAGGCAAGAAGGTATTAGTGTGCTAAATAAGGGGGAGAAGAAGTAGACTCTGCTGTCCATCTTTCCAGCAGTCAGGTGTGCAGTCTCTCAAATATATGAACTTTGCAGTTTTTTTGGACAGAAACAAAAGGTAGAAATACACAGCCCCTCAGTGCATTTCTGAAGTTAGAACTGGAAATAGCTGTACTTTTACTTTTTCCCTCTCTTCAGGTGAGGTAAATGGCAAGTCTGTCCACTCCCATCAGTTGTATAATACTGCTTGGCCCGAAGATCTCCCTGTTGTTTCTGTAATTAGATATTTGTGCCTCATTAAGAGGACTGTTTTTAAAATCTAACTGAAATAAGTTGCCTTCATTCTATTTCTGTAGACCATCCACAGCACCTACTTAACGTTCTAGCTCTTCTACATATGTTCCTCTGCGAGGGAAGTTTGTGCCAGCTGTTGCCCATGGTGCATGTTTTGTAAGGGTGTTAGAATGTGTGTCACTGGGAAGACAGGCAATGCTTTTAGGCATTGTGTAAATGAGCTTGTGTGCATAACAAGTATAAAATGCTATCTTGCAGCCAGACCTGTACTCTTACCTTCATTAAATCCTCTGCTCTCCAGTTAGTCATTGGGATGGCAAAAAAAGGAATATACAGGCTTCAACACTTGTAGATCTTGATTGTGCTGAAGCTGGGATCAAGGAGGTGTCAGAGATGTGAAGATGCCTGATGTCAGGATTATGAAGCTGAGATAGAATACCTAGAAACAGGAAGAATGAGGGGACAGTTAGATGAAGAGCAGCTGGTAGAGGGAATGCTTTATTCCACCTGCCCACCACTGTTTATGAAGAACTTTAATTGGGAGATGAACAGTGATAAGAGTTAAGAATGTTGCTTTTAGTTTTGGTTTTAAGTCTAGTGTTCTTTAATTGTTGCTTTGCGTTTTTTTAGTGGAAAAAGCTTGCATGTCGTTTTGAAAATAAATGTAGCTAAGAAAAGTGCTAGATCTTTTGTCTATATATTTCCTAGGGCTGTAAGTCTTGGCCTTCCTTTAACCTAGTTTTCAACTCTGATTTTGTATTTTACAGAAATTCTGGAGAACTAGTTAAAAAGCTTTTTATGAACAAAAACATTGCCATTAAACTGCTTTTTTCTTCCAAAAAGAATAAAGAAACGCTTATGTCCCATATCTCAAAAGCAGCATGTCTAATTAACCTCAAACTTCCTAAAAATATTCTCCTTTGTCTTGAAACCAAACATGAAACATCCTCCTGTTCCCCACCCTACCTCTCACAGAAGGAGTAAAAAGGTTCAAAATGGAGCTTATAATGGAAACCACTGTAGCAGCCTTAACTGGGGAATCATGATTGTCTGCATAATAAAGCTGCCTAATACATATTTTATTCAGTATAATAACTGTTAGCCTATAAATAGAAGAATGCTATGAGTACTATGCTTGGGAATATTGTTTGCCACTTGTAATTGTTAAATGCTTTTTTTGGGGTTACTCCAAGCAGTTGTTCTTTTGACTTGAAGATAAAACAATTCTGGCAGAGCACTAAAGGAGTTTCATGCTTTCCCTCATTAAGAATAGTGCTAATGGCACGCAGGACGTTTCCCCAAAGGACACTTGCATGAGCTCAAACACTGAGTATAGCACTAATTGAACAACAACAAAAACTGATGACTGTTTTCTACACGTTTCTTAACAGTACAGATTGTCCCAGGGGATGATTAAACAAGCAAACAAAGAGATACTGAAATAATGAAGTCTTTTTTTAATGCAGAGCTCTTCATTTGTTATGTTAGAATGTTCTGCTTTGTTGATATTTTTAAAGCTTTACTATTTGTAATATAGAATTCCTGCTCCTTTGGCTCGCTTTGCAGTGTATACCTTATATATCCTGTGAGGAAATATGTACTCTTTCTTTAAAATTGTTGAGAGACACTATGCAAGAAAAGGACTGAAAAAGATTGTATGGATTTATGAAAGGAAGGAAGAAATTTTTTACGGTTTTTTATTTGTATATATATGCATTCGAGTATTTTTATATATATATTTAACTCTCAACTACTGAGGGAGATATCAACAGTATACAGAAAAGATCTGTACGGGACTTAAAGACAAGAAAGAAGTGCTCTGCAACATGTATAGGGTCCTACACTTTGGCTACCACAACCCCATGCAGTGCTACAGGCTGGGGGAAGAGTAACTGGAAAACTGCCTGCTGGAAAAGGACCGGGAGTTTCTGGTTGACAGCAGCTGAACATGATCCAGTGCATGCCCAGGTGGCCAAGAAGGCCAGTGCCATCTTGGCCTCTATCACCAATAGTGTGGCCAGCAGGACCAGGGCAGTGATTTGCCCCCTGTATTCAGCACTGGATGCACCTCAAGTTCTGTGTCCAGTTTTGGACCCATCACTACAAGAAGGACACTGAGGCACTGGAATGTGTCCCCAGAAGGGCAGTGGAACAAGTGAAGGGTTTGGAGCACAAGTCTGATGAGGCTGAAGGAGCTGGAGGTGTTTAGCCTGGAGAAAAGGAGGCTCAGGAGGGACCTCATTGCTCTTTACAACTACTTGAAGGGAGGGTGCAGCCAGGTGTGGGGTGGTCTCTTCTCCAACATAACAAGAAATAGAACATGAGGAAATAGCCTCAAGTCACTCTAGAGGAGGTTTAGATTGTATATTAGGAAAAAATTTAATCATGAGAAGGATTGTCAAGCATTGGAACAGGCTGCCTAGGAAAGTGATGGAGTCACCATCCCTGGAGGTATTTAAAAGACATATAGATGTGGCCTGTAGAGATACGTTTTAGTGGTGGACATGGCAGTATTGGATTAGTGGTTGGACTCAGTTGATCCTAAAAGTCTTTTCCAGCCTAAAAAATTCTATGATTCTATGTTAGGATGTATGTAATTATTCAAAGCATGTTCTAAATCTACTCTGTATAAATGCAGAACTTGTGTAATGCAGAGGGAAAACTAAGGACTGCTTGATAAGTTGGCATTATGTGGGGTTGAATGGAGTACCTTTTTAACATGACTTTGTTAAATGAAATCTCTAGCTATTTGAAGACTCAGTTTTTTGCCCCTTAAGACAAAATATTGCATGGGGAGCCCATAATTCTTCTGGAGCTTCTTAACTGGAGTGGCATGGGGTGATGAAGGTAGATGCAAGTGGCGCACTGTTGGCTGACCTTTGCTGTGTGCCTGTGCTCGCAGCAGTGGCGAGTGGAGTGGTGTGCACAGGGAAGCTCATTAGCTGTTTATCATGTCTGCACTTGCTCTCAATAGGATTAGATGATGAGGCTGTAAAATGTCAGCACCTTGTCAAAACTATTGCTCTGTGACTGCTTCTGCTGATGATGGTGCAGGAAATTCTGTGTAAAAGTTCAGCACTGACGCAGTCTAACACATAATTTATCTTGTGCAGGCACTATTTGTGTTCTGAGAGATTGATATAATGGAGCTTATTTCTGTCTCTTGCCTTATGCCATTTAGAGTCACTTTAGGTGTGTAAGATACTGCAACAAACTGCATTGCTTGATTGGACCAGGCTGGTTAAGTCTGTGTGGATGAAAAGGAAATACTTCAGTTGCACTAGAATGCCACTTTTTAACTGCAGTGTATTGGACCACCAGATAGGATGCTGTAAGAAACGCTATGGAGATGTGTGGGGTCTGTCCAAGCAGGCCAGCTTTAGGTTACTGATGATTTAAGTAATAACCTTTTTTTGGGTAGCGTATGAAGGATTTTAATTGGAATGCTAACTAAAGGAACTATTCCCGTAATGATTTCTGTGTATACCTGGCTGTGGTTTTGTTTTGTTTTGTTTTGTTGTTTTTGTTGTTGTTGGGTTTTTTCTTGTTGTTTTTGAGGTTTTTGTTTTTGTTTTTTTGTTCTTAGCTTTTAAACTCAAAATATGGAAATAACATACTCAAATCGTTCTACCTTTGTAAACACGCATGTATTTCTGAAATAATATCAAGGTACATAATATCAGGGATATCATATCCATGTACTGTTCTGCACATCAGGAGCAGTATAAGTAGGACACCTGTTTTTTTTGTTGAGAAAGCTTAAAAACTGTAATTAAAATAGATGGCATATTTAATTGTAGGTTGGTAATAGAGAGGAAAAGCTTTGTACTGCAGGAGGAAGGTATCATGAATTGTAAATGTCTCACCCAGGATAAGACCTAAATACACCTAAAACTTGAAAGGAAAGCTGTCTGTGAAGGAAGCAATCAGGTTTATGCAAGATGGTGGGAAAACACAGTAACACAGGAACAGGATGTAACTGAAGAATTAATCTCTTTGCTGTTGTAGGTGAGGGGTAAAATGCCAGAAATCGAAACAAAGTTTCCTGATTATACTGGAAAATTAACAGAATTTGCAGTGAATAAGCCAATGGTTATCAGATACAATTTTGTTAATTTCTTTCTTTCTGTTTTGTTACATTCTGTGTTTCTCTGAACTCATATCCCCACTTGGTCAAACTGTTTTGTTTGGGTTTTTTTCTTTTTCATTCTGCAAGTTGCCTATTTGAAATTTGATACCTTTAGTTCATTGCATTTTACTACCCTTTTATTATTTTTGGTTCATGCCTTTTTCCTAGGTTCTTCTAGGGAAAGGGAAAAACCAGCAACTGCAAAGCCTCTCACTTTGTATTTCCTGCTGCAGGTTTTGTATGTCTATACACAAAAAATTAAAACGAACCTGCAAAAATGAATGCAAATTATGACATGAGTAAACTAGGCATGCACAATGTGAGAACTGATTATCAGTTTATCCCTGAATGAGATGTAAATTCAGCAGGAGCTCTTCAGAGCAGCATAAGTCCATAAGAGAAGCTGTGTACTGTCTTTTAAAGATGCATGCTGTGGATTAGCATGATCACAAAGATTGTCCTTTCCTGCCTAACTGTCCTAAAGTCCTGCTTTATTATTATGACAAATAACTGCAGTTACTCACATGACAACCTGAAACTGGTGACATTGTTTGTCTTTTAATTCAGTTTCATAGCTGGCAAATGTAGGGGACCTTGTGCTCTGGCGCAGGAATTTTTTTCAACCCTGCAGCTATTGACATTAGTCATTCACAGACCAGATCTCTCCAGCCTTTGCAGGAACCAAGTGCAGCTGGAACATAAGAGAAGTTAAAAAAAAATCTATGAAGCTTTTTTGTTTGTTTGTTTAAAATAACACAGAAGAATGTGTCATAGTGGAGCTCCATTCCAAGAAACGACCGGGATAGCACATCGGGGTTCGATTTTTGTTTTGCAGTCACGTGGGGAGAAATAGAGTTTGGTGAGTGGTGAAGTACCTTTGTGCCATCTCACAGATCTGTGTTTTTGAGGATAAATGGCCACTATTTGTTCTTCTAATGTGTTTGAGAGTTGGGTCTGTTGCATGGAAACAACATCATCTTAAGAAGAACTTTCACTGTGTTTTAAACTGCAGAAGCTGTGTTGTGTTAGGTGCTCTTTCTTCTTTGATCATTGAACATCCTGGCTGAGTCAGAGCTTCCTTTCTTTGGTATTTTGAACACTTGCCCTCAAGGCTGTCAGTAGTGTAAAATTTGCCATCAGACTGAATGACTTTTAAAACTCTGTATTAATTATGAAGGCAATTGGAGGTGGTCAAAGAGGTCAGGAAGACTACTTGTCACAGGAATAGGTTTTTTTAGGAACTTATGTAGAACACTGGGTGTTCTTCAGAATTACTATGTTTGGGGCTGGCAAGTTGGACTAAAACCCCAAACTTCAGCACAAAAACCTTGATTACGAAAGAAACATCCCTCAGGTCCCCAAGTAGAAGAAAAATAAAAGTTTGTGAACTTCTCACCCACAGTTACTCAACTGCAAAGAGGCCTATCATTTGTCATATATCCATGTATTTTTAATAACAATCTTAAAAAGGCTTGATTGAGCTATTCTCTGCAATGAGAGACTAAAATATACTTTGCAGTTCTTTGAAAGGTTTTTGTGCCTGTTTGGAGAAATAATTTAACTCTCACAGGCACCTGTCTAATAGGGAACTTATATTTGTTTCTGTGGTTTTTGGGAAAACTGACTAGTCTTGGTATTACCTTTTCCCTACATTTGGTGTATATTCAACTTTAAACGAAGTGCAAACAATGTTAACACTTCAGTATCTGAAATACATCACTTCAACACATGCAGCTAGAAGAGAACAGAACTTTTTGGTGGTCGTGGATGTGTCAAGTAACAATTGACTAATGAACAGATCATTCAGGGCTTTATAGAAGAAATTTACATGAATTTAATTATTGATGTAATAGTAAACCTACTCAGCTTTTGGATTATTACTCAGTGAATAGAAACATATGATTTTTCCAAATTTGTAAGCTCATACAGACTTTTATTCTAGTACTTTTATTTATATTTGTTAGTTAGTAGTGTTTTATAAAATCCATCCCTGACTGGAATTACTCTTTTAAGCCATTTTCACAACAGGATGTCCAGAGCATTCCTGTCTGTGAGGAGAGCTGGCTCTATCCTCTTTCAGTGTATGTTATAAAATTAACCTTTGACTTCATGCTCACAATCAACAAAATGGTTTGATTGTTTCATAGCCTCAGTTTTAGTTTAATTACTTAAGTTTTTACCCCTTCTGCCCAGAAAAAGACCTGTCAATCTTAGGAATCATTGTCAAGTATGCAGAGAACTTTAAAGGAATAGATTAAGGTCTGAATTACCAGTTTCATCTTAATAGGACACCGGATTTAGTTTTTGTATTAATACTTCTAAATTTATTGTGTGTACTTGTTTCAACTGATGTTGTACCTGGTTAATTGTTTGCTTATTTCACTTGTTCTCCCCTTCATTCATCCCTATGCTTCTTTAAGCAAGTTCTTCAAGTTTACCGTGCTCCCCATATTCTGTAGAATTATTTCTCTGTCTGGGATTTCCACAAGAATATGACTTTTTTTTTCTGGATTATGGTAGGGATTTCTAGGTTTTGGTGGTGGGGTTTTTTTTGTTGTTGTTGTTGCTTTCTTTGGTTTTTAGGGAGAGGAGAAAAAAGGGATGTTTTTTTCTGTGTTTGTTTTGTTTTAATGACAACGTAAGTTGCCAGCCTAAACATGAGGATAAGATAGAGCCTTGTCTGTGCTGTTTTGGTTTTGTAATGAATCAGCAAGTGGGTAGTTTCACATGACTCGCCCTGTAAATAATGTGCCCCACCCTTCATACAGGGATCCTGGAAGAAACTTGCTGTGTATATCTTCCTACCATCTTTCTAGTGGCTGCTCTTGGCCTGTGATTCCTGCTGCATGGCTTAGGGGAGGAGCTGGGTGAGAGAGCACAGACTTGTGTCTATCTGCTTGTGTCCTAACCATCAGCACAGGTTCCTCTCTAAACAAAAAGATAAAACAGGACAAAGGATGAGAAGGAAAATTAATTTGAGAAGAAATAGGGAGAGGAGCAGCTTATTTGGGAAGATGGCAGGTGGCACTGGCATTGCTAACCTTAACAACCGAGAAGCATGAAATCCATTTGAACCTGTTTTGTAACTGTTGAACCGAGATTTAAAGGAGGAAATGAAGTAAACAAAATTATAGGAGGAAACTTTCACCTCTTGTTTGATCTGTCATTCTGGGTTGAAACTTCCATGCATGCATGCATGCATGCACATCTCAGGTGGAATTACATTCTGTTTACCCTAATATGACTCCTACAATTAAGTAATTTCTATTATTTACTCATTCTTTAAATAGAACTAGCTTTTCCTCTGTCTTATGCATTTGTTTGACTCTTGGATTGAGTGCTCCAATGACTTTTTAAAAATTATTTTTCATTTAAGAAACCTAATTTCTTGCCAAGTTTCTTAGGGAAACTACTTTTTCTTCTTTCTCAGAGCTTGCATATGTGGTTAAAAAAAAATGTCTTGAATATCAGCTGGCAAAAACGTGCTCAAGCTTTCAGGCAGAAAAGTCTCTTTTGTTCGTAGATACGTGCTCAGAAGATATCTTAGTGTAGCTGTCTAGTTCTCACGTAGAAAATACATTTTTTAAACGTACAAGGGAGCTGCTGTACTGAGTCACTGTCACTTGTCTAGTACAAGCTATTTATATAGAATAAATGTAATAACATCAAAATACTTAAGCAGTTACTTTTTAACCGTACATCTGTAATTTCAAGAGGTGCTAGTAAAAATAATACAGTGTTTTTAATTGGTATTTTTGTCCATGTACTACAAAAAAACCCAAACCCATAAAAGGCAGTCTTACAAACTATTCCATTACTGGCAGCTCAAACCATAAATAAGCCAATTTTGGAAGAAATCCAAAACAAGACCATGAGGGGAAAGGTATTGTTGGATGGTGTAGTGAAATGCGATGGGGTTTTTCACCTTGGGAATTGTTTGCTGAAAATAGCGGATGTCCTACCATTAAGCTAAAACATAACATGTTTAAACATCCTTCTACCTGCACATGGAAATACCTTATTTCAAGGTCTTGGGTCATTGAAATGTCATATTGTAGCTTCTTCTGGAAGAAGAACTTCCTAAAAAAAAACCCCAAAAAACAGAAAAAGTAAAATATTCATGTTTTTTGCAAAGTAGTTGTGAACAGGATTTGTTACCAGTCTATTTGTGATGGCAACTTTAACTGAGTTTTATAAGGCTTACTAAGTAGTGGGAGATAGATTCCCTTATTGTGAGAAGGTGACAGTAAATGGCAAACAGACTGTGTGCAACATTCACTTGGTGTTGTTAAAGAAAAGGACGGCGCACAAGGCTGGAACATGCCAGCTAGGGTGGGATGGCAGGAGGAAGCAATGATCTATGTGTGTACATGCATTTAAATAGGCCCACGTAAAGAAGTACATAAAGATAAAAAAACAGAGGTGCCAAACACTTAGAATGGAAAAGGACAAAATGTGTGTGAAGTACTAAAGTGGAGTGAGTTGAAAGTGGGAGATCTGACTGATTGAGAAAACTGTTTACCAAAAGGTTTGAGGGATGATTTGATCTCTCTGGGAGCTGTGGAAAATGCCAGGATGATTCTTCATATGTGATAGTCTTCTCCACAGATAGCAGAGAGAGATTCTCACAGATGTTGTCATGTTGAGTGCTGCTGTATCTGGTAGCTTACAGCTTCTCCACAGAAAAAGCCAAAATTTCATAATAGATTACTGGTCCTGTTACATCAGAAGGTAAGTCAGGGAAAGAGTGAGTGACGAACTCTACCTCTCCACAGCCTCTGAAGTTACTTATCTTAAAAGATCCTGAGTAGCTTTTATCTAGTATTTTTCTATTGCTTGTGCCCAGAATGCTTTACCCGAATTCTGTAGATGAAATTATGGTGTTTAATTTGCCTTGCCAGCTCCCTGTTTGTGTTCTGGCTTGTGAACAGCAGTGCTGAGTGTGAGTTTGGTTGCTGCATATATATTCTGCTTTTCCCAGTGCTGCTGTAGAGTACTCTAAAGGAATTGCCATTCTGAGTTGCTTCTGGTCAAATAAATATTTAAAAGGAAAAAAAAAATGCAGGTCACTTATCATGCTTTCATGATTGTAATGTGGAAGGCCTCCTACCCCTTGAGGTTATGCCTAGTTTTTTGGAGTATTTCCACCCTCATCTGTTATTCAAATCTGTGTTCTCTTCTTTTTGATTTAGACTATTTCTTTGATCCAAGTGAAGTCTAACTTTGATTCTTCCTGCATGTTTCTATAAGCTGAGGTCTTGGCACTGTACAAGTCAGTTGAGGGTATTGAGATTATTCTAATGGAAACAAGATTGTACTTCTGGTACCCTTGATTACACCCTCATTTTCTCACTGATAAAACTATTGTCAAATCCTGGCCCTCTTGCAGCATGATACCTGTTTGCTTCTCTGGAAGTGAAGTCATCCCCTTAAAATGGCTCAGAATAGCTCTGCTAGAACCATCTCTGTCATGTGTCTGTTCCTTTAATGTCCTCTTTGGGCTTTCTCTGTTCATGGGTCAGATATACACAGGCATTGACTTTGTCTCTACAACTTTTTTTAGCTTAGTACTGCTGTGGCTGTTTGTTCCAGCTTTGTTTCTGCCTTTTTTTCCACCAACAGTGCCAGCTTCAGCTTTCTGCCTATGACCTTTTCTCACATGCTTCCCCCAAATCTGCTCTTTGCACATAAGGAAAAACTGACAACCTGTGAAATCGCCGTCTGAACATTCAGACTTTTTTTTTATATCTCACCTTTGCTGCAATGCATAATAAAATCACCATCTGCTAAGTAGGTAGTGAGAGGTAATTGTGGTAGGTAGCTATAGATGACATACAAATCTGGTACAAGCTATATTTGTTATCCCATCTTTTATTCCCTTTCCAACACACCAACTCCTTTTGTCCCCCTGCACACCTTAATTTTAGAGTGTAAGTTCTTTTGGACAGAGCAGTTACTCATGTATTCATAGAATCACAGAACAGTTAGGGTTGGAAGGGACCTCTAGGGATGACCTAGTCCAACCCTCCTGGCAAAGCAGGATCACGTGTTGGTCCTCTTATTGGACATCACAGCCCTGTCTGGTTTGTTTATTTGTTTTCTTATTTATTTATTTGGTCTGGAGTGATTTGTAACAACAGATGCTTTGTCTTGAACATTAATTTCATCAAACCTGCATATTTTAAGGAGCCTGATTCCCACAAAGTGGAGAAGTGAGAAGGTCAGTTTTAAACAAGTAGGTACTACAAGTCTTTCTGGGCAGCGCTGCTCTCCATCTGTTCATCCCCCAGCCTGGGTTGATACTGGGGATCCCCTGACCCAGGTGCAGCACCTTGCACTTGTTAAACTGCATGAGATTCCCATGGGCCCATTTCTTGAGCTTGTCCAGGTCCCTCTGGATGGCATCCTATCCTTCAGGTGTGTCAACTGCACCACTCAGCTCAGAGTCATCTGCAAATTTGCTGAGGGTGCACTTGATCCCACTCTCTAGGACATGGATGTAGATATTAAACAATACTGGTCCGAGTATGAGCACCTGTGAGAGCTCTGAGGAGCTGCTGTTCAGTATGCTTCTGAGAATAACATGATGCTTTATATTGAAATTACAGGAGGTTCTGCATGAAAAACGCAGCTGGAGTAAAAACTTGAACATGTTTATCTGCGTGCTTGGTCTGACTTTCATACTTCAGAAACGTGCTATGTTAGACCATGTTTCAGTGCCACTTCTGGATTATATTAGTTGTCACTTCTGCTGGTACCCTTCAAATAGTCTCACTTAAAAGATTTCTTAAAAAATAAATAATTGTGAGTATGGATCATTGCTGGAAAGTTTGATGCATGAGCTTAATTCTGCTGTTTTTGCAGGACTTCAAGAATATGTTGAGGCAGTTTCGTTTCAGTATTTTATCAAAACACGATCTTTGATTAGTGTTGAAGAGATCAACAAACAACTAGTATTTACAGCAGAAGACAGAGAAGAAACAACAAACATGGTAAAAGTTTTTCTTTTCTCAATTGAAAAACATCTTTCTGGGATGGAAATGCAGTGAGAAGGCTTAGTCACATTTTTGGCATCTGATTAAATAAGGCCGGTTAGTGGAATGGGATTAGATATACATGTGGGCTTTGACTCACTTGTTCAAAACATGCTTTTTATTCTGATAAGTAGTAAACTAAATCCGTGGGATACAAGTTTATAAATTTCACATCCTCTTTATTCAGAGCAAACTGAACTCTCTCTGGTACAGTGAAAGATCCAGGACAGTGAAATACTAGCTAACAAATGTAGTGGAGATTTTTAGTGCCTGAGACTGTCTGTGAGACCTTCTGGTGTATAGCGATGTTGCAGAAGTAGGGGGAGACAAACAAATCCAAGGCAGAATGAACTCCATGAACAAAATCTTACTGCTGGTATCGAACTAGTCACTAGAGGCACTGTATTTGCCTTGTGTTAAAACACTCTGCATATGTCTTGGCTGCATCATTTGTTACTCTCCTGGAGCTGATTCCTTTCAGAGGACAAGCTGGTGTTCCATCATACCTTAGCCCTAATACCCTATCTGCTGTTTCTTGACTTGCCTGTACTCCTACCCTGCCCTAAATGGCTCATAGGGACAAACTGCTGTCACCAACCACAGTAAACTGGGTGGAGCTTGATTGTTGGCAGGGGACAACAGTGGTTCGGTAGCAATCAACAGAAGTGCACGTGCAGTGGAGGTGCAGTATACAGTAGTGCTGCTTTACATAAATTCCTGAGTCTGCCTCTGCTGAAGAGATTCTGCTGTAAAGCACTTGTCATTCTTTCTTTATTCTCTTGGTAAGGTATTTGCAGAGAAGCCTGATGTTCAGCTTAAATTAATTTGTTTTTACCAGAGGCAAGTCCATTGCGGCACACTTGTTTTAGCAAACTATGAAGTTGTTAACCCCATTGAACACGCCTCTGACCAGATCTGTCAATTTGGGTAGATAGCGTATTATGGGAATACATAAACAGAAAGAAACCTGCATTGTCTCCCACATTACCAATATTACGGCAATAAAAAGTATTGGAAACCTGGATATAGGTGCAAGCTTGTAACTCTGTAATGGGTTTGCTTCATGAAGATTTTTGTTTGCTATTTTAATGAGCTCAGTTGATACAAAGCAGATCTGAGAATACAATGGCTACTTGTAGAGAATATATCATGAAATTCAAGATACTATTATGAAATTACAGTATTTGTTTTCATAATGCAGACTATTTTTGATTGATTTGCTAGCTTTGGACTGTGTAGGAAAAAATCGATCAGGCTGAGATCTGTCAGATAAAAAAAAAACCCAAACAACTGCAAATAAATGTTGCTACAAAGATGTGATAATTCTGTTTGCAAATAGAGATAGTAGAGTTAGGGTATGTTTATCATATTTGCTAGAATGAAAATGACATCTCAAGTAGAAATTACCTTCTGATACGCTGGAAGGAGATTAGTACTTCTGAAATCAGATCATGTGGAAGTGCCATGTAATTCAATTTTCCAGAATGTTTTAAATTTCTAATTATGTTAGGTCAGTTAGTGTGCATTTGAACCATTATGGATGGCTTTTTCACAGTTCTCTGTACTGGACTTTCTTCCATTCTGTCCCCAGACCTCCAATTCCTGTGATAAACAACCCCATACATGGAGCCTGAAGGTAACACCTGTGGATTACCTGCTGGGAGTGGCTGATCTGACGGGAGAGCTGATGCGGCTGTGCATCAGCAGCGTTGGGAACGGGGACATAGACACGCCGTTCGAACTGAGCCAGTTCTTGCGTCAGATTTACGATGGGTTTACTTTCATTGGCAACACTGGACCTTACGAAGTCTCGAAGAAGCTCTACACCTTGAAACAGAGTCTGGCAAAAGTAGAGAATGCCTGCTACACGTTGAAAGTGCGGGGATCTGAAATCCCAAAGCACATGTTGGCTGATGTGTTCTCCACCAAAACGGAATTGATTGACCAAGAGGAGGGTCTTCCTTAAAATAAGGAGGCTCTTGCAACTCAGAAGGGAAGAGGACTTAGAGAAAGCTCTTTAGTTATGGTTTGTGGGGTTTTGACCCTTCTCCAAGCTTTTTAGGTAGACATATTTTTGGTTTTATCTATGAGAAGGCTGTTTGCAGTGGTAATTTGTAACCAAAAATACTTTTTATGATGTGCAAGAGAAAAAATGTTTGACTTGGGTCTCTTGCTGTGGAATTTCCTGTATTGCTCCATTGTATCTTCTTTCAGAATGACCAAAATTTTCACTGCACTCTACTCCAGTGACTGTCATTTGTGTGGCTCACCTCAAACTGTTGTTGTTACAAGTTTTCATCAAGCATAGCAGTGGAAAAAAATGGTTAGGTGCTCTTATTTAGCATTATCCATAGGTTTCTGCTGACTCATCTTCTGAGTATTTGGGTTCTATACTCGTGTCATACCTACAACGATGCAGCTGTGTGTGAGTGCATCCCTGTGACTTGAAACTGGGGTGGTCTCAACAGTGCTATGTAATTCAAGTTTTCTCTGATTAGTGCTTTAAAGTATGAAGCTAAGTCAACTTTTTGCCAATTGATAATGAATATAATTGCACCAGGTAAATACTACTGTGCACCCGTTATTAGGGTTCTCTGTTAAAACTGAGTTCTGTTTGAGCTAACACTGGTACTTCACAGTTTTGAGATGAGCTAGGAAATCCACAAAAAATAATTTGTGGAATGTACTGTTTTACATTTTTTGTAATACACTTTAATGCAGAATCTGACATATTTCTGTTTGTAGACAAAAGAAGTTGTCATAAAAAGTATGTAATTTGGTGTTAGGACAAGCAGTTTTTGGCCAGAACAAATGCTTTGCAGTGCTAGAAGTCTGTTGTGCATTGTTTGTGCTGCCCTGAGGACCTCAAGTGGGATTGAACTGGTATAAGTGAAAAAGGGCTAGCCAAGCTTTAAATATATGTTAGCAGGAACTATATCATGTGCGTGTTCCTGTGGAAAGGAAATTGCAAACAGAAGTAAGGCAGGCATTCTGGTTTCCACATTTATCTTTGAGGAGGGTATGTCACTGTTGGCAAAAAATCAGGGCTTTATGCTGGTGTCTGAAGTTATGAAAGTCTGATAATGTACATAATGCTAAAGGAAAACAGATAAAACAACATGATCTCTAGACTCCAGGAAATAGGCCTCCCAACTGCAATTGAAAATACTGCATGTTTTTTATTTCCACTTCCATATGCTGTGATACTGCCAATATTTTTCCCATGAGCTCGTCCTGAGAAGTTGGAATCATCTGATATATGGATAGGAATGGATAAATACATTTCTGTCAAATTTTTCCATTGTTTCCACATAAAGCAGTATGTAGTGGGTTGAACAAGGAGTTACATTTTTCCTATTGTTTAATACTATTTTTTACAATAAATTCTCAAAAGTAGTCACTGTCTCTATGTTGGTCCTTTTGCCTGTCAGTCCAAGTCATAAATTGTGGTGCAAGTTTCCCACTGTGAAGGACTTCGCTTAGAAGTTTCGCTCCATTCCTATATTCATACTTCAGTGGGCACTTTCTAATCCTGAATCTCTTTTCTCTTTCTCTCTTAACTTTATTTTGTGAAGTCTAAAAACTAGTTAGGATAGAAACTTCATGTGATTCTCTTGAATTAAAAAAAAGCAAAGGATTCCAGTGACAAAGCAAGTGTATCTCTGGAACAAATGTGCAACAGTACCCACGTTTTTACTTCTCACCTTTTTCCTCTGCCTTTTTTTTTCCTCTAATGAGAGAAGGGGAAAGAAAGGAGGCTACTTGCTAATAAGGAATAGTTTTGGGGTGTCACCCCCTCCCTGAGATGTATACATCTAGCGTTTCAGTTGATGTGGCTGCAGTGCGGTTGTGCCTCTTTTGGCACACTAAATTTACTGCAAGTCATTGCTTGTTTAGTGCAAGTGTGTGAAGTGAAAGCAGATACTGTTAGACATAATGTGTGATATTAAACAGAGGTCTGTCTCTTGTCTGTCCTAGCAACTATCAGGGGGAATTAAAAAATGTTCATGGCAGTTTGAAAAGGGATGAGATGAATTCCAGCGCATTGCACTGCTTGGCTCAGTGACATTCTGCCTCTAGCCATGGAACGAGCACACAGTGGCCACCACTTTAGTCAGCTCCTGCTTTTATACAGTCATTCATTATTTTAAAACTACAGATGTCTAAAAAGAGTACTTTTTTTTCCATAGCACTCTTTAGAAGTAGATGCTCTTTCAACAAGTACATAGTGATTCTAATGATTTTGAGATGTAAATTTTCAGTAAGGTAAGAGGAACATTTTTAATGGCAGACATGATTTCTAAACTTCAGGGTGCCTGCCCATAATCAGAAGCTGTGAATAATTTCTAATAAGGAGCAAAGTGTATGTGCAGTGTATTAAAACACCAGCACAGATGGGAAGTAGCTAATGACCTGCAAACCTCCTGCTCAAGGAAATATTTTCCCCAAAAAACAATTGCACTGTAGCTATTTGAAAAGTGACAGACATTTATCAGCAAAACAAGCTGCTAAACAAGCAATGGCAATTTTCCCATTTCTTATCCCATTACTCTATGGAGCTATTGATACGTTTGGTCTACAGCCAGAACAGGACTACGTCATAGCAGATGTTTCACAAGGGCAGCTCTGCGTGCTAAAAATCATCTGCCTTTCTGGAATCTCCTTTCTCAGAAATGATTTTTCTTTACAGGTTCCCTTTTTTTTCCTGGCTGTTAATTTTCAGTGAGGAAAAACGCACCCACATTTAGCTTTCCAGAACTGCCAGAGAAGTTATGCAAGAGAAACTTCCTGTTGACAAGACACACATGTCTGTCTACTTAAACTCCTGCTTACTTGGATGTTCAGTGAGTTTAGTGAAAATCAGAAGAAAAAAAAAGTAAAGAAACTGGACCTTTTATAATATTTAGCATATTAGGTGCTTCGTAGAATCCAGACCAGATTCTGGCACTGCCCTCAAAGAGTTTGCAGTTTCAGAGTAGGCAAAAGGGCAGCCAAGACAAACAAAAGGAAGATGGTAGAAAGGGGAGGAGATAAAGCGACAGGATTTTTACCAGAAGACAGTGAGTAGTAGTAGGTGGTTTACCACTTCCCATTTTGGCAAAGAATCGTGTCAAAACTTGAGGAAGTCTGGAGTGTGACAGTAAAGGGTTAGTTGGGAAGGGTGAAGGCAGTGGAGAGGCAAAATGGAAGGAAGTGAGGTAGAGACAAAGGGGGGAAGAGTGGCAAGGAGTGGGACAGCATGGAGGAAGAGCAGGCTGAGCCACAGGACAGCGGGTGCACATGCAAGTAGGGTGGGACTGGGGAGGACGTGGGACAGGAAGACAGCCCTGCAAGAAGTTGGAAACAACGCTTTGAAACCAAGTGACTCAGCTATAAAAGAGTCTTGGAGTTGACCGAAGGAACTGAATTTAAAATTACCACAAGGTCCCCAATGCATTGATCTAGCCTTGGGCCATAAATAAGGGGAACTTGATTTCCTGAGCAGCTGAGAACCTGCAGGTCCTGGACTGACCAGGTTTGCAGGCTTCCAGTCATGCTGTCACTAATCAACAAGCTCTCAGTTCCCATATGACCCAGCTTCCCATTCACATTCCCTTCACTCCCACACTGGTAGCCACAAACCTTGATGTTTGAAGTGCCATCATCTGCAGCTGTTAGAGACATGGTTAGATACAGTTTGTAACATAAAGGAATGCTTACGGTGACCACAGTTTCCCCTTGTGTGCTGTTTACGTGTCCATTTCGCTGGCATTGCTGCTTCAACCCCTCTCTGTTTCTTCCCTTTCTTTACTTATCCTTTCTCAGGCTGTAATGTTCTTTTGAGCCATTGCCCAAGTCCATCCCATGGTTCAGTCCTTTCCGTGTTTAGCTGGAATCCTGGGGTGAAATGTGTCCATACAGGAAGAGGAATCGATCGGTTTCTTAGGTAGGGTTGTCTGCTTGCACCTCCAAATTTGGGAATAGTGCTCTGACTCTGAGGGGAGAGGTCTGATATTCCTGCATTCGGATAAGGCCTCGTGCGTATGTCCTATGGCAGCCATGGTGCCATATGTCAGGGTGGGTNNTGTCAGGGTGGGTGGGTGGGCAGATCTCATGTTGCTTTTGCAGGTGAGCAAACCTTACTTATTCTGAGGTTTGCAATCATCTCAAGCCAAGGAAAATTGCCTACAAACATGAAAGAAGTTTCTTCTCCAGTTCTGAGGAAGTTGTCTTTGAGGAGTGTGATTTCCCACAAATTCTACCTCTTTTTACCTCACCCATCATCCCTTTGGAAGGCCTATTTGCAGAATGTAGCAGAAGACACTTGCTGATGACTTCTTCTGGAGCCAGTCGGTGCCTCCCAGAACACTGGCCAAAAGTGATGTGATGGTTCCCTTCTCAGCTCCTCCCACAGGCCAGGCAGGCTGGCTCTGGTGTGCCTTCAGCCACCCGGGGGGGCGGAACTCTGAGCCTCTGCTGTTGGGTTTTGCAGACCAGTGACATGTGGGTTCATTCTCTTTTTTTTTTTTCCCCCCTAGCGTTGTTGTTTTCATGTCATGCAGATGTTCATTCCTCCTAAAGAAAGATGCTGTTGTTTGTGCTCTGCTCCTCCACTGCCACAACAGGTCAGATGACTTCTTGAGCCCATCATAAACAGTTTCTTGGCTACAGTGCACGTTTTGGGGGACATCTTCTAGCTTTGGGCACTTCTTCCACAGCCCTGAGCTTTTCTGCAGACTTGCAAGTCCCCTTTAATCCAGAAGGGTCCTACTAGTTCCATTTAATTCTTCTTCAAGGTCCTCTCCTCAGATGACCCCAGCAAGAGAAGCTGAAAATACTGGTCTGGAAATTGCCCAGGTTTTTGTTAAAATGAGCCTTTTCATGCTCAGGGACAGGCCCACAGTGGCAAAGGATGTGCTTCAATAGTCAGTTCTGGGAGTTTGGATGTCATGGGCACAATAAGTCCCAGGAGTCTCTTTTTGGGAGGGAGCGGGGGTTGTTTCTCTCCTTGCAGCAAGGGCAGTCGGTAGGTCTGTTTAACTTTGCACCTAGCACCTGCAAGTAAAAGTGACAGGCAGCAGGTGCCGGGGCTGAGAGAGAAGATGAGTAACATGGAGCCATGTCAGGCTGTACAGCAAATCAGCCAGGAGCATGCAATAAGACATGACTCTTTAACCTCCAGCCCTGCTCCCACCACTGTGAGCCTGAGCTCCTTCTGCTTCCAGCCAAAGCCAGAAGCTGCACCACCAAAATGCCGTGGCCACTCGATTGTGCATGTCTGTGACCTGCCACAGGCCTGCATTTACATGTGCCCAGTGAGCAGGGGATGATGTTGGAAACACTGATGCAGAACCTCCTGCTCGCCTTCATAAAGTCCTGATGCCTGTTATTTTATTTTTATTAATTCTTTTATTTATGGTTTATATATCTTTGTTGGAGGACACGAAGAGGAGGGCAGGGCGTGGGCAGGACATGTGCTAACACCTGTTTCCTTTGCCTCCTTCCCAAGCCTTTTTTCCAGCCTTTTCAGCTTAGCCTCTGCCTCTGATGGATCCTAGATGATGGGCTGTTGGAGAAATGTTGCTTTGCAGGAGCAAAAAACCCAACCTTAACAGGGTCTGTGCTCGTTTGAACTGAGCAGGAAAAGCAGGGCAGCTGTAAACCTTCAATTTATTTGAGATACATGCTATAACTTCCCTGGGCCTGCCTTCTCACTAGAAGGATGAGTATTTGTCAGCTGCTGGAGAACGTATAATTTTTCTGCCACCTAGTGTCCAGCTTTTGGAGTGCTCAAGCTTTCGGCTTTGAGTCACAAGTTACTGTTTTCTCTTTAAGTGCTTATAAACAAAATTAGTGATGTGGTGTAAATTTCATTTTTAGACTGAGGTAGGTCTCTGATAGTAATAATTTTTACTCTCTGCATACTCTACTATTTGGAAATCTGGAGAATACCAGAGTATAGCATATTTCTATTTTATATCTCGTCATTTGTGTGTATGGTGTTTTGAAGACAGATAAATAAAAAGCCATGAGAAGCTTTGACCAGATGTGTTCTTGCAGATTTGTGAATTATGCAAATGTTCTTATTTGAACTAGTAGTTTGAAGGAGTACCAGTGCTATAAGGATTAATAGACCAGAGTCCTAACTTCCTTAATTTATGTTCTAATCATGCTACCTATACAAGAAAATGCAAGCCTTTTTTAGCTGTTGAACTCCTGGTATGAAATCAAATGTTTCTGCATGTGTGAATGTGCCTGCGTGCTTCCCTGCCCTGACTGCTGTTGTGACAGAAAACCCTTGGGTAGAAACACGGGAGGCTCCAAACTCACCGTGTGTCTGCAGGATACAAGAAGTGGCTGTGCTGCGCTCCCTGAACAGAAGGGGGCTGGGGTTGATGGCAACTGGAACGTTGCCCAGTTAATGCTAAAGGTGATTTGGTCCCTTTTTGTCCCGGTCCTTCGTCTCTGCCTTGCCCTGTGCTGCTCAGGGCTGTCCCAGGCCAGGAGGGACCTGGCATGCACCACAGCAGAGGGTTGATGAAGCATCAGGCTTTTAAAGGGGATAACACAGCCATAGTCATCACTTGGTTTGTCCCAGTGGAAAGGCATTGATAACAATCATTTATAAAATTGAATCAATAGACTTAGAAATGGTGGCACTGTCACCCTGGAGATTCTTCTTCTAAAGGTCATTCAAGGGTAATTTAAGGTCCTTCTGCCACAGGGTACCTTTCACAGAATGCCTACTCTGGGACTGAAAGCCAGAGAACTGCGTAGATCTCCTGTTCTTACACCCACAGTTCCTGCCTGTCCTGTACCCAGCTCCAGGGCAGAAGGCTGGCACACTGGAAAAAATCAGGTGAGGCTGGTGTGTCTGGACATGTGGCTGCAGACATCTGTTGCTACCCAGGCATTCTGCAGTACAAAATTAACCCTGTTTTATGTTATATTGTCATGGTTATATCTGAGCATCTTTAGCTTTTTGTAGCTTAGCTGGGGGCCAGATACCTCATTAATGTAAACTGCTTTTTGGATTACAGCCATGGGAGGAAGGACATGCTGGTTTGTTTTAGAGCAGTTCCTTTGCCTCTGGAAGATCACAAGTTTCAGAGGGATTTCCGTCTTTTTCTGCCACAGCTTAACAAAGACATATTTCATTTGTGAACCTCTGAATGCTTGGGACCCAACATGCACGTGTATAAAGGTTGGAGGCAGTTCGAGTCCTCTCAGTCTTTATGATAAACTCCAATGAGATTCCAGCTGCTGTCTTCAGTAAAAAGACTGAAATCCCCAGCTTCAGTAGGAAAGTTAGTGGCATCCCTAAGCTGCCAAACGCAGCAGCTACATCCTGCAGCTTCGCCTCGGGTCAAAGCTCAGAGCTCTCCCTGAGGTCATCAGGAGCTCTCAGAGCTGAGCTTGATGCTCCCTCTGGGCAGCAGGAAAACTCGGAGACAGGCAGCTATGAAGGTGTCACTGAAAATTGGCAGCCTCTCCCTGGCCTGCCTGTTGTCCTGCTTTTCTGATTCTGGTCTCTTTTGCTTTTGGGAATCACGTTTTACTGTAGGGTGTTACCATGGATGGTTGCTGATGCAACACCTGAAAATAGGATAACTGATACATTAGTACACATATTTTTGCCTTATTTCCTGTGCACTTCCCTCCCGCTGCCCTGTGCACACATACGGAGCATACACATAAAGACATGGAAAAGAAGGTGAGCTGTGCGGTGAAAGAGTTTGCTCAAGGTGAGACATCTCCTGCAGTAAAGACAACAGGTGACTAAAAAGTGTGCAGAAGAGCAATATGGACCTGCAGAATGACAGGATGGGGAAACAGACGGAGTGTCGGTAGATGTGCAGCAATACACAGGGAAAAATAATCCCTGTGTACTACCTTCAAAATATTGGGATTTTTTTCAAAAAAATGTCAACTCAGTGGTTGTCAGTAAGCAAAAAAAGCCAGTCTTATGTTAGGAATTTTGAGGACTAGGAATAAAGGCAAGGATATGCTATATAAATGTAACGGTATGAATCCCTGGGTCACCTGCTTTTGAGTGTGACTCTGATCCTTTATCTCAAACAGGATATAGCAGAACTGGAAAAGGTCCAGAGAAAGTCAGAAAGGATGACTAAAGGTAGGGAATAATTTCTCTATGAAAGGAAACTCTGCAAGTCCAGTGGGCTGGATAGAGAGGGTTTAATAGAGGCCTACAGACTTATATGTGCCATAAAGATGGATATGGAGCAACCACTCACTGTCTCTGCCAAAAGAAGAATTAGACACCATCAACTGCAGCTGGCCATAGCCTGACTCAGAGCAAGCACCAAGAACTGTGCCTCACACAGTTGATGGAGACCTGGGGAACTCCTCACTTGTGGGTGCTGTGTGGGACGAAAGCTGAAGTGAGCTCAAGGTGGGGCTGGGCAAGCCCTTGGAGAGCGAGAGGCACTGCAGGCTGCTGAGTCAACAAAGCACACCGAGCTGAGGATGCCTCTGGGCTCAGGCTCCTTTGAGGTGTGTGCTGTGTTTGGCTGCAGGGTGGCCCTGCTGGGAGCTTTGCTCCCCTCCCTCAGCATGGGCGAGCGCTGGGCAGCCCCTGCAGGGGCTGAGCACTGCAGCCAAGACCTGCACACCCCCGGGAACAGCCTGTGCCCTGGCCAGCTGCTGCTGCTGGTGTTTTCTTCCTTGTGTCGCAGGAGAAGGGTGCAGGAGGCCTCTGGAGAGGAGACCTGGTCTCTTGCCCAGGCAGCTGCGAACACGGCGAGGAAGGATGTTGTCATAAGGAGCTGTGTCCCTACTTACACTCTCATGTTTTTCAGCACAGGAGAATAGAGTTTGAACAAGGTTTCCTGGGCCATTGAAGCGGAATGATTTCTACTGGAGCAAGCCATGTCTTAAACCTCTCCCCTCAAGCTCCCCCAGGAAACTGGTTGGGTTTGTCATGCAGGGCTCAGGGCTGGGAAGAGGACAGGGTAAGGGCGGCCACAGCTCCTGAACACAGCAGGGCATGGCCCTGAGAGGCGGTGGGGATCCAGATCATGCATGTAGCAGGAGAGAACACTTGGGCACCTCAACACAAAGCTGCTGCTGGATGTGTTTCAGGCACTGTTCTGTGGTGCAAAAAGAACCATGGCAGCATCTCCCTGGCTTGACCTGAACTCCTGCCTTGCCACAAAACTCCCATTGCCTGAGCTAATGCAGGTTTTGATGTCGATGTCCTTAAATTGTTTGTCTCTGTTTGCAGCAGGCTTGTATTGATTTAGGTTAATTTGATTACCCAAAAAAGGGTTGTGCTGATTGCTCTAAATGGATTAAATAGTGATTTTAGTTAAACTGATGGCAGGCTTGTGTGTAGACAGGGCCTGGAGCTTTGTAAGCTAATGACTTGGCAGTAATGCAATGGGTTTTCTTAGACAGCTGAGACCAAGCTGTTGTTTTAAATACAAGACCATAAGTGTTACTATTCTAGTAAATGGTCCCCAAATCTGATAGTTTTCCACTAACTTGGGCTCCTTCTGAATCTTGGCTGATCTCTTTGATAACTCTCACTATCCTGATAATAATTTGGCAAGTACCTTTACTCCAAATGGACTTTGCATTAAATCCAAGTGCAAAACATGGAAAATCTCCAATTTTTGGCAAAAGTTTCTAATTTCTGTTCACTTTTCCAGCCTGCTTATTTTTCCACTTTTTTGTCAATGGAAAAAAGTTTGTCCTCTTTTTTTAATAAAAATTCAGATAGAAAAAAATGCAAAGTAGCCTAACTCCTGCCAACAGCATGGACCTTTCTCCACAAGAGAGCCCTTTGTGTAGGACAGGTTCAGATGCAGCCACTTCAATTTCTTCTCTCAGAAAAACACAAGGGTGAGATCATAATAAAATCATAGAGGAGTTTGGGTTGGAAGGGACCTTAGCTCTTGGGTATTACATATTTTGTGCCTATATCATCTGAATGGCAAGAGAATGATTGCCATTCATTGCCATCATTGGCAATGGGAAGAAATCACTGTATCTGCATAAAGTCTTTCCTGCCTGCCTCTGAACCCCCCAGCTGAGCTTCTGGCAAGTCAATCTGCCTTCACAGGTCTTCTCTCCACCAAACTGCAAATCCCATTTTGATTCATCTGCTTCTTCTGTTGAATTTTTTATCTTCAGGTTGGTACTGAAATTAGAAAAGAGCATGACTCCAGACAAATGAGTCACTGAGCCTTGGTGAGCTTTGATCTGTAAGGAAGTACTGTAAAGAGTACTGAGATACTGAACAAGCCTTAGCTCAGAAAACAACAGTCCAGCAGATAGGCTGTGGTCCTTTTCCTTTCCTGTCTTAGGCAGGTATGTGGAAGCAGAAAGCTGCTGGCAAGAATGAGAGGAGACTTCATGTCTCAAAGGACAGAGAGAACAGGAGAAAGGAAAAGCTCAGGGTTACCAGCTGGACAGCAGCTGGAGGCCACAAATCTGAATTATCTAGAGAAATGGGTACGTGGAAACCTAGCATACACAAAGACATTTTTGGCAGATGTTTCTATACCACTAGTGCACATTGGATCCTGGACTATTTGCTGCATTCCTGGATTCTGAAAACTGGATCCCAATAACTTGGATCACAACAGAGGTGAAGCTGTGGGAGAGGGACATAACACAAATCAGGCAAATTGGGGTGAGAGCATTTATGGAGGAGCTGAGTTACCCAGAAGGGGTAACAGATTTTTTTTCCAAGACACAGGCCGAAGAGATCAAGGGAATCAGCACTGTAAAAGCAAGTGGGTTGTGTGTGTCTCGCCCGCAGCATCTTGCTGGGGGCGGTGGTCAGAAAGGGGCAGGGAGGGGCTGAAGCACAGCCACAAGGCAGGCCCAAGCCACAAACTTGCAGTGTGCTTGTAACCCTGTGGTAATGAGCACTGTGGAAACCAGCTTCATCTTCAGTGACCACCTCACCAGAGCAATCTGCCAGTGGATGAATGTCCTTTTGCCCCTCCAAACCTGCTGCACGTACCCAGATGTTTGTTCAACCCCTGGGCTTGTGCCTGCACTCATGCCTCTCACATACATCCCCAGTGCCCATGACCAGGGTGTTGCAGCATCACAGGAGCACCGATGAGTTGTCTTTATGTGACCAAAAGGGAGCTGACACTCCATGACACACAAGGGATGGGAATATAGGTGGGAGAGTGAGGCCCTGGGTCCACGTGCCTCCTGGACCCCACATTCATATCCATTCATCAGCCAAGACAGTGGTGGTGATCCAGCTCCCAATAAAGTAAACCTCCACCAGAAGTCAGGAGCTTTTCCCCATCTTATATGTGGCTCTACAGCCCTACTGAGCAAGGCTTGGGGTATGATCATTGAGACATCTTATCCAAGTCTAGAGGCTTGGGAGTAGAAATATTTGTCAAATAAAAATTACAGATCATCTTCTTGCCTTGAGCACCTGAAATGTAGATGAACAAATCTTAATCAAACTGACCAAAACATTTGCACTGAGCTGATGGGACAGCTAGACTGGGAACAAGGCCATTTATCCCCTCCTCCATTTGCCATCTGATGTGTCTGAGAGCTGCAGAAGACAGCACCAAGGCTGTTCCGGGCTCACAGCAGAAAAAGCTGCCCATGAGGAATGGATGCCCAGCCCTGGAACGAAGGACTATGAATTGTAAAATAAACTCTCAGATCAGAATGGCTGGCTTTGCTACAAAAGTCTACAAAGCTCACAATGAGTAAAAGAATATCCTACAAAATCCTTCTTCAGACTTCCCTGAGCCTCTTCCATGGAACAATTAGTGGATGCTCTTGTTTTGAACTCTGTGACTCACTCCTGTAATTCAGTTGTGGCCTGTGATCACTCAGTCACTTAATGCATCGCAGGGAAACAGGCAATTGTGAGAATTTCCTCTGTGCCTCCCTCAGCCTCTCGCTGCAGCTCTGGGCACATTGTAGCAGCCTGGATGCTCGCTTCCCAGATGTGCAGGCTCACCCCTCAGGAATGCTTCCTCATGGTACCAAGTGGTGATTTTCAGGAAGGTTTCTCAAAGAGAAAATGCCTCTCACTATGTTTTACAGTATTTAATCCAGCTGCAAGAGTGGTCCTATTATCAATGGTCTAAATAGTTAGGTTGTTGCTTGGCTCTACCAGAGTTTAATTTCTAATTTGATGTCTTCCCAGTGAGTACATGTGTGTGCACAATTGTAAAAACTCCATTAAAGATAATGGACCCTATTAAAGCGATTACACTGGCTAATGTCTCCCACATTCTTTTCTGTTAACCATACTTAACTTTGCCATTCAGCAGTCTATTTACTGTTATGAACCAGTAAGTGACTTTTAATCACTGGATATGTATAACATGCAGATTTGTGTAACTTTCCAAGTGCATCATAAGTATGAAATTTAACAACTAAACCAAAAGTGTTTCCAGAGATTTCCAGTACCCACTGAATATATTTGAAGGCTTCTCTGTGCTTATGTTACCTTGGTCTTGCTGAGATAATTTTGGCAGCAGAGCAAGGCAAAAACACTGAATAATTTGCCAACTATTTCACATCTAAAAGAGAATTGAAAGCAGAAAGCTGAAAAATTCCCCCTGCTGGTACCACACACCAGAAACCCTGCCCTATGTCTGCTGAACAGTGCTGTACGTTTGTCATGAGGAAAAGATAATTCCGTTCTCTGGCTGCTGACTATCAACTGCAGAATTTCTGCTGTTATCAGGAATGGCAGAAGGGGCTGTCACGGAGTGACCCTGACAGAGCAAACTGCAATGTCCTTCATGCAGGGCTCCCTCCAGGCCCTGGGGGTGGCTGAGCCAGTGACTCTGGTGGCCGCGGGCAGCTGCTGCTCCTCTGCCAAGGCGCAGGGATAAGCTTCTCCACGGGCTGCTCAGGCTTGTCACTTATCTGCTTTTGACTTTACTCTGCGTGATCTCTCAGACACTTTTACCCCCGTGGTCTCTTTGTTATTGCCCTTTGACAGTTGCTTTCCCTCTTATAGCTCATGTTAATTCCTTTCTCTTTATTCCCATTTTTCTCTTTTGCCTTCCCTATTTCTCTTGCTTTCCCCTCTTGCTTTCTGCCAAACCATATGCAACACTTTCTCCTTTTCTGGTTATTTTTCCCAAGGGCTGAATCACAGCAGTTCTGTTTGTGTGGCCATTTGTATAGCTCTGAGTCATCTCCCGCAGTTTGGGGTGCTAAACTGAGGAAGGTGACTTTCCTTGGTTCCCTCTGCAGTCAGCTGGAAGAGATGGAAGCCTCCAGAAGGTGACTCAGGTTTTGAGGCTGTCATAAGACCTTGTGGAGACTGATGTCCTTCCATGATCTGCCAGCAAGGCAGACAAATAACCTTCCTAACTTACGGCCTTTGAACTGGGGACCCAAAGCTATTCAGTACAAATCCTGCTTTTGCAGAGTTTTGGCACATGTCAGATGGATGAGAAGCACAAATCAGGGTATCTTCCCTCTAACCAACATTGCCCTCCCAGGTGCCAGACTCCTGCCCACACCCTGGCAGTCAGGAGAAGTGGCACCTGCAGCACAGCAGCTGACAGAGGCTTACAACAACCTTCCCCCACCCCAGAGTCCCGTCTCTGCTATAGACAAAGCATTTGGTCCAACTTCAAAAAGCCAAGCAAGCACTTTTTCCTCTGTTCCTTTTTTCACTCTGAAATAAGTATCGTGCAAGGAATAAGGAAATAAAAGTGAAAAGGGAAACAAAACTTTCATTTTCACACAGCCATTTAAAAGCAGGCATCTGCACAGTTTCCATGACTTTCATTTCACCGAGAGAATGTTTCCCAGGGGCTAACTTCAACATTTTGAACCGAGCCACGTTTAGCCTTTTCCACAGCAAATAGCACAGGAGGCATGAACTGCCAATGCAGCCTTATCTCCATCCAAACATTTGTTCCCAAAGAGATTTTTCCAGTTTTCTGTGATCAGACCAAGAAAATACAGGTGACATTATAGCAACCCCCCCAGAGCACGCTCTGTTGTGTTCTGAGGTTGCTGACAAGCTGTTACATGGTAAGGGTCGGTTTTCTCTGTAGAAGTCTGGTCCCATGACCTGTCTGTGAGATTTTGTCACTGGCTTTCCTAGGATTTCACCTCCAGTGCAATTGCAACTTGCTGATCCAAGAATGCAAAAAACTGTCAAAGTTGTATTCTCTCTCCTCTTCCCTGTGCATCTCTGCCCTGCCTTTCCTTATAAACACTTGTGGACACAGGAGGGATGATTGCTTCCTCCATGAACATCCCTTGTCCCAGGGCAGGCTCAGCAGGACACTCTTTCCCACACTTTACCCTTCTCTGCAGATCACTGTTGCAGGGAAAACTGGGTCCACATCCACCTGTTCTTAGTCCCAGATAGCTCTTTGGAGCGCATTCTTTGTTAATTTTAATACTGACATGATAAAATGAGGTAATGGACAATTCCTTGGCCTTGCATCTGACCAAGGTGGCTGCTGCATCTTGCTCTCTGCCTCCTGACTGCCACTCTGTGTGCAGCTGACCTGGTGCCTTTGATAATCAAATTTTCATTAGTCTGCTAAGCAAAATGTTGGCATTGAGCCATGGTCAAGTTGTAAAGCTGGCCGAATAATTGGAATAATAATTCACTCACTTTGAATGTGGTCCACTTAAAGGTGGTGCTTATTTCCTGAATGGAAATTAATATCTTCTAAGGATTTGGTTTAGATTACTTCACTGCATGGTTTACTTCAGCCTTATAATTTTGCCACTGATACGTAAAGTAGGTTCACAAATAGAGCAGCAGAGCCTTGGCTGTGCTCACAGATAGTGCTGTGCACTAATGTAAATTATAAATGTAGAGCTAGAAAATGTAACAAGCCCGGCTGGCAAACTTCCATGTATTATCTCACAATAATTGTTTCCAGCCAGTAGAGATTTTTTGTATAGCAGAAGACAGGTTATTTATATTACATATTTAGCTTAAAACTGTAATAACATCCTCTGGCAAAAGTATTACCTGATGGTGTCTGAAATGGAATCAGCTTTCCTCTTTTCAGGCATTAATAAATGAAAAATTTGTGTCACCTCATGGCATTTCCTGAATTGGAGAATAAAATGAGGATGACTTTTTAATTTGTATAGTTTACTTCTTAAAAAGTAAACCTATTTTTGACAACCAGAATTTCCTAGAATTGTTACGTGTAGTTTGTATCACCAACCAGAGAAATATTTCCTTTTACAGTTCTAATCAGGCAGAGACAACAGTACCACCAGCAGGACTGGCTCCTGGCTTAGCAGTCAGGAAAATACCTGTGAAGAGGCAAGGCGTGTGAAGGTCACGGAAGAGAGTAGGTTTTTTCCTGTTTCCTCAGAAATGCCTGGATGCCTGCTACATTGCCCATCTGCACATTCTCAGGCAAACCCTACAGTAGTGAGGAAGTAGGCTTTCAGTCCCCAGACGGCAATCCTGCTGTAGTACCCCTTGGATTTCTGCCATGCAAGGAAAGGTGTTTAACATGTTAGAACTTTCAATGCCGTGAATTTCTGTTTAATGCATTATTTAAGTGATCCTACACTTAGAAGGTATGTTGGTATGAAAATGGGGATAATGGCCTTCCCTCCATGGGACCCACTCAATCCACACATGAGAAAGGATAGATGCAATGGCCATTCTGAGATGATATGTTAAAAGAGTAAGGTTTGTTTAAATGAATGCCACAGTCAAATAATGACAACTTCAAATCCAAATACACATGTGCTGTGAAAAAAACCCCACCATGACAATGACAGCCCAATAGAAAGTAATTCCATATCCAGATGTAAAAAAATGAATGAAGGAATGTTTGTTTACTTAGTGGCTGTAGTGTAGTGTTTAAACCCCAGTTTGTGACAAGCAGTAGGTACTGAACAGTGTGAGAAATAAATTTAAGAAATTTGGAATTTGGGGTGATTAGTTCAGTAAAAAGGACAGTTGATGAGAAAAAAATGTTTATTCTGCTTTTTAAATCACCAGTGTTCCTGTTTTGTTTGTCACAGTTTTGTTCTTAGTTGATCTACTGATGCATAATTATGGCTGGTTCACACTATGAGTAAAATCCATTTTTAAAGCCTGCAGAACAGCAATATGAATCCTCAGCTTGTTTGCTAGTGATCAGGTATCTCTAGGGAAACTTATTTATTTTCTTGGACTAATTTAAATTTATGGGAAGTCATTCAGTCAAAATAAACATTAAAAGGCTTAACTCTTTTGAATTGTATATCCACTGGATTAGGACTTCAAACATTTTGAGTTATCCATAATATATGATTATTAATCCCATAAATATTTTGAATGGAGTGATAATGAGCTATCAGCTTTACTCTTGTTTTGAAGCCTACCCTGAAACCAGATGAGTCACCGTCTTTGGAACAGGATCAGAAAATGATGCCAGTAAAGCCAAAGGGCTGTTCTGTTACAGTTGTAGATGAATAATGAAACAGGTGATTCTGGAAAGTGAAATGTATTCACCTACAACAACAATCACAATAAAGTCTCATCTTTTTCTTTCAGATTTACATGAGTTTGTTTTAAAAAGCTGTTTAATTTTTTTTTTTTTACAAAATCCTGGCTTAGCTGAAGTCTCGAGGAGTTCCATGGTTTAATCACCGAGTCTGGGACTTTTACCTTTCACATTAGGCACCCTGATTTATTTTACTTCCCTATTAGGAAGATTACCTTTATGCTAATCACATCACAAAGCATATTCCAGAGGTATTGTAAGCACCCACAGAATTAAGTAAAGCACAAATTTAGAACATCTCATTTTGGATAGAGTACGATGGTATATCTAACCAAAGCACTGATTAAAGCCATGCAAAAAAATTTTTGCTTCAGTTCTGTGGATGACCTAAAAATACATATTCTTTGTATTTGAACATTGTATAAGAACAAAAGTTCTTTGTATATTAACCCAAAATACCCTGGCTTTTACTGTTTTTTGATGGAAAACTGTGGAGACAGAGTTTTTGCAAGAAAATGGACACACGGTGCACCAGCCATAAGGACAAGTGAACAGAGCACGTAGAAAACACACACAGCGAGAGACTGCTGATGCTTCAAGGACAGAGGGACAGCAGCCGAAGAAAAACATAAACAAAGATAGAAAACTGTCTGATGATTTGTGTGAATAGGTGCATGGTAGCCAGGCGAACAGAGTGAGAGATCCAATTAAATCATTACATGTTTTATGTGTGTATATTGCTTTGCTAGTCATGTAATGTGTGGACGCCTGGACAGGGGGGACATAGTGTATAATAAGGGTGCTTGGGGGCAATAAAGTGGCTTCTGCTGGATTCATATTGGATCGTGCGTAGTCCGTTTACTCCGGCAGAAAACAATCATTTGGTGGTGAACTTCATCATATTCTTCTGGTTTTGGACAATTGAAGTTAAAATTAAGGACAGTGTAACAAAGATGTCATTACAGGGAAATAAAAGGTGGTGACCTGAAGCCAGGTATGCAGTTGAAAAGGAAGGAGCTCAGAGATTGTAGTTCCAGCTGGACCAGGCAATGGAAAAGTATTGTCTGGGTTCTTCCTTCTGCAGAGGGCAGCAGGAGCCCATGGGCACAGCAAACCGCCGAGCTGAGCTGCTGTCCCCCAGGCTGCTGGCCAGCCGCGGTTCTCATGCCGTGTCCTGAGTCCGCTGGTGCGACAGGGCAGCTCGGCTGGGTGCTGCCCCTCCCATGGGCACAGCCTCCGCCTCGCCGCGCTCCGCGCCAGCCACCCTTGTGCACCCTCCCTCCTCACTGCAGCTGTCCCAGGCCATGCTGCAGCCATCCTTCAAAAGGTGCCGTGCAAAGGGTTTGTAAAGGGAAGGAGAGAGGATGGAAAGAATAGCTTGAAAAAAAAAAATCCATATTAGAATATGAGCATGATGTTTCTTTTACTCTTCTGATCTATGATAGATGCCACAGTGCCACATGTGAGCCTAGCTTAAAAAGATCAAGATGTCTTGATCCTAAAGAGATAAAAATAAATAAGTCTAACATGTTTGGGATTTCCTCATTTTTATGCCAGGCAAAACCTTTTTTTTTTTTAAAATCTTATTTGACTTTGCAAGCAGAGCTGGCTTCTCTTCAGTGGCATGTTTTGATGAATACGTTATTTACTACTGAAACAGAAAAGGTCTCTGGTGAAGCAGTGATGGGGCAGAGAGGGAAAAACAAAGATGAATGCAAGAAGAAGAAAGGCAGAGTTTGCAGCTGAGTTGTGAGATGAACTAGAGGTCATAAGGGACAGAGCTACAGGAAATCTGCTCTCTGTGGCAGCAGGTGCAGGGGGGAGCTCTCATACACTGATGTCAATTGGAAATGAAGGCACCACACAAAGCAGCAGCTATGTGTAGATGATGAGAAGCTGAGAGGCCCAGACAAGCAGTGGAAAACAGGGGTCAATTTGGAGCTTGCATGAGGGCTCAGGAAGTTGGTTTGAGAAGGAAAGAAGCAGCAGCACTACCTTCAGTACAGAGAGAGTTTGTTAAAATTTGGTGGGATTTCTGATGCAGCATGTGATGCTATAGCTTCACAGTTGCTTTCAAGTGGAGAAAAGTTTTTAGTGGGAAAAGAAAAGAGTTTTCAATCCACGTCTGTTCCTAGTTCATTGTAGAGCCTGAGAAACTCTTCTGGCAGCACAAAGCAGGCAGTAGCATGGGGCAAGGGAAGGCAGGCACAACTGGAGAAGTAGTGCAAGGAGCCAGCAGGACCATTTCTTTTGGTGGCTGTGCCTGTATGTACCATTATAATGAAAAATGGAAATTAAGAAATAGCAAAATGCTCCAGCTCCCTCATGACTAATCTAAACTAGAAGACAGCATTATAGTATTCACTGTTAGGTATGCTCTTCTGTGTAATTTCTCGTAACATCCCTCTCAATCTAAACACTTAACTACTGCCCAAAAGTGCATTAGGGCAAACTGGAAGGGGGTAGATTTCTCTGCATCTCTGGATGTCTCACTATATCATTTGATTCAGACTTAAGGTTAAGGTTATAATTAGGTTAGGGCACAATTAAAACAGCATTAAAACTCAAGAATACTGTTTTCCCCTACTAGCATTTGCTTCAGAAGGGTATCTGCACCTTTTTCTCCAGTTATGCCTAAAGTCTTCAGTAAAAACTATCTGCCATCCCCCTGCAACTCCTTTCCAGTGGTCTGGCAATTGAATGAGCATGGTTGTCAAAAAGCAGTTCCTCTCTGGATAAAGGAATAGAATGTCATGTTCCAGTTCCTTTCTGGATAAAGGAATAGAATGTCATGTTCTGTGTACACACACACACACACACACACACACATTCACATGTATTCCTGATTATCGTCTGAGGTAATGAATTACAGTCGGCTAAATATTCTGTTGTGGTGGACTTTTTTGTTAAATTTACACACTGATGTGAGTACACATGAGGTAAGGCAAGCTCACCTGAAGCAGAAGTGACAAGGTTTGGAATAAACTTTAACTCTCCCACTAGATTCCAAACAAATGCAAAGAACTCACTAGCAGAGTTTTTCCCCAAGTACAGCTTGTGCCTTTTTTCTTTTAAATATTTGTTTCGAGACTAATGTACCTTTTGGTAGCTTTGGATTGACTAGCATCTCTTGAACCTCTCCTGTTCACTGTATAAGCAGCTGAAACAAGTCTGCTGCTGATGGTGAGTTATTTGAGGAAGCATGAATAAGAGCTGTCTGCAAAGAACTGCAGAAGGACCTTGTGAGGTTGAATAACTGTGCAATCAAAGCACAGATGAAATTCACTGTGTGTAGATTGAAATGGCACCTACCAGGAAAAAAAACCCTAGCCTCTCATATAAGATGAAAAGCTCTGAAATGATCACAGCCACTGAGAAGGAAACTGGCATAAGTTACATGTCAGAAAACATCAGTTAAGTGTGTGGCAGCGCTCAATCAAATGTTACAGACCATTTGCAAAGGAACATAGAACACAACAGGAAACACGAAGATGCCACTGCAGAGTCCATAGCAAACCTGAGCACTTATTTAGTCCTTTCATCCCAAAAAGCAGAAACAGAAAAAAATTAGAGAGGGGCTGTGTACAACGTCAGTCTGATTAGTTTAGCACTGCACAATTTGGAAAAGGGACTCCATGATGTGTTAAGCACAGGAAATCATCAAAGGCACAGACACATTGGGAAAAATCTCTTCTTTCAAGCACAAAAATTTGGGAGCTCTCAAAGGCAGGGAGCCACAGCCAGGCTCAGAGCAAGAGCTGGTGCCTTGTGCAGCAGGTGAGACCTGGGGAATCCCTCACCCATGAATCCTGTGTGGGCCAAAAGCTGACGCGGACTCAAGGTGGTTGGGCAAGCCCTCGGACATGGTGAGAGCCACTGCAGGTTACTGACTCAACAAACCACACCGAGCTGAGGAGCCCCCTGAGGGCACATTGGTCAGAGAGTGGGTGGGACAGTCCAAAGGAGAAGTGTGGGTGCTGCCTTGTTCCTGCTCTTGCTGAGACAACTGCCCAGGCTTTGAGCTGGAGGCAAGGCTGGGCTAGCTGGGCCCTTTGTCTGCACCCATTCAGCTGCCCTTTTACAACCAATTTCTTTCTGAATGATGGGAGCCAGCACGGACATCACTTGAATCAGATGCACTGCAGCAAGGCTGAAGGAAGAAGGAGAAGGATGTGTGGCTATTTTTGGCATGTGAGGCACAGCTGCTCGCTGTCTTCTGTCACAAGTCAGGAAGGGCACAGACTGGAACAGAAGGTCAAAACTGTCTTAGCATGTCCTGTATTTCTTAGCAAATGGACTGAAAACAGAGAAAATCTGTAAGATGACAGTTGTTAGATAAACCTGGTCTTTTTTTAGCAACTTTTCTGAATGTCATGAAAACTTCCTTGTGCACAGGATGGTGTATTTAACTTACAATGGCATTTCCTGCATCTGAGAAGGAAGGAGCATTCTTGAAGACTAGTATGGATGGAGGCCATCTCGACAACACTGATTATATGTACATGATTAATATAGTGGATATGGAGATCTATGAGTGAAGCAGGTACCACTTAAGCAAAGTTAATAAAAGCTGTAGTCAGTGGCCACTCATAAGCTTATATAAAGCTTATAATTATGAATAACAATAGAAATAAAACTGTCAGTAGAGAAATACTAGGGATAGCAAAAGTTGATGTATGTGTTAACTAGGGAGGAGAAGATACACAGGAAATGGTGGAGGACTAAAATTACCTAAAACACAAAACAGGAAAGGGGATTTTAGCAGAAATTCTTGTTGTTCCAGTGATATATAAGTTTGAGAGGACAGACTCAGGAAAGGTCCAATGATCTTAGGAACAGGACTTGAAATAATTTGCTGTATATTAAGGGTGCTGTATATTAAGGGTTAACTCTGGCAGGCAGCTAATCCCCATACAGCCACTTGATGACTCACCTCCTGCCCCAGTAGGATGGGAGAGAGAATCAGAAAGGTAAAAGTGAGAAAACTCATGGGCTGAGGCATAGACAGTTCAATGGGTAAAGCAAAAGCCATGTGCGCAAGGAAGGCGAAACAAGGAACTCATTCACCACTTCCCATGGGCTGGCAGGCATTCAGCCATCCCCAGGAGAGCAGGGCTCCATCATGCATAACAGTGAATTTGGAAGAAACATGCCATAAATTTGAAAGTATTCTCTTCCTCCTTCCCCCAACCTTTACTGTTGGGCATGACATCATGTGGACATATGGTTTGGAATATCCCTTGTGATTGTTTAGGTCAGGCTGTCCCAGCCGTGTCCCTTGCCATCTTCTTGTATACCCCAGCCTGCTCACTGGCAGGGCAGTTCGAGAAGCAGTGTAAGCACTGCCCAGCTAAAACATCCCTGACTCTGGTAACAAACCCAAAACAGAGTCCTAAATAAGCTGCTAGGAAGAAAATTGCCTCTATCCCAACAAAAACCCATATGTATATATAAATGATAACACCTTTCAACAAAATGAGAAAGCTCTGTGACATAAAGATATGTGGAGTCATACAAAAGCAATGAAAATACATACATAGAATTCACAGTATCACAGAATAATCTGAGTTGGAAGGCACCCACAAGGATCATCAAGTCCAACTCCTGGCCCTGCACAGGACAGTCCTGAGAATCACACCATGGGCCTTAGAGTGCGGTCCAAACGCTTCTTGAACTCCGTCAGGCTGGTGCTGTGACCACTTCCCTGAGGAGCCTGTTCCAGTGCCCAAACACCCTCGAAGGGTATTGTCATTCCCTAATGTCCCGTCTAAACCTGCCCTGAAGTAACTGGCGGCCACTCCTTTGGGTCCCGTCACTGGTCACCACAGAGAAGAGATCAGTGCCTGCCGCTCCTCTTGCCCTCACCAGGAAGTTGTAACCGCAATGAGGCTCAGTCTCCCCTTCTCCCCGCTGAACAGACCAAGCGACCTCAGCCACTCCTCATATGGCTTCCGCTCAAGGCCCTTCACCATCTTCGTTGTCCTCCTCTGGACACTCTCTAAGAGCTTTATATCATTCTTTTAGTGTGGTGCTCAGCACTCACACAGCACTCAAGGTGAGGCCACCCCAGAGCGGAGCAGATCAGGACAATCCCCTCCCTTGCCCGGCTGGCAATGCTGTGCCTGATGACCCCAAGGACAGGGTTGGCCCTCCTGGCTGCCAGGGCACTGCTGACTCATGTTCAACTTGTCCTCAACCAGGACCCCCAGGTTCCTTTCCACGGCACTGCTTTCCAGCACCTCATTCCCAGTCTGTGTGTACATCCAAGGTTGCCCTATCCCAGGTGCAGAATTCGGCACTTTCCCTTGTTGAACTTGACATGGCTGGTGACTGCCCAGCCCTCTAATTTGTCAAGGTCTCTCTGCAGAGCCTCCCTGCCTTCAAGGGAGTGGACAGCTCCTCCCAATTTTGTATCATCTGCAAACTTTCTTAGCATCCCTGTAAGTCCTGCTTCCAAGATGTTTATGGCTACTTGAAGCCAACGAATACCATAATAACAGTACACATGTCTTGCTAAATTCAGTGAGTGTCTGACATGCAAAGCAGTGCCAGAATAGGGCTCACAAACAGTCACATGATGACTCTGAGACCAAGCAATCACCAGCATGGCTAAACCTGGAAAGAAATTGTTTACCAAGAGTATGTTTGGCATATATATTTGTTGTAGCCATATCCCCGTGATGCTGGGACATGTGAGATGGCGGCCATATATATATATATATCTGTATGTGTAGCATAGGACGTGTCCTTCACCTGGGATGGAATAATCCCAAGCACTGGTATGGGTTAGGGACTGACCTGATGGAAAGCAGCTCTGTGGAGAAGGACCTAGAGGTCCTGGTGGACAACAAGCTGTCTGTGAGCCATGCCCACACCCACATGGACAAAGAAGACCAGTGGACTCCTGGGATGCATTAGGAAGAGCATTGTCAGCAGGTCAAGGGAGGGTATCCTGCTCCTCTACTGAGCCCTGGTAAGGCCATATCTGGAGTGCTGTGTCCAGAGTTGGGCTCCTCAGTACAAGAGGAACATGGAGCTCCTGAAGCAGGTCCAGCAGAGGGATACAGAGATAATGAGGGGACTGGAGCATATCACCTGTGAGGAAAGGCTGGGGGAGCTGGACCTGTTCAGCCTCAAAAGAGGCGACTTATCCACGAAAGGGGACCTTGTCCATGTTTTTAAGTATCTGAAGGGAGGGCGTCAATAGGATGGAGGGGTCAATAGGCTCTTCTTGGTGGTGCCGAGCAATAGGACGAGAGGCACCGGGCAGAAACCAATGCACAGGAAATTCCACCTGAATATGTGGAAGAACTTCTTTACTCTGCGGGCACAGGAACAGATTGTGCCAAGAGGTTTTGGAGTCTCCCTCACTGGAGATATTCCAGAACCATCTGGACACAATCCTGTGCCACGTGCTCTACGATGACCCTGCTTGAGCAGGGAGCTTGGACCACTGTGGTCCTTTCCAATCTGACCGATTCTGTGATTCCGTGGTTCCTCTCGGCCCCTAACTTAACGCTGCAGACCTGCGGGAACAGAGCCTGGACAGCCTGAGACCACTGTGCGGGCGGGAGCCCGGAGGATCCTGGTTCCCTGCGGCTGTGCGTGAGCGGAGCCCAGCCCGCACCGCACCGCACCGCACCGCACCGCACCGCACCGCCCTCCCCTCCGGAGCCGGTCCCGCCCGCCGCCCTCTCCTTCCCCAGGGCGGTGGAGCTGCCTCGGGCCCGCCCCCGGCGGGGAGTGGCCGGCGGCAGGGCCGCTTTCCGCCGGTGCGGGCCGGGGCCGGGATGTGGCGGCCGCAGCCCCGGGCGGGCGGTACCG
>VWPU01017504.1:4281-37346 GCA_013398955.1 Callaeas wilsoni
TTTATTTTTATACGGTTTATATATATATATAAATATATATATATTGCATAAGGGCATTTTAAAACATTGTATCCCCTCTATTTTTCATATCGTGAATGTCAAACGTTAAACTCTTTTTCCATACCTTTTTTTATCTTGCATTCCAGACTGGTGAAAGATATAGAGAATGTATCAGCTGTTCTCCATGGGTAATATGTGAAATAAAATAAACACAATTACATAAAACACTTCAGTTATGTTGTCTTTAGTGGGGGCAGTGGTCAAGATGAATCATTTCTCACTATGTTCAGTCCTACTCGTGCTAACCTAGCATGGCAGTCCTGGGACAGACCAAAACTCTTCCCCTGCAGACTTTGTTAGCAGCCACCTTATCTCATCAAATGGAGTAAACTCCGGGCCAGCAATGCATCCTAAAATTCCAGGGCAGGTCTGTCGAGAAGGCTCTAAGGCTCTTTTCTGCCCACATGTTCAAGCCAGGGCTGAAACGTGTCACAGCTTGGATTGATCGTGCAAGTTTATTTTTTGCCCTAATTAATCAGAGAAACAACTGCACACTTCAACATTGCACAACAAAGTAACAGATTTATTGAGGCAGCACGTTCCAAAAATGGTCATGCAAGCTTCCAAGGTTATTTATGTTGAAGGATTTCCTGGGCCATAGCTCAGGTTAAAGTTAAACGGTGACCGGTTCAGTGCGGGGAGAACATTTTGGATAAAAGCTTAGCATGAGGGATTTTGTTGTTTTGTTCTTTTTTGTTGTTTTGTTTTGTTCTCTCTCTTTTTTTTTTTAAACAAATTCCAAGCACAGACCAGAAAACAAATGTGAAACTGAACCTCATTCATGCATCACCAGCACCATCTATTGGTGTCTACTCCTTGCACTCTAAGAAAACAAACCTAAAACCTAAACAAGTGTATTTGAATAACTTCTTGGGTGAAATGTAGCATTTCCCCTATTTTACCATATCTCTGAACATAGTCAACATATACAGGAGAGGACTGGGGAACAGCAGAACTCAATGCCTCTAGAATAAATGAAGTGGGGACTTAATTTTTTTGTTGTTTTTTTTTTACCTAATACTAAATTCCTCAAGAACATATATTTACAAGAAAAATTGAAAAGAACTGGCAATGACACCTTTCCAGGAAACTGCTGCAAAAACCTTGGGTAGGGATCCAGTGCTGTGATACTTGGCATGTATTCATAATAATTTTTCTCTCCAGACTTCAAAGTTCTGATCAAAATTGCCTATTTTGAGTTACCTTCTAAGCACTTTCAACTAAGATTTTTGAAATCCTGAGAGGTGGGTCATACACTTGAAACATTATTTAAAAAAAAAAAAAAATCAAATATAATGACACTTTGTCAGTTTTAATTACCTGGAAAGTAAAACAGCTGGAAGAGAATTTACCTGTCTCCTGCTGATGGCCTTTCTGATCCAGATCTTGTAAGATGAAAGGGACGACACAAATGCATGGTCTGCAGCACAGAGTATAGCTTCCAGCTGAGAAACAAGCAAGTGGCTGTTCTCAGACCAAGGAAAACCTGGAAATTAGAATTGTTGCTGTTACAAGTTCTGTGGTGCTTGCAGTGAGAAATTACAACGTGTAGGTGAAAGCGTGATCCTACTTAACTTACGTGGCACAACCAAAACAATGTCAACAGAATCATCCAATTTAATAGCTACAACATTTTCCTTGTAAGTTCCACAGTTAGTATTTTTGCCATCTAAATTTGGGACAGAAGGCTGGATTGGGCTGCAGTGTGGTTAAGTATGTACTTGCCAACTAGTTACTTTTGTTTGTATTGATCTTTTTTCTTCACTTCCTGCCAAAACCCCACATAGAGTACCTTTTCTTCCCTCCTTTCCTCTTCACTGGTGGAAAACACTTCACTCAAAGCTGAAAGACCCTGTCCTGAACCAGACAGGGCTAAAACCAGCCAGCTGGTGCAGGGTGGCACAATTCTGACCTGACTGGAGTTTAGGAAGTGCAACTTGTGTTTGGAAGGACTAAGAGCACCACCTGCCGCGCCTGTAAGGAGAAGCAAAACTTTCTGCTTGCAATAAATAGCAACCAAGGAAAAGAAAGATTTTTTTTTTTAGTTCCCTCCATTCCCCCACCAATCTTTGAAGCCATGTGTTTTAAAGCACAAACACTGCTGAGGCAGACATGCCAGAAATTAGTGAGTAGCTCAAAAATGGCACACTCTTTGAATGTAAAGAGCAGACAAGGAAATCCTGGAAACACGATGACAGTGGATTTTGGCTAACCTAGGTCAGATAAGCTGGAGGAGAATGACAGAGCAGGAGAATGGTAGGCAGGGACTCTTTCCCATTGCACAGCTAACACCATATCTCGGTCTCAGTTCCAGCTTTCAGGGAATGGGTTTATAAGGGGTAGAATATATCAAGAGAGCATCCTCCCTTCTCATCCCTTTCTGCACACCAGCCCCAGTGTAAGCTGTCCAGGTGAAAGCTCTTCCTCCTCCCAAGCGGGGGATGATACTGAAAAACCCTGGCTAAGCATCTTTTCACTTCATCCCAGAAAGTAAAATGTTGGGCACGAATGTTTAAACAGTGGCTGAAGTTCATCCACGATCTAGATTAAAATCTCTCAGAAGTGTAAGGATTTGGGGTTTCAGGGAGAACAAGACTCTGAAACAGCCCATGAAACTGAGCACTCTCCTGTAATTGTAGAAGTTCAGAGAAGAACTCTCTACTTAGTTCAAAGCCAGCTTATGCTGTTATGCGACAGATGAGAAGTGGAAGATGTCATCAAATGCCTCCAAAATCAGGAGTATCTGTTTACACACCACCTTAGTTAAAATATTCGTTTCTAAGAACAGTCTGGTGTCCCACAGGACAGTATTTCAAAAACATGACTTGAAGTTCAAACAAGGTTTTAAATTAAAAGTAAGTTTTGCAATGGTAAATAAGTATTGGAGCAGGAATTCGTCCTTGTCCACCAGTCTGTTCAAGAGTGGATGCCAAAGGAGTGGTCACCATTCTCAGCACAGCCTCCACAGTGAAATGTCAGAAGAGTTCATCGAGTATTCTTTATGAGTGATTATTGTGTTTTGTACATACCCTAGGGACACCCTATGGCAGACAAAAAAGTTCTTCACTATAGACAATTTTTCATTACCAAAATGGATTCCAAAGGCTATTTTTATTTCAGAAAGATTTTTGGGCTTCATTATTAATTCTATATGTAACGATGGCAAGGTGCCTAAAATGCTGATATAGAAGGAATTTCCCATGAAGCCCTAGTGCAGGTCCCCTAACCTGGAACAGGAAAACAAATAATTATTTTACTTTCTCCAGTTGGTACCACAAAATTTTCTTTAAGCAGCCATGTCACGTGAACAACCGCAAAGAGTGTTTGTTCTCCAGTCACATCAGAAAGTGGTCAGAGTTCTTCCACTGTTACCTAGGAACAACTTCTGCTGCACCCAAAAAGTAGAGACACTGGTGTACTTTCAGATGATTATCAAAATCTGCAAAGCATCTCGGCCCTTGCTACGAAGAACTGCAGTCAGGTGCCAGATATAAACTCTTTCTGCAAGCACAATGACAGAAAGGGGAATACTAATGAATACTTTGGCACATATGAAGCCTTTTCTGGCTCATTGAGTACCCAAAGGACAGCAAGTCATAATTAAAGCCAATAATGGCAACTCCAGACAGCCATCCAAATAGTTTCCTTGTGCCGTCAATTCACCGTTTCATATTATCTCACCGTTTCATATTAAGTAGTATAGAGCACACAGGCATCAGGAGAAAGAATTCCAGCATGACTGAGTACAACCAATAAGTAAATCCAATTATGCCTAACTAAAATTTGTTTATTGTGTTCACAAGGGTTTGCTTTTATTATCCAAATATTTTTTAAAGAACAGGGCTTTTTTCACCAAATAATTTGTGTCAGCTTTGAAATTGTTTTAATTTTTAAATACTTAATTCTTTGGAGTGAGGCCATGTATCCTTCCTGAGAAGAAGGAGCATAATTTGTTCATGAGGGAAAGAACTTTGCTATGTAAAAGCCTTTTTACTACAAGCTATGTACACTAGTCAAAATGCTTGATAATGTCTCCAAATGAAAAACAAATGGTCCCATTAAGACTAGAATCAATGTTAATGATTTGATAAGACTGGAGTGTTTTGCATGCAACATTCCTAGCAAACACAACAGCAACGAGGAGGCCAAATGAATTTTTTTACTTTTTTTGATTCTGTGATAACTTTTACAAAACATTTAACTAGACCTCAAGTCTCTCATCCACTTACAAAATCCTGGGGTTTTCCAAAGTCTAGAAAGATCTTTTTTACCCACTGAAGGCACATATTTTGTAATATATTCTGACTCTCAGAATAGGTTTGCAAAATAAGTATTCTCCCCCTACTTTCTGTAAGTTGTCACTTCTTTGCAAATTACACGCAACTTTTCCATCAAGTACAAAAAGGTTTATATTTTCTTCATACTTTTCTAACATGGTGTAAAAACAAACAAACAACTGTCTGGGTCTTAATCTCTGATGTCCAGTAGTATTGGCAGAAACGGGAGAACAAACAAACCGGATCTTATCTGTTAGTTCAGGAGCAAACGAAGCAGTTCATCAAACAAACACGCTTATTGTCCTTTGAAGAGGTGGTTACTGTGACAGGAGTTCCATGGAGCTGAATCACTCAAAGGCTGAAAGGCACCGTGTAATTCCCCCCACCGAGGTTACAGCACAGAAGGGCGTGAGGGCTCCTCATTTCCCCTGACGTGACCCAGGTCTGGTGTCTCTCTGCTGGAAAGCACCAAACTCTCAGAGGCTACCACACTTCCCTGCCTGCCCGCAAGGGCTCAGGAGCAGATCTGAGCAGGACACTGGAAGAGGACAGCTGCACCTTGTAAAATAAGTCTGTTCCCTTTAGAGACAAGGAAAAAGTGAGGGATTTTAAGTCACTTTTTCTAAGTAATTTTTTTCCCGAGGCTGTGCAGCCCTGCATCTCATTCTGCATAAGGAACACATTCATAATCTGGCCCTTTATTGATAAACAACATGAAAAATATGCAACTGGCATATATCATTAGTCTCCTTACTACCTACAGACATCAGACATGCTGGTGTGATGAACTGGTGAGCCAGATAGGAATCTTAGCACCAAACCCCAGGCCTGAGACTGATCCCGTCTAATTGAAACAAAACTTCTACTGATTTCAGCAGGAAGAAAATCTAAGCCCCAGCTTTCTTTCAAAAACATGGCTATTTTTATACCAAAAGACTGTATTGTATATTTTGCTTTGTACTTCATTTATTCACAATTTCTGGTTTTGAACACTGAAGAAACTACTAAAAGATACAAGTAAGGAATGGGATCCCCGTCAAAAAGAAAGAACACAAATCCAGGCTCCCCATTCAATTTGCAATGAGTTCAGCAATGTATGCTCATTGCTGCTGCTCTAAGTGGATGTGGTGCTGCTGGCAGTGACAACTTCAGCAAACATACATGTGTCAAGTGCGTCACTAAATGTGTTCATGAGCAGGGATGGAATCCCAGAAACTTCCAGTGCTCTTGTCCAAAACCCAGACTTCATTTTTTATTTAATGCAGTAGGATTTTGGAGTGTTTTAAACACTAAGACTTGATATAGTAGCATTTCCTTCCTCCTCTCTTTCTTCTCTTTATGTATTAAAAAAAAAATCTTGCTACCTATTTCGAAGTGTTGGAAAAGGATGTATCTGGACAGCTCAAATGGGAGAGGGATTCCATAGCTCACAGCAGAAACTGGCAGTCGGTCAAAGTGCATACACCAGCAATTTGTTATAATATTTGCACAAGGCCATCAGTATCTGTTTAATGAAGGACATAAAGAGATTTGCACAAAGAAGTGAGTCCTACAGAGATGAAGGTGATTTACTGAGAAATAATTCACATCCTCTCACTCCAACCTGATTTAATTAACTCCTGGTAATGGGGGAAAAACAACCCCTTACGTTACAAGTGCATGAGGGCCAATAAACCTGATTTATTGTCTTAACCACACTGCAAGACAGACAGAAACAAATGATACGTTTTTTCCATGGAATGTTGTTAGAGTGTGTGCACGAAGATATTTTCCTTCTCCTGGCGCATCTGTACAACTTTGCTGCCATCTGCTGCCTCCTGAAGACAAACAAATCACTCTCTAAAATGAGAGCTGGATGCCAGTGGCATGGAGCTGCTGCCAGTGGGGAGGGAGGCCTGGCTTCAAAAGTGTTTTATAGCTGCCCTGGGCTGGTTACTCAATATGCTGAGTAAGGCAGAGACTCAGATTTTTCATTCCTCCTGAGCTTTACTCAGAAAAAGCAGGAACAGCATATACCTTTACATATTCCGAGGAGATGGAGAAAGGAACTATCCTGTTATCAGTTTTGCGGCTCTGGGCTACCAAGAGAACAGCAGCAGCATTTTCTGAGAAAATAATGTTTTCAAAGTGTGATATGAAGAAATAAAAGGAGAACATTGGCTCCTGTGCTGCAGGAAGGACCTATTTATTGAAGAGTAAAGAAGGCTGAAGTTAGAAAAGACCAGTAGTGCCATTTCAGGAGAGCTCATGATCGGAGAGATGTGCACATGCTCTTCATTTCTAGACACAGAGCTCTTTCAAAGGCAGGAATCAGGACAGTGTGCTGAGTCAGACGGACCTATTTCTCTACCTCAGGCATAAACAACACCATCTCAATAGTAGTCAGGTGTGAGCTGTCAGCTTCCACGATCAAAGAACTGAAGCTGCACATCTAACTGTTACAAACAGAAGGGATTGTTTTCAGGGAAAAAAAATTATGCTGGACCTAAATCACAGTTGCATTTACTCTACATAATTATGTAACTTATACACACTTTATATAACACAAGTACTCTTATTTTAATAAATGACATTGCAAAATGTTTTCATTATAACATATAATCCAAAAACACTTACACAAGAAGGAAGTATCATATCTGGTATGAAAGGCTGCTTCAAATTCTACCTGAGGAAGCTAGAGACAGTAGAAATTACTTTTAAAAGATTGTAAAGATCTCTTGGCTTATATGAAGGATTTTTAAATTTTATTTTTAATCCTGCTGAGTAACTCAACCAGGCATTGAAAAATAAGTCTTCCATCAATATATTTCTTCTCATCTCTATGGCTGTAGAGTTTCTTCAAAAATTATATTATGTATGACGCCGACATACAAGATTCAACCCTTTATCCATAATAAGTTTAAAGTAAGTAGCTGAAATGGTTTGGAATCAGTGCTGGTGACATTTGCTCTCTCCTGGACACACCATGATTCACTAGCTGGGGCACACCATGGACCTTCATCCAGGACATTACTTCACAGACTTCGTATAGACCATGGACGCACAGAAACACAGACAAGTAAACACACCTGCCCAGGCTTGAGCAACAGGCCTGCTGTCACCTACAGGGCATGTCACTGGTAAGAGCCATGCAACCCACACACACGTCAGCCCTCTTCCGTGAAAGCCTGGAGATCACTGGAGGAGGCCGCCAAGTGAACAAGCCCACTGAGAACCTAAAGAGCAGCACCGAGCAGCCAGGGCACCCTTCCTTCAGTCCTGAAACAAAGGCCTGTGCAAAACCCAGTCTAAACAGTCCTTCTACTGCACAAATAGTTGCTAGGGGATGCCACATCTCAGTCAAATTAATATCTTGAAATAGTAGCTTTTATATATGTCTGCAAAGAGTTTCAAAATGCTATTTCAAATTCTGTTCTAGATCTAGTTTTGTTTTCCAGTTAGGATTCCATTTTGTTTTCTGATTAAAACCACAGCAGTCTGAAGCCACCAGTTGCTAAATTAGACTGGATTTTTAACTCTGACAGCTCTCATGTATTCAAGGTAAATGGGACTGGAGAGAAAAAACATCTATGATGGAGAAAGGGACCGGAGTTGTGTTGTAGGCCACATCAGAGATGCCGAGGGAGAAAAGTGACCTTCCAGCTCAGTGTCCAGCAGCAGCAAGAAGTCAGTATGTTGGACATCATCAGGAAGGGTACTGAGAATCATTAAGGTGGTTGATAAGGGGAATGTGAAGTGTCACTCACCAAATCCTGCAATATTACAACAGGGTGCAAGGGGGGAGGCAGTCACTGAAACTAGCAGGGGAATGGTATCACAGATAACACTACCAAAGCAAACACTACAGGCAATAGGCAGAGGTGTGCTCCTTAATCCAGTGAAGCTGGAAGAGTATGAGGAGAACAGACCACAAGGAAGTGGCCAGGTTCACACAATGTCCCTAAACAGTATCTCCTTTCACTGCAGGAGACTGGCCCAGCACATTGGCCCAGACAGGCTGCAGCTCTAACCCAGCCAGGCACTTCTGTGTTATTCTGAATAAAGGCTCTGTGATGAGCATCCCCTCCACCCAGGAAAAGCCACTCTGTTGTGCTGTACTGGGAATGTGAATGGTGGCTGTGCTGTAGCAGATGACTGGGAAACAGGCTAATGAGGGTGTGTGGGGTTAGAAACACTCATTTAGACCATAAGAGATACCAACAGGGCTGTTCAACCCGTGTGTCCACACACCCTCCAGCTGCAGCTTGAAACTCTCTAGGACTGAAAGGTTAGAAGAAAGTTACCTCTTCTCAGTGAGGCCTTGCAGTGTAGATAACAAAAGAGACTCTCAAACTCTCTGGAGGCAGAACAACTTGCATTGAAGAGCAGTAATTGTTACTACTGTCACAAGTACTTGAGAGGATTAGAGAAACAACTGTTTAACTACTTCAAAAATGCTGCAGAATGCAATAAAACATATTAATAGGAACTACTTTAGCCATGTTCTGCTTTTCCTTAATTGCTGCTGGTTTATGAACAGTGTTTCAGTGCTTCTTGTTGACCACTGTAGCAAGAGAGAAACCACTTCTTTTGGCTTCAGTTGAGAACAGACGAGGTCTGTGATGTGCTCCATAGCTTAACTGAATGATTCAATGAAAGAAAAAAATGAACAGGTAAGGAGCTTCTTCTTTGCTTTCACGTGTCTAGCATATTTTTAAAGGTACAAGTTTTTGTTGATTAAGGGTTTTACTTTTACCCTGCTTCTCACCAGCCTCTCTGCTGATGAAGGATGAATAGGGAAAGTGTTGACCTTTCTCTCTATGTTCCAGTTAATAAATACAAATAACACTTTCTTGTATCTGTGCCCAGTTTGGATAAAACACAGTCTGATAGATACTGTATCCCAGATGTTACATCTGATAATTAGGCAGCTTTAAAATGTAACATAGTTGAATGTTATTAAACACACTAAAATAAAATTAAACCTTCATCTCTGTCATATTTTTTTTTCCTGCAGGAAAACACAGGTTTTGCCTTGAAAAGGTCAGAGTAAAGAAGAAGCATGATGATGTAGAGGAAGGTAACTTTCAATTCTAGCTTGTCTGTATTAAGTACTTTGCAAAAAACTGCTCATTAGTTGCTTTTCAAAGGCAAAACAGCCAGTTGGTGAGCTCTGTTGCTTTTGTGTATTCTAACACACTTCTAGCATGATCCAGAAAATCCAGGCAAGGGGTAATATATGTGATTACATGCCTTGTTATCTTAAATGGTTTCATATGTGGTATTTGCTCCAGTTATTTGACATGACTCAAGTTGACCTCATTGTTTGTATGCTTGAAAGGGAACAATTATGCAACTACTAAATGGTATGGAAGACAGCAGTGCCATATGAGACAGGAAAGAAAATAGGAATGCAATGTCTACTAAGCTGTCAAAACGTCTGACACCAACATAATAAGTTTATTTTCTTTGTATGGTCCTATACTACAGAGTAATGAAAAGCCAACATTCATGCTGTAAATCTGGATTAATCATGACAACTTGTTGCTCTTATTGTCATTTAGAACCTACAATTTTTGTGGTTCTCTGTATATTTTCAGACAAGTTTTGCATTTGCCAGAATAACAAAAAATAAAATTACCAAAGGAGACAACAGTGGTACTAAAAATAGCATTTTATGACAATGCTGTCAAATGATAACATACATAAAACGATGCACATGTATCTTTATTTACAAAACCTTTGTATATGCTTAATGTGAGTTTGGCAACATCTTACAGAGGATGTTGAAGCAAGTACATCTTTAGTTTTATCAGTGGTTTACAAAAAAATGATGAAATAACATAGCATTAGTCAAAACTGGACAAGATGCAAACACTATAACTTTCTTGTTAGCAGTGATCTACTTCTTGCAAAGCATTTGTACTAACAAGTTAGAAAATGAGAGATGGCAGAGTCCTGGAAAATTTACTGGTATCTATTTAATCTGATTTTCAAGTCCTTTATTTGAGTTTTCCTGGCAGCTATTTCACGTTTTTGTAAGGGAAAGCATGTAACATCTTATGAAACTATTTTGCTAGATTTCAAACCACCTTGAAGCCTTTGCAGAGGTTATAGAACAAGGACATCCTATTGTTCTGCAGCCTCTGACTCCAGTCCCGTTTTGCCCAACATCAGCAGCCAGTGAGTGGCTGGATGGCCAGCCCCCAGCTGAAGCAGCACAGGCTCCAAGGTGAGCGCTTCCTGCTGACTCCATAACGAACCAGCTTAAGAAGAATTGCCACAGACTGCTGAAGGTACCCCAAGACAGTGGTTAAACCATGTCATAATTAAAGAGTTGATTGGGCATTTGGTACTGATCCCAGTGTCCTGAGTAAAGCCCACACCTGAGGAATCGCACACTGTATTCCTCAGTTCTTCCTCCTCTCTCTGTGTTCTCTATTCCCTGTTCTACAGGTCTCTGATGATGGTATGCACTCTCAAGAAAGTGCTCCAGTAAAGAACTGGAGAAAGGAAACTTCAGAAAAAATAGTAAACATCTTTGGCTTTCACACAGTCTTGGCCATCAATATGTGCTGGTTTGCTACACAGCATAACAAGCTTTCCTTGTCCTAGCGGTAGAATCGTTGATGCATGCGGAGAAGACAAGAGCCTAGAGAAGATGTGTGCTGCTTTGGGGCTGAGGTAATTTTCTGCACAGTGCCTGGAATGGAGCTGTAATTCGGATTTGTGGTGAACGCGAAGTTGATAATGTAGAGATTTTTTTGTTATTGCTGAGCAGGTCTTGCACAAAGCCAAGGCCTCCTCTGCTTTTCCTACGGCCACACTGGTGAGGGAGTTGTGGGTGCACAAGAAGCAGGGGACACAGCCCAGGACAGCTGACCTCAGCTGACCAAAGGATATTCCATGTTGTGTGGCATCATGCTCAGTACATAAAGTGGGGGAAGAAGAAGGACGGAGGGAGACGTTTGGAGTGATGGTGTTTGCCTCCCCAAGTCACCATTACCGTGAGGGGGCCCTGCTCTCCTGGAGACGGCTGAATACCTGCCTGCCCTTGGGAAGCAGGCAATGAATTCCTTGTTTTGCTTTGCTTGTGTGCACTGCTTTTGCTTTTCCTATTAGACTGTCTTTATTTCAACCCCGTGAGTTTTCCAGCCTTTCCCTTTCTGATTCTCTCCCTGATCCCATGGGAGAGTGAGCGAGCGGCTGCCTGGAGCTTGGTGGCTGGCTGGGGTGAAACCATGACACTATGACAAAGTGTTTTTTGGAACGTGGAGGCCACTGCTGCCAGCTCTGAGGGAGGGAGACATTGGTGCCTGAGGATTTATTAAAATTTTCCCCAGATGATCTTGCCTTCAGATACTGGTTTCTTTCAATATGTGAGTAGGAAGATCAGTTTTAATTAGCGTGGCTTTAAAGCTGACCGAAGCAAATACCAATTACTGTCAGTCGACAGGGTGATTACAGCTACTTCAGACACATTGCAACAGAGGAGTGGTTGCTTTATTTATGTGTTAGAAGTGGATGGCAAAGGAAAGCAAACATCCTGATTTAGCTCACAGCCTTGGAATCAAGAGGAGGAGAAAAACATTTTTGCTTACCGTGACACATTTAGTGTTTTGTTCTGGAGTTCCTGGGACTTCTCTCAAATATTTAATGTCACAGAAATAAGAGATAAAAGTAAATATATTGGAGCCCTCAGAGCAGAGGGCTTTTGTTTCGTTTGTAGCACTCATTAGCCCAGGTGTTCCTTCCTAAGTTCACTGCTATGGCATTCCTTGTTGTAGGTTTCAGAATGATTATCCCAAGCAGAATGCCTTGGGAAGGTAATGGTTTCTCTGCATGTGTCTAGGTCATTCTGACCTAAACCCTTTCCTGTAACACTGTCAGACAACTGGCTCACTGCCAGAGTGCTCAACAAATTTAACATGCCATTAGAAAGATTATGGTCTGTGTTCAGCACAGATTTTCTGCAACTCCAACTGTTGTGAAAATGCCTGGAATATTTAAATATTGCTTGTTCTGGGCAGAGATAGAGCAGGATTTTTTGTTTTGTTGACTCCTGTCCGAAAAGCTCCTCCAATCTTTATTTTTATCCACGTCTAACTTGGAAGAGTTTTGAAACAGCATTTAGCTAAAAAGGGAAGCTAACACAAAAGTGTGTGCCAACTTTCCAAATGCTAAATTACAATTACTTTCCTGCCTCACTGCCACCTATGTAGAATGTGGCTACACAGATAACCTAGGGACTGAGATACCAATCTTCACTACAGTTGCACTTGATGAAATGTTTCAGAAACTACAGAATCAGAAAGGTGAGCTGGTATGGTCGCCCAGTCTGTGAGCTTGTGAGGACATCTCTGTCCCTGAATTGAGTTACTTCTTTTAGCAAAACCTTACTCTTACTGGGCTTGGTGACATTGTTTCTTGTTTCCTGTACTCCTGTGTTGTGTTACACTTCACAGAACAACAGTGCAGGTTCCTTGGGCAACAAAAGCTGTCCAGAAAAATAAATGCAAGTAATAACACACACTATGGACAACAGTGCCTAATCCAGAAGATCAAAGTAGTTGGGAAATGACATATCTGACTAAGGACACCTTTTATTGATAACAAAAATTAAATAAATATATCTAAGAAGTGATAAAATATATAGAATCCCAGAATATCACAATATTGAGTATCAGACATATTTAGGTGTCAACTTCTATGTAAGTTCGTGGAATGTTCAGCTAGAGGCATAGAAGTCCATCTTCATTTGTTTACTGTCAAGGAATAGTATCTGTGCCCCTAAATGGATTTCCAAAGTACATAGTTGCTCTGAACTGACCTTTGAAAATTCCAAATGAAATCTGCATGTGTATGGCAGTGTCAAGATGTTTCTCTTTTACTTTGGAAAAAGCCAGTTGGAAATTTAAGAAAAGGGGAAATGCATCAATTTTGAATCTATTGTGTTAAGTTTTCAGGACTGTTTTTATTATTTTGGTTAGTTCCCCTCTATATACAATTCTTTTAAAAGTTGCATATATGCATGGTTAAATAGATTAGGTAGTACATGCAGACATGCCCTTGCTTGGGTTGAATTCTTTAAAATTCAAAATGCCTTGAAACACAAAGTGGTAAGAGAGTTCATAAAGATTGTTTTATATTACAATAGAGAGTATTATATTTAAAAGTTATAGGCTTGTGGTTTACATTGCTGAACTCAACACAAATAACGAAATCAAGCTCAGTTTATCTACCCCAGTCTTCAGTTTTTCTCCAGAAAAGTGTCTTCTGCCTCACATTTCTGTTTCTCTCTATCTATCTATCAAGATGGATCTCTTGCCTGTGTTTTTGGCTACTACAAGGCACAGAAAAGAATACAGACAATAAAGAGAAAGACTTCCTGGTCTCACAGCAGTATCAAGGAACACTAGCCTGGACCAGCTGTGTCAAGAAAGATGCATACGCTTTACCTCGAGAGCTGTAATCTCTGCTCCCCTTGTCACTGACCACTGGAAGAAGCCATGGCTGGTACTCCTTCTTCAGGCAGCATCATAGTTTGTCTCATTGCATTTTGCCAGGATGGACATTTTTACTGAAGCAGTAAAGAGAAGTGTCTATTGCCTGCAAGCACCTTTCAGTGACACGTTTTCAAACACTTAGGCAAAAAGGCATCAGGGAAGATGTGGGTTTTCAGGAGCTGCCAGGCAGAACAAACCACATGCTTCCTGTGGCTCCGGTGACACGCTTATGTTCTGCTTCTGAAAGCTCTGCAGGAAACTAGGAGACAGAAACCAGTTTCTCCTGGCAGAGAGCAGTTAACCTTTGGAATTCTGACTTGTACATTCTAGCAGAGGCTTTGGCTAATATGGCACTTTGAGGGAAACACAGACACAGTGCAGTTCGTTACCTGTCTTTAACACCAACACTGACTTCTTGGCCTTGTCTTGGATGACCCCTCTGGGCTCCTGAAGCAGCAGCTGAGCTGTCTCTGACCTCACCCTAGGACAGAGTTCCGGATATGTAGCTTTCCCCATGTTGGTGTTTCTGGCAAGGAAATTGTTACTCTTGCAAGAGTGGAAATGGGAAAACCTGCATTTCTCCAAAATCTGTATACCCAGGAGTCAGGACGATTCTTCTAACAGACTGCCAGCTGGACCAAGAATAATGAAGTTCCAAGGTTTAAACAGTGGTCTGCTCTAGCTATTCTTGATGTAAAAAGATACTTTTACTCTCCTCCCCTCCAGTTCAGTCCTCCCACTCTTTAATTTTTTGGTTCCCTTTCTTGGACTTCTGCAGATTAAAATCAGAAAACAAACAGCATCCCTTCCCCCACTTCAGAAGAACTTTTTCCTGCTTTTCTTGGCTGATTGCTCCTTCCATACTCCGTGGGTATCCTTGGGATATCTTCCAAGGCAGGCTCTGCAGAATGGCCCAGCACCAAGCAGCGTGGCTGTCTAGTGCCCACCAACACCGACATGATCTTGAGTGGCTCAATTTTATAACTGCTGTCTCTTAGCATGGGAACTCAAACCAATCTCCAAGTCTTATAACCACAACACAGCCTCCTGAAAGGAGGAAACACTTTCACTGGCCTCAGTCCCCTTTCTGAAGGTTCCAGTGTACAGAGCCCATGTTCTTTGTTTTCCATTCACGCAATTACAGGAAATCCCAGAGACCAGAACAAGAGGTTTCATTGTTTTACAAAACTGGTAACATCTTGATAGCTAATTTGGTTTAGGGCAAAAATAACTAAAAAAACCCCAAAGAAACACCCCTTTCACCCATTTCACCACTGTGCCAGAGATCTGTGACTTATATTCTCAAATTCTTTCTAGGAGTCTGAAGTCAGAGACCACTTGCCACAAACATCTAAGTAACATCAACGAGGGCCCACAGTGTTCTAAGGTAGTTGATCTCATTCTGTAACTGATTAGATTCACAGTTAGTTAATTTCTGGATTACACCAGAGATTTAGAGACCTTAGCACTATTTCAAACCCTGGCAACACGATGCTTGAAATCATGTAGTTCATAGGTATTAGAGGAGCATGTTCTGGTAGCTCCTCCAACTTTTGACCAACAACTGAAGAGTTTGGCAAATCTTGTTCAGTCCTTCAAACATAGAGGACAAACACAGAATCTGGACAAGAATGCGCTTCCATTTCTTGGCCTTATCACAATCTTTACAGGTATAAAAATGCATCCAATTGAAATAAAATCCATCACAACATTTCCAAAAAATCTATTGGATAGTGCAGGAATTTAACCTTGTCTGGCAGCCAGGTGCCCACCAAGTCGCTCTATTACTCCTCTCCTCAACATGACAGAGAAGGAGAAAATAAGACAGGACAGAACTTGTGGATCAAGGCAAAGGCAACTTAATAAAGCAAAACCAAAGGCTGTGTGCAACAGAAAACCAAAAGATCTATTCTCTACTTCCCAACAACAGGCCATGCCCAGCCACTTCCTGGAAAGCAGGGATTCAGTACACGTAGCAGTTGGCAGATTTAACTGACGGTGGCCTTCAGCTGCCTGTCTCTATGATTGTCCTTTTCTCTTTTCCACAACAGTGAAATGGAATAATCCATCCATCCATCCCTGCAAGAGTTCAAGGCCAGGCTGGGTGGAGCTCTGAGCAACCTGGTCTAGTGAAAAGTGTCCCTGTCCATGGTGAGGGGTTAGAACCAGATGATCTTTAAGGTACCTTCTCAACTTAAGTCATCCTATAACTCTATGGTTTCTAAGCTGTTCCACTATAGAAGGACTGATTCCGTGTTATAGAATGTGGTGATTTGGGATCAGTTTTTCCTGCAGTTCAACTGTCCCTACAGTAGAGGTGAAAATCTTTGGAAGAAGCAAGTCATAGGCATTGGGAAGGCCTCTCCTTGCAAGCTGAATCCCACTGTGCTGAATCCCACTATGTCACTATTGGGTGTTATCAGCTGTCTTAATTTACATGCAAGAAATTAACAACTTATTGTTTATGAATCTAAACAGAGAATTTAAGTCCTCCAAAGACTTGGGACATGAATAATACCTCCCTGTGACAGACCAATGATGACAGCCATTCTTAGGCTATTTCCAACACACATTGGCATTTAAAAAGCAGTGGAAAAATGAACTTATGCTGTTCAGTTGCTAATTCAAAGTGAAATACATTTCCAGATCATTCTCATCTAAAACATAAGAGATATACAACTGGACTATTGCAATTCAGCTTCCATCAGAAGGGCCATGACAGTAGACCTTAAAGGACAGCTAATTAATTGACAGAAAAACCATCAAGACATCAAAGAAATGTTGGTTCTTAACAGCTTTTTCATGATTAATAGTCAGGCTGTAAATTAGAACCCATGTCTCCCACGGCCCATCCTCAAATCCTAAGCAAAACAGTTATCTTACTGTTCATTTACATAACAACCAAGGTTCTGGATCAAATGTTAATCCAAATTTAGAATCACATAGCTTATTTGGAAATATGAAGAAAAGTAGGGGTCTGATTGATGCCACATGCCTATTGGGAAGAACCTAACATATTGCAAAGTTAGAGAATTTTGACTAATTTAAATTTTAAATTTTAATTTAAACTGCAAAGCTCATAGAATATTGAGATATTGTAAAGGAATATTATAAGGAAGACCTTCCCTTTCTCAAGGAGGATTGGTTAGAGAACATCTAGGCAAACTTGACATCCACAAATCCATGGGCCCTGATGGGATGCATCCACAAGTGCTGAGAGCCGGCAGATCTCATAGTGAGGCTGCCCATGATCATCTTTGAAAGGAGCCAGTGATCAGGAGAGGGGTCTGAGGACTGGAAGAAATGTCACCCCAGTCTTCAAAAAGGGCAAGAAGGAGGATCCAGGGAACTACCAGCCAGTCATCCTCACCTCAGTCCCTGGAAAGAAGATGGAGCGCCTCGTTCTGGAGGCCATCTCTATCCACAGGGAAGACAAGAAGGTGGTATCAGGTGGATTCACTACAGGTAAATCATGCTTGACCAACCTGATTGCCTTCTATGATGAAATAACTGCCTGGAGGGATGAGAGGAGAGCAGTGGATATTGAGCAGTGGATGTTGTCTACCTTGACTTCAGCAACGCTTTTGATACTGTCTCTCACAACATCCCCACGGGCAAACTCAGGAAGTGGGGACTGGATGAATGGACAGTGAGGTGGATTGAGAACTGGTGTGTTCTCCACAAATTATGGAAGAATAGTTTTAAAGTATTTCATTAAATAAATTATTTACCAGTAAAGAAACTGGGACAATTCTAAATGCTTTCATAAGCTAAGGAGATAAAATGTTTTATCATAGGAACCACACAACTTATATCTAATGTTCAGAAATTCATCATTATTTCCTCAGTAAAACATGTAATTCCAGATAATTCTATATTAATTAAATGTACTATTAATTTTCATAAAAATAAAGTACATACTTGAAAGTAAATTGTGTTCTCCAGCATTTTGTTGAAGGTGGACTATTTTACAAGCTTTCATTTCTCATAGGTTATTTTAACTCACTTTTCCTGACAACTGAGGCACACCTATAAATTACGGTCACTGTTTGTGGCAGCAGATAAGCACCAATAAACTCAATTTAGAGGCTATCCAGCCTCTAGATCCTTTTTTTCCAGTTCACCCACATCTCTGAATTCCTGTCAGCATCAACTTAGGAATGCCTCCCCTTAAGTGATGTTACATTCTGGGTCATCTTTGCTGCTGTCCCGGCAGCCTTGTCATCCCCTGCAGCTTATTCCCCTTCCCTCTGTTCCAGAATCACTATCCAGGTCAGCCCTTTTCTTGCTGAATGGAGCTTGCAAGCTCCCTGCACCACACTGTGATGACTAAATCCACTTAGGATTTAGTCATGGGCCACATACATCCCACAAAATGCAGCTCCATTATTGCTTCACGCATCAGACATGTCCCTCTCGAACTGCAAGAGCCGGCAACTTAACTGAGTCAATTTTAACTTGGAATTTTCTCTCTAATCTAATTTCAAAATGTTGTATTAAAAAAAAATATGACTGGTGTTATGTAATGCTGTAAGTTTGTTGCCCCCACTAAATAGCCTTTTCATTTCTTTGGAATTAATTGCATAAAGCAAACTGGATTTAGCTCATGTTCCTCATGTTCTTTCTGTGGATTTTTAGCTTTAGATTAGATATCTTGTGATTTTTTTTCCAGTGAGTATGAATACGAAAGATGACAACTATGTGTTATTGAAGATACTTCAGCAGTATCACGGAGATAGCAGGTCAGTGTTGAGTTGAACACGAAGAATTTATTATGAGGCGGTAGGCTGAGGAATTGCTTCCCAGAGGATGGAGCAGAGCTCAGTTCCTGCGATTTCTAAAAGTAATTTCAGTGCAGGAGCATGAGATTGAACAGGTCTCAGTAGTTAGGGCAACACATTACATACTTTCTGGAGCAAAGTTCTAACATATTCTATTCTTTATATCAAATGCTGTTTGCTGCCTTAATGTCACACTACTTCATTTAATGGCAAATAAAATGATCCATGTCGCTCTGTTTGGTTTGCCACAGTTCTGTAATTGATCTGTTTGCTAAAATGGTGTTGTGTTCAGGTATCAGTGAGACATGAACTCACATTCTCATGATGCGGTTTGTGTCATGAAGAAAATTAATTTTGGCAGAATAAGATGACCCGGCCTATTCTATCTTTACAGGCCTACTCTATTTTTATTTTTCATTACTTCTTAGATTTTTGGGGGTTTTTTTTGTAATGTGTTATCTTCTACAAGTAGATATTCGAGTGGATTTGGACCTACATTCAGCATTCATGGACCTTATTCCTTTTACATTTTCTGTTGAGATCAATATTCTGATGTGACTTGTGGAGCTATGGGGTATGAAAGCCATTTGAGAGAGGTGTCTCATGGAGCTGAAGGAAGGAAAAAAGCCCAAATCTCAGCAAAAACCTGTAAGAGCTAAGCCCCAGCCTTTGGCCCTGCTGTTCTATATTTTTTGCGTTTTATTCCTTCTGAAAGGAATTTGTGGCCCCTTGGCGAATGGGAAGCAGACAGATTCAGAGATGACCTCTGCCTCAGAAAGTGATGATTACCCAAATTTGGGAAGATATGCAGGAAAGGGTGACTCAACACCTGCCTTGTCCCTGTGCATTTTATGTAAGCACCCATTAGTTTTGCTTTAGTCACTGTGACTTTGTAATAATGTTGTTCAATGCTTATGAGATCTGCTCACCCGTTTTTATGCTAGAACTCTTTGATATTAATCTAAACCCAGAGTATAAATCCATAAGCAAAGTAAAAAACCCCATAAACAAAGTAAAATTCACAATCACTCTCATTTGCAGAAGTATTCACTGGAGAACAGAAACCAATGTGAAATCCTTAGGCAGGACCTTCCAAAAAGATTTTGCAGGAGGAAGGCAGAAAAAACCCCAAACCCAAGCATATAGAACAGTTAAAACCTTGCAAATACAACACATGGATCCACACAGACCTTGGGAACATATTTTTATGCAGAATCCCTGTACCTGTGCACAGCACAGGGCCCTATGACCTGATTTTTGGAAGTCTGTATCTGAGGTGTTTGATTTGCTCAGCAAATAATAATTGAGCTGCTATTTTTAAGAAGGATCTTCCCTATCCTGAGGATGCCTCAGGAGAATCTCAGCACTGGGCTCATCAGCGTTTTTGCAGGGCTGGTGGAGGCTGCACGGCTCTCCTGCAGAACTGGGGTGATTAATGGAAGGAATCACTGCTTCTGTTGGGCAAAAGAGACACCAGATATCTAAGTCTTGTGTTCTACCCCCTGTGAGACCATCTTTTTCCTTCACCAGTCCTTCCAAATCATTATTTTTCTCTTCAAGGACTGAATCATGGCGCCCTGCCTGTGTCCTTGTTAAGATCTCAGCTAGAAAAATGCTTTTGCTTAAGAAAATAACATCATGGGAAAGGCCATGGCAACACAAACACTTATTTTGCCAGAACACATTTATACTGGATGGGTGGATAGTTCAGATGGCCATGAACACTTAATAAAGATCATTTTTCTAGTAATTCCCCAAGGCACTTCCTTCAAAAAAACTATTATAGAGAGTCAGGCATTTCAGTGGAAACTGCCAGACTTAAAACAAATATGATTATCTTTTTTTCATAATTTTTCCTGTCACCTTAGCAATCTAGGGAGGGCAATTACTAGTCTAAATAAATTTGATTGTATTCTACCTTTTCAAACCTTCAGTCTTTTGTAAGTTTTATTTTTGCATCCAAAATCCTAATAACAGCCTGTAACACATTTACATTCCTGCATTCTTGCATTCTTGCCTCTGTTTTGTTGGGTACACAGTATTCCTTTTCTTTTTTTTTTCCCTCCTCTCTCTCCCTTTGGTAATATGACCATTCTGCATTTTTCCAGATTTGGAAAAACAGGAATGTTTTCAGCTTTCAAGTTAGTGTTTAAAGAACAAGAAGAAAAAAGGCACCTCTGGCCTTCAGGCATGAATTTAGAATATTAAACTACATGCAGAAAGAAGCAATATGAAATCTAGGATGAGGAAGTTAAAACTGTCTAAGAAATTTCGCAGATTGAGAGAACTTAAGGGCAGGATGAAACATCAGCTCTTTAAGTTTGACTCCTGTTTGTGAAGGCAATTACATTTTACCCATTTATTACTATGCTGAGATCCACAGCTGTGTTCAGCTGAAGCATTGCTTCCAGAAAAGTACACTGCTTTGAAGTGAGAACACCAGGAGGTGGAAAATCAGCACCTTCCTTGACACCTATTAATCACACACACTGTTAAATAGCATGCAAGCTTCTCACTTGAATTTCCTGCTTTCCCCCTACTGCCATCAGTTCTCATTTTTCCCTCTTTCCACAATATTAGAGAGTCCTTATGTTGTGGTAACGTCACACAAAGGAATTATTTGTGGGGAAATCTACTCACCCTTGGTGCACAGATCTGTTCAAAGGTGTGCCCCCAAACTGCTGTGCCGGATCTCATGTCGCTTGTAGCACTTTCCTGCTCTTGATTTGGATAACCCAAGAAATACAGTGTGTATTTTCTTGACACATCCTGAGTCACTTGTAACAAGTAGGTACCACCTTGTCTGGAGTTATCTAGAACCCTGCTCTGAAAGCTCCAGGCAGAATCTCTCCTGTCCAATCCACGTCTCACTTCCTGCAGCTAATTCCTGTTTCATGTTTCCAGATTTTTAAAGTTTTGTTCCCTTGAAGAAACATTTGGCGTAAAACATTCACCTAACTTCCTGTCTAATTACTTGGTCAAACTAAGATTTAAAACAAAGGACTCCCTTTCATTCCTAATCTCAGACAGAAAGGCTTCCCTAGCAGATATGGATACATATTGATGCACAGGTATTAAAAACACACCTGAACATTAAAAACAGGGCAAAAAATTTTCATTACAGAGATAACATTCCCTCAAATATCACAATTACGATTATAGTTTTTTGATCAAGGTAACCTTCTACCACATCCTGAATTATGAAAATAAAAGACGCGACACTTCTGTAAAATCACTTTAGCTCCTGGTCCTTCAAGGATTGAAAATCCTGTCCATGGACTGTGTGGGAAGCTGACAGACTGGTGCACAGCAGCTCGGACAGTATCTCGGGGCAGGTCTGAGAGAGGAGGCTCTGCTGCTCTGTTCTGTCCTTGCTGGCTCCTGTTGCACAGCACGGATCCTTGTCATTTCACCTGCTCACAGCTCCTGCCACATGCCCGGAAACAACACACTTTTCCTTCAGTCTGTCACACTATTTAAGTCTGCTTCGAGGACAGAAGTGTCTGCCACAGGGAGGGAAACAAACAGCAAGTTGCTCTGTCCCCTTCAAAACCGATCCAAAAACCCAGTTCTTTTAAAAGATCCTGAGAGTGAAATGTCAGAATCGGGCTTAGACATATTGGGAATAAATGAAGCAAGCAGTGAAAAGGCTGGCAGAACAAACATGGGCATACCGTGGGGCAAATATTACCTTGGCTCTGGGGATGTGAAAAGTCATTCTGCAGAGAAGGCCAGATTCCATGTTTAATGTCTGCTTGTCTGAATTTAGGACTCTGTGATGCACTTAAACCATCAAGTTGCACACTGGTATCACTGGGGTACGGGCATTAAGATCTAGAGGATATCCTATCCTTTTGTGCTGCTGTAGCTCACTCAGGCTTACAACCACCGTAATTTCTCAGTTGAGGAAATATTCCCATCTTGACTTACACTGTTAATTCTGCACTTTGATTTTCTCCTTTACAGTTTTCCTTTTGTTGCTATTCATTCCCTTTCCTTTGGAGTTTTCCTCCCTGTAATAACTCCTCTTTCTTCTCATGCTTAATTCTAATTGCCTCCAATCAAAGTTTTGCTAAGCATTCCAAGTCATGTCATTGGATTTTAGAGTTAACTGTTCAAAGACAGCTAATGTCATTTAGAATGTTATTTCAAGTGGCCTATTTGTAGAGTCCTGAAGAAAATGCTGCAAAAGTGTACAATGAGTTCATGTTTAGAATATTGTAATGGATTTTCTTCTCTCCAGGGAAGGTGATGGGTGTAACCACTGTAGCATAAGCTATTCCACAATAGTTGCTCTTAAATAACTAGTTGCAGCTTTTAGAAAAGCTCAGAAATAGTTTATGCCATGAGAGCTGTATCAGTCGATTTCCTTGTGTAGACAGAAGATTTGTAAACAGGACAGCTTGGCACAGGACCTGCTTCAATGTAAACTTGAAGTCTGAAGAAACTGGATATATCATGGGTTTGTGCACTACATCAGCTGGGGAAAATGGAAACACTCCACTGGCTCAGACAGGTCTTTTCTGGTCTCTTTTCTATGAACCACATTGTTGGCTGTCCTCTGACCCTAATTGTGATATTATGAATGTTTTGGCCCCCAGCTCTTTGTTCTAATGATTAAACAAGACTAACATTTTTTTGAGGTCATAGTGATAATATGATAGTCCCTTTGAAGGGATTCAGTAAATACAATACAGCAGTAGTGCACTGTGGTATTATCAGGACCTTAATTTTGACTTTTGGCAATATTATCACTAAAGAAACTCTGTTTTTAAAAACTTAAAACGTATAGTGGGCAGAAAAACCAACAATAATAACCAAAACAGATTTATAAAGCACAAGACTCAGTTTCCTTTCCTGACCACACTGGGCAACTACTAAAAGGAATCCATCTGTTCAGTGATTCTTAGAATCATGCCCCTCCTGCTTAAGATGGCCATCCAGAAGTAGCTTCCAAAAGAACTACGATAACTCTGACTCACTCTGAGATTCCTGGTAAGCAACTGATTTTCAGTAGTTACTGCTGGCCACGTGGGATTGACTCCAGCATTCTTAGGCACCTATGTGGAGATCAAAACAAACCCTTCTTTTGCTTCCTCTTATGGACTACAAAGAATCTTAGAACACCAGCTTAAATTTAGCCACTGTCTTTCAAACATCCAAAGCTAGGTCAGGTCAGCTCCCATGCCCAAAGCCCGCCCTACCTTTGAATTACATGTATTTTAGATTGCTAAGTGGACATTAGGATTTAAATTAATCACTGCATGATACCTAGGAAATCCATATGATTAGACCAGACTTGGACAGGAAAAAAAAAAAGAAAAAAAAAGAAAAAAAGAGGAATGATTATGGGACACTGACTTCTGTCATGGACCCAGGAGGAGGTGGTTTGTCTCAGAAACATCAGTGGCTCTTCCTGGTGTGACACCTCCTGTCCTCTGTCCTACATCTGCCACGCCAGCAGAAGGTGATAGGTTGGCTCAGTCTCTGCTTTGACCCCAGTCTTTTCTCCATAGGGCAGCAAAATTCTCTTTTGCGTTTTTGTTGAGTTGTTGATCTGCATTCACCTTCTTAGGTTACATTAGGAGAATAAGGCCAGCTCAATTATTTAAAAAATAACTATAAAAATCATATTTCTTTGTCTCTAGAAGTTATCCATAGGTGCAGAAAATGACCATGTGAATATGTAACGGAGGAAAGGACTGTGGATGACAAATGTTGAGCAATTATATCTGAGCTCAGCATGAGAAATTATGAGGAAAAAAAATCAATGTAAATTGTGTGCGTGTCTTGTGTGCATGCCTGCATGCTGATTGCTGGGGGGAGAAGATAACAGCCAGTGAAGCTTGCTGCAGGATTTTGGGGAGAAAAGTATGAAACATGCAATATGGCCTCTTCCCTGCTTTCTGACCAACTCCAGAGCACTGCATCAAGTTTGATATGCCAGACTGTCAGAAGGAAGGTCACGCTACAGAAAACAACTCATTAAGTGCTTGCCCTGAAGCAGCAGGCACGGGAGCAGCACAGGTATTGGAAGGGTCTAAAGGCCGAGCAGAAATGAAAACATATAACAGAAAATGATAATGTGAAAGTGGCTGCGGACAAATATAAGAAAACCTTTTTGTCTAGACTTGGGTGTCTCTACTGAAGTAATAGAAATCACCACATACAATTTAACACTGTCAATTCTGGCACCTATAACTGTACATTTGGTAAGAATCAAGAGCTGTGAGGGATTAATATGAAGCACTATGAGTTGTTTCCCTCTCTGACCATGAAGATTGTACCTAGATGTTGCTCTCGCACACACAAGTCCAAAAAACACGGAACTGTAATTTTTAAACACTAGATGGCTCCATTGGCTTTTTAAATGCAGCATTTCCCAAGCTTGCACAGAGTTTTGAAAAGTAAAAGCCATTTAGAGTTGTGTTCCATTGACAATCATAGATACTATTAAAAAAATTTTAAAAATAAATAATTGTATTCAGCCTTTGCCCAACATGGAACTGATAGCCAGTGCAAGGGGCAAAAAGGCTTTCAGTTACTCCCCTGTATTATACTGAATTTTCACAGTTAATTGTGTCCACAGGATGCCTGCATGGTGCCTAAGGACGGAAAACAGAGGCTATGGATTCTGGCCCCTTGCATGAAGAAAGTTGGCAAAAGTGGTTTTAAGCTGTTGATATGCTCTTCCAACCTTTTGCACCCATCTGTGTCACAGTGGCATGAGGAAAAGTCATGGAAGCACCCATTCCTTCCTACTGCACTGCAAAATGCTGAAAAGTTATCTTGAGGGATTATCCCTGAACAGATTCAGCACATTATGAACTGTTAAAGCACATCTGGAAAAGCAAAAAGATAGAATATATGTGAAGTTTACTCTTGCTCTTTTAGCAAATATCCAGTTCCAGTACCAGATTACTAAATGAATGTTTGCATACAGCAAATTTACCTTTCCCCATTGTTTTGGGGTAGCACATATTTATATAAGTTTAAAATTTATACTTAATTTATATGAGTTTTGAAGAAAGGCTAAATTGAACTGAAAAAAACAAAGTTGAAGAAACACCAACGTGATGGTTTATTTCTTAATTATCTACTCATTTAAGTTCTAGATTCCTCTGATATTTCTGTTTTATAAACCAAAGGTTGTTGAAACTCAGAAACTAAATATTAGGGAAGGCAGGCATCGAGTTCAACATCACTTCTTTTCTTCCACTTTAGTCTAGATCTGAGAAGGTTGGCTGCTTCCCCGCTATCAGCTTATTGTACAGGAGATGATGGGAATAAGCCCCTCAAACACTGACTAATCTAGCAGGTCACCTTCCATTGCACACCTCCTGCCATCTGCTCCAGCCTCTATTGGCTACCTGAGACTCGAAGGGATTTGTCCATGCTGGAGCTGCTCCCTGTGGAAATCCCTTCTTTTCCACTACATGATCCAGCAAAGAGTTTATTACATACAGAGACCCTCCCCACAGGTCCCGGGCTTTAGGAACACATGAAAAAGGAAACAGTTAGGAAGGTGTATGGTCAAAAATGTCCAAGTAGAGAACCAGAGCAAGGCTCTGAGCAGAGTACTCCTTTACACGAATCCTTCAAGGTGTCCATGGAATTCAAGGCCTTTCCATGGAGAAAAATGGCCAAGGAAAAGGGAAAAAACCTCCAAACCAATACAAAACCAAACAACCAAGAAACCGTCAAACAAACCACCCACCCCAACTTATCAAGGTCACTAAATCTGAAAAGAAAGGTGTGTAAAGCTGCAGGATGGGAAATTAGTATAGAGGGAATTGAGTAAGGCATCAAGCACAGAAGCCCTGACAGCATCTATTACTCCATGAAAGTATCCTAAGTGTACATCACCTGATGATGCTCTGCCTGCACATGAGAGGACAAGCAAACAGCAACAGGCCCCACTGTCTCTGTGATTTTACCTAATATCTGCTAAAGACAGAGTTCTGAGCTATGGGGCTGGTTTTGCTAGCCCTATTGACACTTAAGTGACTTGAAAATCTGTCTTTGGACACAGGTATTGGAATCAGGTCCTTCAATTGTGGCAGCAGCTGAAACACAGAGCTCGAGCTACACAGAACTTTGTAATTTCCCTTCGTCCACATCGGATTAACTTCACGCTGTGCAGTAACTGGGTATCAATAAAGTCTTTCCTAAACTCAGAAAAGGGCACAAATATGACTTAGGTATGTGAGCTGTTTATTTTAATGGAAGGGAATACCTTCCAGGTTAAGGAGGAGGCGAGTGGAAAGAGCCATCGCAGCAAACAGGTCACTGTGGAGCCGGAGAGAGAGAGATGCCCCAATACCGCCAGCACCGCTTCTCCCACCGTTAAGGTATAGGAAGCGCCGGCACGAACGGAGAAGTCTCCGACAGGGGCAGGCGGTTACGTAAGGGGAAATCTGCATTCCTTGCGTAACTCGGCTCTTTACATAACCCCGGCCCCGGCCCCGGAGCCGCGAGCGCGGCAGCGGCGGCAGCGGCGGAGCGGAGAGCAGCGGAGCGGAGCGGAGCGGAGCGCAGGGCGCAGCCGGCACTGCCCGCCCCGCCAACCGCCCCGCCACGAAGGAAACGCGCCCTTTCTGCCTCAAGGAAAAAAAAATGAAAAAGAAAACGGGAAATGTCACAGGCTGCAGATTCCCATAGCTGATAGTTTAGGTGGGCTTTATGGAAAGAAGACAGGAGGTTTTCAAGTAGTTTTTCATACAGAATCACGGAAGCATCAAGTTTGGAAGAGACCTTCAGGATCATGCAGTCCCGCACCAAGCCAGCGGTGCCCCTGTAACCCCACAGCCACTCACCCACATCACCCAGATCCAGATCCAGGCGCACCTTGAACACCTCCAGGGACGGTGACTCCACCACCTCCCTGGGCAGCCCATTCCCACACCTGACCACCCTGACAGTGAAAACATAAATATAACCCAGGCCTGGCCATAGCGATTTTACACAGGCAGATTGGATAAAAGTAATCAAACAATTCCCACTCCCAGTGAAAATTTAAGTTCCTACAGGAGAATAAGAAAATTCTCCATTGGATTTCCTGCCAACTCTGCCTGCTTAGTGCTAAACAAGGAACACAGAGAAGGTTTATTTGGGCTGTAAATGGTCACTAGGAATCCCCATGTACAAATGAACTCCTGGGTTGGAGGTTGCAGAGTTTCACTGACACTTGTGAAAGGAGAGACTTGGAAAATACACTTGTAAAACAAAGAGAAGATGGGGGATAGTTTGGGGACAGGGAAGGCATTCAGCAACACCCAGCCCAGAGTTTATTTAAGGATAAAAGTTCAACAACAGCTACCCCAGGGGTTATTTAAGGATACGTGACCTTTGTGTAAAGTCACGCCTAAACCATATCTTGCATTTGCCAGTCTCTGGGCAGTTATGTGCTCCATCTGCATCCCATAGACACCTGTTATTTCAGAAGGAAACTTCCGATGTGAGGGCCAAAGAACCCAGATGCAAACCAGTATCACAAATGATTACAGAAAACTTAATGGCCAATAATAACACAAATGCAGAACTGAGTAGAACTTAACAGTACTATTTGCATTTTCCTACAAACATAATACATAAACCAATTCTAAATATACAGGTTATATTTCAGTAATGATTTTTGCAGAAATCACCTAATTCCGAATATTTTTATTTTAGGGGTCTCCAAAACAGACCACAGAGTTCTCCTCTGTGAGCTGTAATTACACTGTTTTATTATTTATCATGCACTGGCAGTGTCTAATTTATTAGACCGTTGCTTGCTGAATATTTCATTTTATGTGCATTCCAAGCAAACAAAATTCCTCTCAAAACAAAGTTGAGTACGAGGCACTGTACATCAGAGTTGTGGTTAAAAACTATTTCTACTCCATTGCACATAACAGATTTGAAGTGTAACATTCAGAAAATTCTGTTTTATAAATCAGATTTAAGGTCATTCAGCTACACATTCAGGTTTGTCTGATGCATTCAGATGTCTCCTTCTTTGAACAGTTCCAGAATTTCAGATAAATTATGTATAAAGTCAGAGAAAGGCAGTCTTCCATCTGGGGTAACTACTTGCAAAGTCCAAGCTAAGTAAGTTTGAGACAAACTGGTTTTAAACCAACATTTTACATGGCTGTTGGACAAAGGAAGTTAGCAGATGCCAGCAGAGAATTTGCCAAGTGGCTGGAAAGAAATATTTCCAAATATCCACATGATGACTTACAATTCCAAACACACCAAAGAGTCCCATCTTGCTTGTAAACCTTTCTTGTGCAACAAAGTATTACAGTATATTCTATTTATAAACTCATGGAAAACTTCTTTTATGTTGTTTCAGACTCCAGTTATTAGGACTGTACAGGTACTTTCCCAGCTTATTTTTAAAGCAGTGGCTGAACAGTCACATCCTTCTGCAATTTCCATGGTTCTCACTTCCATTTTTTGGTTTTAAACGAACTGGTTTGTACTTGCATACTCTATATATTTTATCTTATAATAATATACTACAGGACAATTACACTTACAGGTATCCTTTCAGAAGGAAGAATGTCAGCTGGCTGAAAACCCTCAGGGACTGGATTCCACACCTAGAACTCTCAGTTCCAACGTCAGTACAAATCATTTAAAAAACATTTTGCATTTTATATAAGCATAGTAGTATCTTGTATGTACATATTCCAACTACTCAAGATGAAGTTTATGAAAAACTTGGTCTAATCAAAGTTTCTCCTCCTAGTTCTCATCTCACATCCCACTTTCTGGAATGGCCATGAACAATATCCAAAACATAGGAAATTTGTTGCTTTTATTTAGAGTAGGAGCCAAACTACAAGATTTAAAAATTCCTCTTTAACTCAATGCTGAGAAAGACCAAATCATCTGTACCAAGAGTTCTTAACTGCTCTAATTCAATTACAGGACTGAATACTCATACGCCCAATTAATTTCCACAGGCTTTTTGAAAAGCAGTGAATAAGAAATATGATGCTTTTTGATATGTTGACTTTATAAAATGGACAGATACGATTTGCTTTGTATCATTTAAATCATTCGGTGGAGAAATTTTCTCCCTTTTTGAATTACTACAATTTGCTATATTCTTTTATTTAAAAAAGGAATCATTCTTCCTTTATAGCGAATAGTACTTGATAACGCGATTCAACGGCATTTCACATTTGGCACAAACCTCCCCTCTGGCTTTTGGAGATAACTTCATTTAACTGTGAGGGTTTTTTTTCTGTTGGAATATCAGTAAGTCTTCAGTAAGTAAATGCATGTGTGCCAAGCATATCATTAACTGAACTGATTGAAGATCAGAAAAGCAAGTACTAATATTGCTTGGGTGCCACTAATGGGTACATTATAGATTGAAATATTTCATTTGATCCATTAGTTGTTTTGTTGTTATCAATACCACAGGCAGTTGTATGAATCTATGTACAAAATGAATTCAAACTCCATTAGCTTTTAAGGCACCGCTCAAATGAAAGCAGCCTCTTACAACAGCTGAAACAATTACAAGTGAAAATGAGAGACCATTTTGATGAATATGCATTCCAGCAGTAATCATCTCCCAGACAAGATTTGTCTGTTTCTAAAAATAATTGTTAATAACACAGATGTATATTTAGGGAGGGGTTATTATTTTGTTCCATTCCTCTGTAAATGTTGACATTTAAAACTTTTATTGCATTTCCTCTTGTTAAAACAGACTGACTGCAAAAGAGAAAATACCATGTGCACTGAAATAATCATGAGTTTACTACTGTCACCAAAAGAGCAGTCTCTAAAGTAAGACTAAAAGCAAGTTAAAGACATAATAGAAATACACATTAAAAAAAAAAAGTGATCAGCTGTAACTTGGTAAAAGGAAGTACATAACTTTTTCTTTCATAGCAAGATTAAAAAGATGAAAATAACTACATTTTTACGCAGTTCAAAATTTACCTGAGAGAACCAGTGCTTGCTACACAACAGAAGTGAACTAACACCCACGTGGCTTCAGAAAGTACTGACATTTTACAATGGGAATCCCAACATTTGAAATAACTCTGGAGACACTTGCACTACTTTCAGTGTGTGGTGTGTAAAAGTATAACCTACCTACAAACAGGACTGGCAGACAGGCTCCTCATGGGGCAGACAAGGTGCTGACTGGCATCACTGAGGTGTTCTAAGGTTTAGTGGTTTATGTTTTGTAGGTGCCAATGGAAGAGCACAACAACATCTGTGTTGAAAATATGCCATTTCACTTCAGCTCAGTGTTACTGCCATTCCCCAAGGATGCATGTGAATTGTTCACTATGAGAGCAGAGATGGGACAGGAAACTAGACCCACCAGTCAAATGTATGCTCTTGTATAACTGACCATAGTAATTGCTTCTGCAAAATGGGAGAGGACTTGAAGTATTTTCTTGTTAATTTATTACCATTACCCTATCCTTACAATCCACCCTGCTCTTACTACAGACCTTGCAATAGTATTTTTTTAATGCTTCAATTACTGTAGATGCATTTACTCAGCTATGATCTCAGTTTGCTTTTGAGGGTTTCCAATTTGTTACAGAAGGAAAGCTTATTTAAAGACTCGTGGTCACCTACAACAAGTGCCCTGTGGCCTATTCCCTTTAGGGATCTGTACTTCAGTGCTCGTAGAAGCCTTTTCTTTGCTAAGGCATTTTTAAGGCTCCCTTTTTGTGTTGAATTCTCTGGCTTTGCTAATATGTGAGCTCACACTGCAACATTCTCTCTCTTCACTCGGGGCACACGGAGCTGCCTGCTTGCGCGTAAGAAAGCTGAGAAACACAGTTATCTTCGAGACCGTTATTTTTTCACTGCGGTTGGCACAAAGTCAGCGCGAGAGGGAACTCTGCCAGGCTCTTGCATCCCACAGAAGAGATTAAATCAAGTGCAGAGGCAAGACTCATGTGCCAAGCTGAGGAGAGAAAACCAAGAGGCCGTGGGATACCTGAATCCAGCAGGCAGGGCACAATTATGATTTGATGGACACCAAGCTTAAACTTGCAGGCAAACTGCCACGATAGCAGGCAAGTTTGAGCAAGTTCAGGCAGGTGGCTGGGAGAAAGGAAGGAAGCAGCACTTACAGATCGGGAATCAAGGGGTGTATTGAATGGCCAGCAGCAGCAGGTGTGCTTTACTCACGTATCAAATGGGCAGGGCAGCTGTGAGTCAGAGGTACAGACACTTACAGTATGTGGTTTTCTGGGTGGCAGATATTTTGTCAGGGTGTTGCCAGCAGCTGCTGATGAAGACATTCAGAGTTACTGTGGGAAAGGCACATACATGCAGCCTAAGTCTTTTTTCCAGGCTAAGAAACAATGTCTATTTTTGCAGTATTAATACTGTTTTTAAATATTGTTTTTATTGTGGATGACTCATTTTTGAATGCTTTGGATTGCTACATGTCTCATACAACAGCTGGGGCCATAACTCTTAGCCTTTTTTATGACCACACAAGGGTGAATGTGCTGACACTTGCCTAAGAGTCAAAATATCCGGTCTTCTTTGCAACTTGGACTTGGGATGGACAACTCCTTTATTTCCACTCCATTTCTTCACTAGCTGTGTGAAGTAAAGGCGTTTCCGAAGCCAAAATCCCCTGAGGTTTATGCACGGAGCATTTCTATGCCTACCAACCTGGGGGGACCCATAACTACCTGATCCCTCACATTTTGAGACATCTACCTCTAACTCTGCCTGTCTTTTTACACCAACTGCCTTCACTCACGGCATTCCCAGTACTTCCCTGCATTGTAAAGATACTTTTATGTCTAAACATCTTCATGTTAGACTCCGAGTATTGTAACCCAAACTTATCAAAAATGTCCCTAGAACTTTCAGCTTCAGGGCCCAGAATCTCTCAAAGGTCGGTCAAATTATTTTACATGTTAATAACTTCATTCCTGCCGAGTCACGCTGGGTTTGAGCTTCAGTTATTTGCCTTGGCCTGTTTACACGGAAAATTTCTTGGGGTTTTGTTTGTTTATTTCTTAATATAGACGAGCACCTGGACCGCTTCGCTACACTGAAGGGCAGACGCTGTTGAAAACACTTCTAATACGGACACATCGCCAGCACACTTACCCGCTGTCATTCTGCACTGGCCTCACGACTTTCTGGTCTCGAACCCAAGTTTTCTACGTTAAAGCGCTTTTCGAGGAGTTTTGAAGCAGGCGCTCGGGGAGGCGGCACCGCTGAGGCGAATCCAGGCGGGCTGGGCTCCCTCCCTCCCTTCCTTTCTTCCCTCCCTCCCTCCTTCTCTGCCGCGCCGGCCGGGGGCCATGTGACAGCGCGACTTCTGCCTTCAAGCCGCCGAAGGGGAAGGGGAAGAGGCCACACTTTCCCCGCTGCTCCGGCTGCCGCTGAGGCCGCGGCCCCGCGGGGGAGGCGCCGCCCGTGCCCCGCCACAGGTGCAGCCGGCGCCCGCAGCGCCGCGGCCC
>VWPU01017505.1:0-21460 GCA_013398955.1 Callaeas wilsoni
CGGCACTCGGCCCGGACACCAGCGCCCTGCCCGAGCCTGCAGGCCACACCTGCTAGCAAACACCCTTCTCCAAAGGTGTGCAATCGTGCTTTGAAGGCCACCAGCGCATCTCTCCCAGATGTCCGGCAAACTTCCTAAAGTTTCCCACAGCTCCCCTGTCCTCCCCCCTGCTCCACTCACTGCGACGAACTGGGAAGAGTGCAATGCCCACAGTTAACCTCTCACGAGTCTTCTATTCAAACGCAAAAGCTGAACACAACAACACTTCCAGGACTGCTCCAAAGGGCAGAATTACTTCCAAATTTCTCTTTATGGGGAGTATTTCCGTGTATGCATGGATCTGCTGCTGAACAGTCAGCTCTGATGCCTCTACAAGCCATGAGACAGCAGAATCCACCTCCAGCGCACAGACAACATCCCAAGTTTAAATCATAAAGCAGGGAGGCAGCGAATTCTCACTCAGTTCTAAGCAAAAAAGCTGTCTTAAAAAAGATAGGGCCCTGTAAAGCACAATTTTACACTGACACTGGAATGTTGCCCACACAAGAATATTTCATCGGTTAATGAAAAGCACCAATATGCTTTAAAAAGTATCTGTATTCACTGTCGACCAGCCACAGCTAAGAACACAGACCACTCACCACACTCAGCTTTTCATTTACAAATGTCCTCAGTGTGCAGAGACACTTTCAGGTAGAACTACCAATTTCCTAAAGCAAACAGGGCAGTGTAAGGTAGATGCACAAAGCACAGCCCGTACCAATGCAGGTAGTTGATGGAATAGCTCCAGTGGTCCTCAATATGCCAGCAAAAGGAGGAGAAGCACATCCCCACGTACAGCCAGGGCACCTTCATGCCAGAGATGTCTGCGTTGATGTGGGCAAGGACTGACTGCTCGAGAATGGGCATGTTGTTCAAGTTCCAACCAGAGAGAGCATAGTCCTGCCAAAAGGAGAAAATTTGAACAAATCAGAAGAACTTAAGGATGCCAAGTCCAGAAAAGGAAAGTACAAAGGAAAACATCAGCCTATCCATTTCTATAGTAGACAGTGCGACATTTCCCACAACAATGAAACATCAAAACCCGAAATAATTCCTTAAATACCTTAGTCATTCCTTAAATACCTTAGTCATCAAATAATCACACTAAGATTTCAATACCAGTCCTAGTTTTTCAACATAGCCCGTCTTCTTTGGATCAAGGCTTATACACTTAGGTTTTGATTTCTTCCCCATCACAAGACTGCAGGTTTCATGCTTTTCTGGTGGAACAAAATACCAGCAATGCCACCAGCAGACAGACAGAAGTCTTCAATAATGCAGGATAACTTTAAAGTGTAAACAATGCAGTGAATCTCATGTTATTACTTCAGCTTTTTTAACACCCATTTTACCATGCTGTACTTTATAGACTACTTTAAAGAGTTTTCTCAAGGGAAGAAATTCCTACATACTCATTTTTGAGAGGACAGCATCACCTGTTAAGCACTCTCACCTTTACTTTCAAACACATGCAATTTGTTAAAAAAATTATAATCCAGACAGTGTTAAAAGCCCACTACTGTGCTTCAGCACTCCACTTTTACAAAAGCTGTAAGCACAGATTGACTGGAATTTTAGATGTATCCCATAGCTGCTGAAAGGACTGGTCAGGCCCTCAGCTCAGCCAAACATTGCTGCTATTTCCTTTGCTCTGACACTACAAACACATTGCAGTGAGTCAGAAGACTTAAGTGATCTGGTTAAGAAATTTTTTAAGTGACTACCTTCATACAAATAGATAAACAATCAGTGCTGACTCACTAAGCAGCTACACAATCACAGCATAGCCAAGGTACACATAGGAAGGTGCAGGAATCGGTGGAAGACAACAGTGAGCAGGATTACCTCTTCCAGCGAGCTGTATAAATGGATTTGGGGCTGTGTAATCAGGAAACCACACCTTTATTATGTCTGAATTTAAGCATACAACCAGCAAGAAAATTGCTTTGCTACAGTAAGGTCTGAGGGAAAATAGGTAATATACTTACTAGATGTTCTTTATAAAATCTTTTATAATTGAATGTTATAGCTACATCTTTTCGTTCTTACAGTAGGCACAGAGAAACAAGCTAAATCCAATTGGTTTGTTTCTCCCATTAAGAACCTCCTAAGGAGGACAGTATCATGTTTCTGTAGCTAACTCTATAATGAAAAGGTTTGGAACAAGAACGAAAAATATTATTAAAGAGTCTCCTCATACTCAGACAAACTGCAACAACTTGCAGATCTCTGCCTGCTAAGATTAAGTGATAGAAAACAGGTGTGACTTAATCATGAAACAGAGCTTGGTTATCAGCAACCAGATCTGTAAAAGAACCTCAAACATCAGATTAATGCCCTGCTCAAAAGGAATGTTAAGTACGTCCAAAAGCCTGAAACAATTTCTTCATGAAAAAAATCCACACTGATTTCTAACCTAAATTCTTCATGTGAAATGCTATGCAGAGCAAAGAATGGGGTCAGTCTGCACATCCTGTTCCTCACCTCCTCCTCTGGCATCAGCTTTCGCCGGCCATCCTTCACTGGGAAGCCACTCCCAAAGTCCTTGGATGAGATATCGGCCCCATATTCCACAATAACATCTTCTTCTATGCTGCTCACTAATCGCCAGAATTCTTTTTCTACCAGCTCAGTGGGAACCATCTGAAAGCAGAAGAGATGTTATGGTATGTGCAGATAACAAAAATTATCCTTCAAGCAATAAATCGCTATTAACTCCCCATGAATTTTCATACACCAAGGTCACTTCCCCTCTCCCCTCCATCTCTTCAAAGTCATAGTTTGGTCTGTATTCCTCTGTAGTGGCTGGAATGTTTCAGAAACAGGATACCACATCATGAGGGAAGGAATAAACAAAAAAGATGGAATCACCAGAAGTACAGCAAAACAGAAGGGGAAGAGGAGACAGCCAACAGAAATCAAGCAGCAAAGAGAACAAACCAGCATGCAAATTCCAAACTATTTCAGAGGATAATGACCAGGATTTCTAACCAACAGTAAGGAAATTCCGATATAAAATTGTGTTCAGGAGTTTGATCTTCATATAATTCATCATTACTCTTACTTATATGTATTTATTTATAAAGCTTATTCGTAAAATAAGCTTTGTTCCCTGTCCCAAAGTTGTGTCATAAACTGGAGTCCTTACAGGTAGAGGCTTTAGCAAGAATGTCCATAAATTACCAAAGAACCATGAGAGGAGGAAGACCTTGGTGCTCCACGCAGTCCACAGGACAGTGGAACTGTGCCAAAGCAGAAATGCTAGTTTTAAAAACCTTGCTGTGATGCAGAACCAAAGAAACCAAAACACCCAAAATCCCCGTGATTATCAGACAGATTCAGTCTACTGACCTGTCTACAAGAAAATTCTCTAAAACGAAGGAAAACAAAGATTTATCCTCTGGACAAACTAAACCAAGACAAAAGGCATAGGAAGGGCAGGAGAAGGGCCCCTTTGCCAAAGAAGAGCAAGACACTTAGTTCAGTTTATCAAATAGGGCAAGAACTTTAACTAAAGTATGCCCAATACAGTAAACTCTAACAGCAATAAAGCTGTCTGTCCATTGCAGGGCAAGGGTGAAATAAAGCTGAAGTGAGACCAGATGCCAGCAAGCTAAATAATTTGTTTACATGTTTGAAACTCATGGTGCCTCTTTAAACAAGGCTAAGATGTCTTAGCAAAAATCCAGGATCAGCTGAAACCCCTTCTCTTTTTCCCTTACAAGGAATCCCAACAAAAGCTGAAACTCACATGGACCGGCATGTTGAAATAATCAGACTTGAAGTTATCGGCCATTTCACCAAAGCTCTGGAGAGTATATTCCCTGACAGCTTGTTCAAATCCAAAGGCCTCACGGGGTTTGTTGCATTCCTAGGAGACAGAACATAGAAATACTGTTCCCTGCAGCAGACTCTGACACAGTTACATTTTTAGCAAAAAGCCCTGGTGTCCATCCGAGTCCTTACCCAGCACAAAAAGCTACCAGTTTTGAGACTTTTCCAGCCGAGGCGGTGGTACCACAGCGGAAACACACAAGAATTAACGGCACAGAAGCTAATCTAACACTGTAACCCCAGGGCTCCACACTTCTGCTTTCCTGTCCAAAGCCACATTTCATCAGCTACCGCTGCCAGCCACAGAGCCAGACCCTGCACGAGATGCTCAGGCAGCCACAGACATTTCTGCAGACACACTGGATTCGAGCACCTGCAGAATAACTGCACAGGAACAACCCCCCCAAGTGTTTCGGTCTTATCAAGTCAGCAAATCATCAACAGATCTGACACTCTGAAAATATATGAGAGAAGAGGAAAAAGGAAATTGGAACAGGGCAACACAGCCAACAACAGACATGGCCCATCTGACAGAAAACCTCCAAGTCTTTCACTGCTCTATCCCCATTCATCCTGAAAATGCAAAGAATACTGGTGGGCATTCAGCTCCTCTCCCCACTCATTTCCAGTGTGTCCTTCTCAGCTCCTTTGGAACTGACACTGTGTTTATATATACAAGACATATTGGAATGCAGAGATGAAGTAAAACTATCTGATAGGCAGCTTTTCAGGCAAAGAAACAGGACTGGAAAGGAATTCATCAGTAGTTTCTCTTTTTTTCAAGAGGAACTATCCTTAGACTATTCCCAACATGTATCAAAGTGCTTCTTATACGGAGCCTGCGACAGAGAATCCACAACATCTGTGAACACTGTCAAACAATGTTGACCTAAATACATATAAAGAGCCCTTACCCCATTCTTCCCAGCTTCTGTTCCAGTACCCTGCTGTAAAACTACATTAAGCATCTGTGCACAATTAACATCTAAAGTAAAAACTGAGGCAAGAAGTACTAGTGAATACTTCAAACATCTTTCTGCTGTTACTTGTTTACTCTTCAGTACGTATTATCACTATGTGTTTTCTCCTACCTCTTACCTTCAAAGTATTTCCAAAATTTTTCAAGTATTTTCTGTATCATTTGCTAGTAAAAACTTACTTGGCACCTTATCTTTCCTGGGTTTGTCCCTGTCTGCACATTTTTCTTTGGTAACAATCTATTTCTGTTTTTACTAGCAACAGTGAAATTTCTTGAGTTTCCACATTCTTACACTGTTGCAGCCACTCTATTTACTATCATAGTCTCTAAATTAACTCCATATTAGATTGCTGCAGTTTGCTAATACTTCCTTATTGCTCTTTCTTAAGAGAAAATAAAGCAGCAGGTTAATCCACTCTCTGAGCAGCAGCCCAAAGAGAAAGCTTCATCTTTTCCCTAGCCTGTAGCTATGAATTTCCACCCCTCTTTAAGCAGCATGTGCCTGAGCTCACCTGACAGCCTCATCTCTCAGAGAAGGGGCAGAGCAGAGGCTGACCCACCTCCTGTGGCTGCACAGCTCCCCACACACCTGCATAAAGGAACGGGCAGGAGCCGGCACTGGAAGGGCATGGGGGGAAATGGGCACATAAATGTGTAAACAACTGCTCCCCTTGGAACAAACACAGGCTGAGGAGTGAAAGCCAGTCTCATAATCACAGGGTTAGAAACAGTAAGCTTCTTCCTCTGAATCCTACATCTATCAACTTTCTGAGCTCCCAAAATTTGTTTCCTTAAGACAAACACCAAGCCCATCAAGTGATACCTGCTGTCTGTTCATCAACCAGGAACTTGGAACTGGATAGCTCTTCTTTTTTGAGTAATGAAATTCAACTAGCTTGCACTTTCAGAGCCTGAGCAGTTCCCTTTTTAGACTTAACCAAATCTAAAAGAGCTACAACAAAATTTTAAATGAGTTCTTTCACTTTATGCTACAAGCTATTCTGAACAATGCTATAATGTCTTTCCAATAATTAAAGCTCCCTGCTATGCCTTCATTTCATACTTTATTTACTTTATGGTTTACAAAACGTGTCATCATCACGTGGAAACATCCATTATAACCCTAGTTCTCACCCTAATTTCCCACCACCAGACAATCAAATTGAGTTTCAGCTCTTAATATACCAAGGTCAAAGTTGTAGCTGCCACGTGGCCATATAACACACAAAGGTTATGCCCAAGCTCTAGAAGGAACACTTCTCTCTCCTTATGGCTCAGCAACCAAGAACCATGGCTCATCTTGACAATATTCCAAAACAAACTATGCACTCTATGAGGATAGATTGCTGAACTGCTTTTCTTCTGCTCTTTCCAAGTACACAGGTACACATAGAAAGGTTCAGTACTTCTCGAACTGTACCTCTGCAACGCACTTTGGACACCTCCAGTCACCCTTGGGCACATCAGGAAGAGGAGGAATCAAGCAGAAAGTGTGATAGCTGTCATCACATCCATCACACAGCAGCAGTTTGTCCTCGTTATTTCCTCTACCACAAAATAAGCAAACGTAGAGATCAACCTGTGGGGGGGGAAAAAAAGAAAAAAAGTTACAAGAAGTTTCTCATCCACAGCCTGCCTTACTTAAGCTAAGGAGCAAAGGATGATAACCTGAAGTCCAAAATACGAGCATCAAAAGTCTCCTCTGGTTTTTGAGAAGCATTGATAATGATAGATTATGTTTCATTCCCAAAGCAGCACTGTGTGGGAGCAGGGGGGCTTTGGGTGCTGCACAATAACTATCCAGTTCAGCTGCACTACCTTTTGCTATCTAACTCCAGTAGCATCTCATTGATGTTATTCTAAGGCAAAAGAGTAGTTTACAGTTTTTAGAACTCCCTCTCTTCAGCCCTCTTACCGTGGAAAACAATTTAAAACTAAATCTCTACAAAGACTGCGTGGCTAAGGAAAACCTTAAGAAAATATTTTAGAAACACACACATCATGACTTGCAACAGTACAGCGATATCTTTGCAATGAAAAAGAGATAACAAAATCCACAAACCTACAGATTTCAATCTAAAAATTCATGAGGAAGCGAATGAAACCACATGTAAAGGTACCAACTTTTTTCTCATTTTTTCCAAAGCAAAGGATAAAAACTCCAAATGACATGAGAGAAGTAATCCCAATACAATAGCAAACAATTTTTGGAAGTTGTTCAAGATAGTCTCTCAACAAGAACAACACTGACTGGGAGACGTTCTCTGGGGCAGGAGAGAAAACCGTAAGAAGAGGTTTCAAATTTTCTTTGCTGTTGCTTCCTGTATTGTGTAAATAACGTCAATTAATATAAACATTTAATACAATACTGAAGAACTGTAACAATCTAAATAAAAAAAACCCTGAGTATTGCTTTATAACAGCTAAAAAATTACCTTATGTATAAATTTTTACTAACAGCATGAACTTCATGAACGACACTTGCTCCAAATTCTGCTACCACCAGCCCCAGCACTCAGGCTGTGCGTGCTTCCTTCTCACAGCCCAAAATAACACCAGAAGAGGTGGGGCTGCGTTTGGTGGGGTCTGTTAATTTAATCAAGATGTCACAAAACCATGTGCTTTTCAGCTGATTAGGCTCAGGTGGATTAAATACTTAATGACAAACCCATCTCGAGTTACAGCGGCCTAGTTAAGCATGCAACCTCCCAGCTGAATATACTTTTTAAGGAGACTGCTCAGGTTTCTTAAGAAACTATTTTTAAAAATAATGCAGTTCTACTCAGAGACATGTAAGTTTCCCCTTTTTAAAAAAACATCCATGCCCTCACCCCCACGGACTATCATGTCTGTCCAAAACACCAAACCAGCTGCTTTTGTTGCAAGTACACTGAAGGGAAGGAGGGAGGGAACCTCAGCAGGCACTTCCAGGTTCTCTGCCCAAAACTTGACAATGTGTGAAAATGGCAATTCCCAGTTTTCTATGGCACTCACTAGCTACCCCTCTCTGGTAATACCTTCTACTCTCTAAATTCCTATTAACATATGCAACCTCTATGTTAGCCTAAGTGATGATCTGGCAAATACAAAAACTGCACTGAAGTAGATATTCACAGCAAGCAGACCTGTGATTATGCAATAACCACAAAAAATCCTGCCAGCCATGTAATAAAACAGCTTAAGACTATGATGATATATAACTACATGCATCGAGGGGAGAGGAGGAGATAAAGAGGTGTATTTTATCTCCCAGTTAGTAATTCCCCAAATAAAATTGATTTCATAGTCAGCACTTTACATAAAGATAAATAAATTTTGGAGAAATATACATAAAACTGCACCACAGTATTTTTAAGACCAAAGTTATATGAGGTAAATACATCACCAGTGCATTTAGGACTGCTTTCCTTATTCAAGTATAAAAAAAAAAGTGTGGAACCAAATAATACTAAGTCACAGAATTTCAAAATATTAGAGTTAAAGCAATACAGTTCCAAAACAACAGTTCTGTTGTTACAGCATTTTCATTTCCTCTTATAAATACAGGTTAAATGAAAAGAGTAATTAAATAACAGCTTTCCATAAAAAAAAAACCAAAAGACTAGACAAAATATTTTAAAATTAAAGCACAGTTAAAATTATCAAATTTACATGGCCTAGGAAAACCATATACTCAGAAGTAGTAGCACAATTGAAGAAATTCAAGTCACACAAATCCTAACTTATCTGCAACAGCACAGTGATCTGGTTTTTACATATCCAACTTCTCCCACTTTTGCCCCCATATAAAAATGTGATTACTGGAGTCTTTTGGTTGCCTTGGCCTTCCATGGTTGAAATTAAGGATAAGCTTTTGTAAGCGTTCTCTGGCTAAGAGGAAAAAAAGGAGCAGCTGAATTCTAAGTGAAGAGTCTAATTCTTTAGACAAGAAAAGCACGGATCTTCACTCATGGCTGCACACACGCGTTAAGTTACGACACTTTAAAAGTAGGAAGTCACATGCTATGAAAGACTAAGAACAACTGTACATTGCTTTTCCATGGACAAACATCAGAGAACTAAACGTTTTATTTTTCCTATTCAAAGTCAGAGACACAAAACGTGGAATTGCCAAAACCAAACTCCTGAAGTACTGGAGCACCTCAGAATCTCTTCCAGGGGAAAGAAGCAGTATTATATTTGTTCTACTAAGGGGAGCTCAAACAAAAACTGAACTACTGAAGGCATTCAAGCATGTGAAAAGTATGATCAAGCAAAAAGCTTCACATTGCAACAGCCTTCCTGTCCAAAAGATTAAAACAAAAGCCTAGAGCACAGATTGTTTTTCAAAATACTCTTCTTCCCATACCAGTATCATCTGCCGCAGCGTGCATTCATTCATCTGTTTGGAGGGGTGGGGGTTCTTTTAGGGGAAAAAGGAAAATCTCAGTACATCAACCAAGTCCTTTCTATCAGAAATCACAGCGAAGGCACCAAACTTACGAAGTTGACAGAAAGAGTTCCTTTGCGCTGCCTCATCTGCATTCCAAACGCTTCTGATCTGGTTCCCTTGCGCCTCCGCGTCACCTCATCTTGAAGTAAAATGAAGTTAAATGCTATTAATATCACATCAAGATAGATTTAACTTGTAAAAACACCACAGACACCCAGCCTGGCACGCTGCCTTTCAGATCAGAAACTACTTAACAGTCCAAAGAAAGCAAAAATGTCATGTTATACCTGGCCAATCTAAAATCAGAGGGGATTAGGAAAAACATCTTTTGCTTCTCCTCACAGGTGATCCCAATGGGCTCACGAAAAACACTGAATTACATGCCTAAGTTGTGCACTTTGCTGGCAGGATCAGTTTCAGTACCTTTAAATTCTGCTTTCCTTTCAGTCACTCAGTTCATGGAACAGCTGCTTAATTGTTATTGTTACTATATAATACATAAAGAGCTGAAACTCTGCCAAGTTATATGAAGCACTCTGTAAATCTCTCGTGAATGAAACCCTAGAATACTTCGCTTTCTTTTTCCAGTTTTGATTTGCTTTCTTCTTAATACTGTCTCTAGAAACATTCAGGAAGATTTAAGTCTCACTAGAAAGCAAAGAGCCCAAGATTTAATTACCCTCTTTATCCTTTGCTCCCAACGCCAGTCCCATCATCTTGGGTCCCGCTCCGAAGATCTGCAGCTTCTTTAGTTCAGTGTTTCTACTCATTTCTCCTGCTTCTGCCTAAAAATAAAAACAAGACCACATCAGCACGAACCGTTGATATTTCCCCTCCAGGTTTCTTCACAATTTGTTTCTATTCCACTCTCCCAGAATATGTGCTCATCAGAAGAAGCAGGCCTGAAAAGGTATGATTTTCTGTTCCTAAAGGCAACAAACACATGCAAATGGAATAAAGAGACAGAACTTCTGTCCCACATTTCCAAATTATTTCCCATCTAATATTCCAGACGAACTACAAGAAGTCACCTCTACACCAAATAAAAGAACGAGGTTTGACATTTTGCAAAAAATAAGAAGAATGCCAGAGCGACTTTTTCCAAAATCGCTATGATTCAGTCAAGTGCCTAGATTTTAACGTAGCTTCAACGGGATCTCCTTATCTGCTTCCTTGAGTAGAAACATCCACACGACACTAATGAGTTCCAACCAAATTCCTTAAGCTTGGCTGCTTCTGGGCTTATTTGTGATGAAATGTTGTGAGTATAGCTCAGATCACAGCTACTCATGTTGCAAGCTCAAAGTTAGAAGTAAAAAGCCCCATTTGCTGACAGCTCCATGCTCCTGCCAGCGATGTTTCCTGAAGTGTTCTGCTCAAATGAACTTCTTCCTGTTTCCCATTACTGACCCACCTCATTTTCTCACATCACTGCCACTGATCTAACAATAAAAAGAACAACAGGAAGAAAATATTCTGCTTTCATCTGCAACACAATCACCTTGGCATTTTTGTTTATGCTGCCTCCTTATACTTTGAAAAACTGCCCTGATGTGGTACAGAAGGCCACCAAATTCTCACTCTTCAAAAACTTCCTCCTGAAATTCACTGATCTTAAAAGATCTCAGCAAGCCTATCAATTTTGAAGGTGGGCATGTAATTTTAAAGAAGTTATTCTTCAGTTAACTTCCTGATGATACTTCATCTGTTATTTTTCAAAGTTATGGCCTGATATCTCATGCCTGTCCCTTGGGGTGACATGCCTTCAAAGTTTTTAATCAATTATTAAAAAAACCCAAAAAGAACTCTTCCAAAATAGTGTTTAACATAAGTGTTAATACATTTACAATAAACATTTAAAAAGATGATTTTTTCTGCTTAAATCAGTTGTTTTTCTTGCTTCCAGAAGACGTTTGAAGATATAGTTTCCTATGCATTATTACTCTAAGGCATTTTTAGTGATATTTAGACTCCCTGTTCCCACTGAACTGGGTATGCATTATGCTAACAGGCACCTTTCCAACCTAATTACTGCTGATATTCTAATTTTGAACATTTATTTGTTGCTATTAAATTATTTTCACTTTAGATGTGACCAACCTTTTAAGTGCACTGTGTAACTGTGCTAATTTTTCCTCATCAATTCCTCACTTTTTGGCTAACAAGCCATAAGGAAACACACACAGAGACTTCCTAGTCCCTCATTTTCCATTTGAAATTCATTAACAACTCAACCATTCTCTCAGCTAATAGAACCTGACAGAATCAACCCACATACTTCAGCACAGACATCATTTCAACAACATTTATTAACAATCTCAATTTCTCCTACCATTGTGACCTAAGATAGTTTTCTTAATGACATATGAAAAATAATTTTACTATCATATTTACTACAAATAAATCATTAATATGCAGCAAAAAAGCTTTATAGCTTAGTTTAAAAATACATTACCTAAATATATTTTCATAACTCCAGATTTACATGGATACCACTAAACCTTAGTGGATGAATTCCATCCACGCTCAGGTGGAAAGAGCTGCAGAGTTTTGAAAAAGAACAGTGTGCATATTGGAAGAGGAATGTTTTTGGAAAATCAGATTCCTACGTAACCTCACGAACAGGGACAGGATATCGACACCCAAAGGTGTAGGTAGATACCAGAAGTATTCAGAAGCCAAACTGAGCAGTTTTTCTGCTGTGTTCTTTAAGACTGTAAAAACCCCAAACTCAAACCTGTGAGTGCATGGAAGCAGCAGCAGTCGGGCATTCCTTGCCCTTTTCTCACTGCTAATGACACGAAACTCCAGCTCACTTTTGCATTATATTTTCTCTACGTAAGCGAAATGAATTTGATTAAACTGTGATTCTATTCTTATCTCCTCTTTGTCCTGAAGGATACAGACTTTGCTTCTTTTACCTTCTCAACTGAAAGTACAACCCAAGGACTTTTCCTGTATATGGGCCAACCCTAACACGATCCAGTTACACTGGCTCCACTCGCTATTCTCTTGTCTCACCCCTCAGCAACCCTGAAACATTTGCATCCCCACTCCTCCACCCCCAATGCACAAGACTGCAATGGTTACAGCCAATAACCACAATATTTACATGTTTGGGGCACTTGTCAGCATCACCCAGAGTTCTTTTGTTTCACAGTTATTCCCATGGAAGGAAATCTTTCAAACTAAAAAAATTGAGACTTATTTTACTGTGTTACTCTGCACTCAACCAAACCAGTAAAGAAACCTGAAAGCAGATATGCTACTTAGAATTGTTTTTAAGAAAATTCTCTGGACATTAAGTTAATATCCTTTGAGAAGACAGCACTTTTCGTTCCAGTACTGCATTTCTTTACCAGAAATCACCATGACATAACCTCATTAGACAAATCCCTTGTCAACTAAAATACACTCTAACAGATCATCTATGAAGATACACTACCCTTTTCTAAGAAAGTATTCTCCTAAATTTAAGCTTTCCTTAAGGATATTCTCTTTCCCTAATCTGAATTAATTTACTTTTTATTGTAATTTTCTTTACAAGCCTTTAGGAACTCAGCTGCCTTTCTCCAGCTTTTATTTGTGAAAGCGTTCTTCAGAGAAAATAAAGCATTAAGTTTATTTTCTGAACAGAATTTCTCACCATCTAATTACTCCCTTCCTATTCAGAGACAATGTTTTCAACTGACATTTGATTATAGTATCCAAAGATTCTCAAGCCACTCTTCATAGAGGAGAACACCCATTCCCTATCTTCTTCCACTTTTCACATTCTCCAAAAATGCTGAAATTTGCTTTTTCAAAGTCTGTCACCCCCCTCTACTGCTGAGAATGTTTCTCTATTTCAGTAATTTCTGATTACTACATTTTTACTTTCTTATTCATTATTCATTCTGAGGCAAGTTACCTGCAAGCAGATGCAGAGGATCTTTGGGAACTACTTTTAGCTCTTGGAAAAGACCTATGGATACGCAGAGAACCGCGGAATTATCCACGTTCACTAACCAGGCATTGGGCTACTTGGCACACTACACACAAATCATTCAGACGTTTCAGCCAGAGCAGAATGACATTTATTTAGCAGGTTTTTACATTACTTGCGTATTACCTGCTCTCTAAAGATTGTTTGGACAACCTCTGGTACAATTCCAGGTATGCATTTCAGACAATGAACCGAGTCCTGCCTACAATAAAGAGGTGCACTGAAATCTGGAACAATGTCTCCATGTCCTCAGATATTTATTTACACTGCTACCATTTCTGGCTACTGAGGAAAAATCTGTCTCTAAATGTTTCTCCAGGGATGACTTAAGATAGTTATACACAGCTTCCAACACAGCCCAAACCTACTTCTCCTGTCTGTGCAAGTAGGATGAGTTTTTCTTCTAGTCAAGAACTCATCTCGGCCATTTTAGCAACTGCAATGCTTAAAAGATAACTTGGCTATAAGCCTAATAAAAGGCACTTAAATATATTTTTTTGCAGATGATCTAAATGAAATCATCTCTTATTTTTGAATTGCAGGCCCTTTAAACCAAGTGAAGTGGCTTTACAGCGCCAGGATCACCAAAGAATCATCTGTCCAACATGGAGAAATTACAAGTACCATTATTCTACTAAAATCAGCAGGAAAAAAAGATCCCACAGGATCTTAATAAAACAGTGACACTTTTACACTGTGTGTGAGGAAAAGGACATGCTGGCATTTCGCCATAAGAGCCACTCAAATCCAAAGAATTCCAAATAGCAAATGACTGCTGCAGTTCATGCAGCATTCTCAGATTTTCTGGATAGCTCATCACCAATACTTTGTTTGAGAGATCTCGGAAGACAACAAGCCTGGGACTGCTTGTGCAATGCATGGCCATGATAAATAACATCAAGTCAGCCTTAGTAAGCTGAGAAAACACACTAAAAAAGACAATTCAGTCTAAATCACCAGAGAAGGTGGTGAAAATTTATACAGGATACTCAAATACCTCAATGACAAGAAAGGTGTATTGAAAAAAAAGCAGTTAAAGAGCATTTGAAAAAACTTTTGTGGCGCTGGAGCTAAGTCTAGAATGGTATGAAGCAAGTAGGAAGTTGGCTGCATATAAATCCAGCTTTCACCCACGCTCTGTGCCACCAGACTTCACGTGAAAAGCCTCAGGGTGCTGCCTGCAAGGAGTAGCTCTGTCAAAAAGGGAAGGTCTGATTTCAATAGTGCAACACAGCCATCAGGGCAATACCCCACCATCATTTCTATCACACAGCATTTTAAATGGTGGTGATTCAGTCTGAATACAGATTTTCTCAGGGGTACCTCCAAGAATTTAATATCACCTAGTAGAATGCCAGAAATTCCTATAACACCAGTAATTCAGAGCGAAGGAAACTGCTTTTCAGCAGAAAAACTGCAGAACTCCTATATAGTTCCAGCCACCACTAATCATCTCCTCACACATCTGTTTCACTTCTTCAGAAAAACTGCCTGCCCAGCTTGAGATAGTTAGTCCCACATGCAATTCCACAATTAACAATTACCTACATGTATTTCCATTTATGCAATTAAGAGGCATATCTTAAAAAGGATTTTAAAAGTTCTAGAGCTTTGCACAAGCAGAAGCTTTAACATCAACTCACAAACAGCTTTCTCTCTGTCCAGTTTTCACAGACATTACTGAGGTACTTAGGCCACTTGTCAGTAAAAAGAAAAGCAACTTTTTGGAATTTTGACACAAACAGTGCATCTGCTGTATCAAACCACGTCCCAGAGTGACAACCTTCTCTGGATTTTATTTAAATGAAGACTGCTTCCCAGTGGTGCTTCTGAGCAGGCTTCCACAGCCAAAGGCTGTTGCACTGGCAGGAGAAGGAAGTGTTCTCTGTCTGTAAGAGCTGATTAACAGGAGTACCTGGGATTTGACACGCCTGGTTCTCTTCAGCATAACATTCATCCTTGAAGCCTGCTTCGGGGAAGCCTGGGCATCCGAGCTGAGGTCCTCAGCCTCCACTTTTTCCTTAAGATCCAAGTTAGGCTTCTGGATGCCCTAGAGGAGCAGAGCACAGGACACTGCTGGTCAGGCAGTGCTAATCATTCCACAGCCTGTGAATCATTCTGTTTGCTAAGAAACAGGACGAGCAAAATCACAAAGCATTACACACACCACTTGGAAAAGAGGCCAATTAATTCACCCTTCAAATAAGAAAACTGAATCCCAACTACCAGATTATCAAGAGAAAAATAAATATTTCCAATTAAGCATATCATCTTTTGCCTCGTTTTCCTTCCCAACACGGCTGACTTCAGTCCTACAAAGAAACAGCAGAAAATAACCCCACACGGTCACGTTACAACTTCCAGCACTATTCTGTCACAGATAACTACGAGGGTGGGTCTAGCTTTGGTGGCACAGCTGGAGCCTCTAGCAGCACTGACCCCATGTCCCAGTTTCACATGGAGTAACACAGCACCGCGTGTGCCTTTTGGGTCCCCTCTTCACAGCACGAAAGACGAGCGTCTCACCATAAGGCTGACCCCGGACTGGAAGAGCTCGTAGGGATATAAGATCCGTTCATAGTGAGACTTGAGCAATGACCCCGTGCCTTTTCCTGGCAGGTAGCCAAGCCGGCTCGCCACTTTAGACCACTTCTTCTCTTTGGTCACTACTTCAAAGCCTCCTTTGTTGGCAACAATCTGAAACGCATAAATAAAAAGTTAAGGGTTTTGAGCTGCTCTCACCAGCTCGCACAAAGCAAGAACCAATCAAACCAACCACATGCTAAAAAGTTCCATGAAAAGTGACAGAATCCTGAAATCAGCTTTTGTTTCCTGAAGAACTAGTCCTTTAATAACAAAGCACTTGCTTATTACTTCACATATTTAATGTGATTTTTAATTTACTAGCAAATGTAAATTGCATACTGTTCTGGACTGGAGGAGTCCAACAGTTAAGGTTTATGTTGTGCTGGAAAAAATACAAAAGCTACCATAAGAACAAACTGAACAGTTAACTCTCACCAGACTTGTACTCCGCTGTAAAACACAAGTCTGGCCAGAAATAAAGCCCATTCTAACAGACCCCAGGCTGAAGGGAGTGTTGAAGCTCAGAACTCTCACAAAACCCTGAAGGGAAGAGAGACTACTACAAAAGGAGGAAAAAGTGAATTTACCTTCCAACTCAGTCCAGTTATTACACGTGACTTCAGTTGGTTTGAGACCAGTAACTCACATACAGAACTATCACTGCTTACATCTATATGTATATAGAATAAAAAAACAAGACCATTTGCCTGCAAGCAGTGATCATAACAGCATATGAGGTGCTTCCTCAGAAACACTGGCCATATTTCCACTGCCTCCATTCCTTTTACAGTTTCACTGCCAAGCAACTTAAAACACAAATGGATTATAATTTCATTTATATTAAGACTAATATCATTTTTACAGCAGTGTAGTTTTGCATTGCATTTCTTTACACACAAGGACTAAATTTCAAGCTTAATATTTCACATACTGTTAGGAACCTCAAGGCAAAAACATTTTGTTACTGGCGTGAAATTTATGGTTTGCTTGTGAGGCTGACGTAAATTGAGAAGCCTAACTGTGAAGTGACAAGTAAATTTGTTAATTCTGGTTTCTCCTAAAATCACACAGAGTTACACTTAAATAAAACAATAATATTATTGATAATTATTTTTCCTCGTATTTACAGAAAAGTCCTAGAAAAACCTTTTGAAATGAAACCGTTCCTAAATTTCGACTTATCTTTAAAATTTCCAGAGAAACTTGTTTTCTAAAATTATCTATGTGTGAACAACGGCTGAAGAAGCCAGTAACGAACTAAATGAACTCAGAGCTGCAAATCTACAGCCCACTGAGATGTTCCAGCTCGTAACAGTGACCCAGATATTCTCCAGCACCCCTCTGATATTCTGCACATCCCACTAAGCCACCATAGACACAAAAGGAAAAAATAATACTGAAAGACATTTTATCAGCTCTTCTCTGCATTTTATCAGCCCTTCCACACTTTCCAAATACTTGACTTTCTTTAAGACTAAATATACTCAGGTCTTTACATTTTTACTTACCTAAGAGCAATAAATCTTGATGGGGAATGGAAACTGATGCTCTAACCTAGAAGCACTAGAACTACCAGAACTTCGGTCTTTTCCCTGCAAGAAGAAATCTACCTATTTATATTTATTAGAAGCTAAGTTTATAAAGGTACATATATTTTGCCAGTGCAAAACCAAATTCCAACAGAGATTTGCGCGTAAACTTTGAAAGAAGTTTGGTGTGGTCACCAAACGTAACTACAGAAATATTCGTTTCTAGCCAGCTTTAAGCCAAGCCTGTTTTGGAAATTAAAGTAAGTATTCCTCAAGTTGACATTACAAATTCTCAAAGATGCATGTTTATAAAACCCTCTGCAGGGAGAGAGGAGGGAGAAATCGCAACAATTCATTACAGAATTGCTGGTCAGAGCTGAAGTGCACAGGGGCACTTTGCCTTCCCAAAGCACACCTCAAACTCCTGCAGCTCCACCACACGTGAAAGAGCAGAACTAAAAACCAAGTGGCCAGCTGACATCGGGACGTTCAAGCTATACAAGGTAATAAACACCTGCTGCATGGAATCCAACCAATCCAACCAAAGGCAACTAATTTAATTACGCTGCGACATGTTTGCTGTAAACACTCAAATTAGAAATGTTTTTTCGCTGTATTTTTTCCCACTTATTTAATCTCCAGATTAAAGAGATTAGCTCTGTAACACAAGCCCTCCCTGTGGCTTGGCTTCTTGAGTTTGAATGAAAAATGAAATCTCTGTCTGCCTAAGGCCTGCAAATACTTACCTTGCTCAGACCATAGAGATCCAGTATTTTTCTCTCTACCACAGGGATTTTTAAATTGGATCCTTGGAGTTCCCAAAACTTTGCTAACTGATCCAAGAAGTCCAGTTTCACTCTTGTCATTGCCTGGAATCAGTAAAGGTAGACAATCACGTATGTTCCAAAACAAATGTAACAAAACCCTACAGTCCTGAGAGAAAACAAGGTAAGTTTTTATAGTGTTTCCATTTTCAATATGCAACTTGGCAGGGCAGGTATTTCTTAGTCACGTAAAAAAACCCTAGAAATAGAAATATTGTTAAAAAGAAAAATCTTTACAAAAAGAAAATTATATATGCTTTTCTTTCTGCATTTAAAACCCTATAAATTAAATTCCTACCAAATAATTTATTGGTCTGAAACCATAAATGCATACTTATGAAATAATCAGCATTCCAGGGAGAAACACAAGGACAATTATTAAAATATACATTGGTGGGGAGGAAGGGAATTGTAAAGTTTTTATACATACCTTAACCACACAAAGGGCCTCCTCCCTGGAGTATTTCTGGAGTACTCAAATCACTTTCCATAAGGAGACCCATTTACAAGCCAAATGACATTTTGGTATGTGAACAAAGCAAGACTTTGAGAAACGTTGTGGAGAAAAGGAAACACCAGGACAGAATGGAGCTCATACTGCTTTCAAGAATGTTCACGTAACTTTTTAAATCATAAAATTAACCATCTATAATAAGCCTATAAAAATACATTTTAAGGCTTAAAAGGCATTATCACGACAGTATGAGGTAACCAGAGGCATAAGAACAGCAGTAAATATTTTAAGAGGAAAAAAATCATTGCCTGTGGAGCTCTGAAGGCTAGACACTGGCTGCTCTTACTACACACATGATATGTGGAATTCATTTTAGACGTTTCCAGTTGAATGTGAAAAACTCCTGTGGTTATTTTGGGTAATAAAATAAAAACCAGATTTTTCTCAAAGCCAGGGAGAGTTATTTTACATGAACTCTGCCACTGCCAAGTATAAACATTGATGTGGTCTATGGGTTTCTAAAGCATCCCCCATGCAGAAACCTGCCAAGATGCAAATCTCAAGCAGGGAGACCTCTTGCTTTCAGTGCAAACACAAATTGTACCAACAGTGGAAAAGCTCACCTCCAGTTCATTCAGGCGCTGAATTCGCGGAGTGAAACGAAAACTTTGTACTTCACATGCAAATGGAGGCTGCCAGTCCTAAACAGAGACAGAAAGACATTTTGTTGCTTCCAGAAGCTTCTCTGAAAAATGCACAAACCAAACACCCTAATAATGCCTGAGTAAACAAGATTCCAATAGTAAATTAGTTTCTCAGAACAACTGGTGATATCATTCTCCAATTTTAAGGCATTTTTGTTCTTATACAACATTCCTCCCACAGTATTTTAGTTTGAAGAAAGATCCTCACAGATTTAGAAATGTCAAAGAAAATAAGGTTCAAAGCATCTCGGTATGCATTACCTCATGCTAAGCTTAAATATGAGATACAATCTGTAGCTGGTCGGTTATTTATTTACTTAAAAAAAAAAAAAAGCCATCTATCTTGCACACTGAAAAACCCTCATGTCAACAGCAACAAAGACTACTTCAGGCACACTGTAACACATCTAAGGTTTTTCTGCTTGCCTACAATCATTTTAATAAAGACAAGACCACCAGTCAGGAGCCAAATTCTTTAACGGGAATAGAGCTTTAAATTACTTTCTCAGCACTGTCAGGGGTTGGTTCAACCACAAGTGCCTCCCAGTCCCATCTCTCAAAACTGTCTCACGACATCAAAACAAGTAATTCATCTTTTTAGGGCTTTTTACCAAAGCTTCAGTTACTGCAGATTGTCTGCCCGGCAGTGACTGCAACCGAGGAAGGACACGCCATTACAGGTGGACAAACCACACTAAATGTTCATTATTTGCTCTGCTGCAGCACATAAAGGCCTCAAACACAACCTTAAATATTTACAATTTCTCATAACAGAAAAGAGTAATAAATCAGTCAGGTTAGGATGAAGTGTCTGATTTAGCAATTACTGGGGGTTGCAAATCACCCCAAGGCGTGCACCCTGTGAAACCCTGCAATGCCAACAGCTCAGCAGTCCCGGACAAACAAACACATCCAGCGGCCAGGAAAGTTCCAGTTATTCCCAATGAATAGGATCTGGATCCGTTTCTTGTGGCCTCTCAACCCGAGCTACTCTGCTCGTTTTAGAAAGGGCAGCCCCTTGGAGGTCAAGCTTTCACCATGTCATTAAACCAGTGAAACACGTTCCGGGAAGCAAAACAGGTCAGGAGACAAAGAACCATGAAATCGAATCAGCAACCCCACATCCACGTTGCTCTCAGTTACACGCTTTCTTTCCAGGTTTTTACCTCTCTCATGGTTTTCAAGTCTCTTACTAACAGCTGCATTTGGAGTTTCTTTGCACTTTAACAATCTAGCGATGGAATGCCTTTTGCCAAGCTGCCCGATGCTCTCCTGTGATGACCTGCTTTGCCAGGTCACTGGGCAAGTGACCCTAAGTAACGATCAAGCCAGCAGAGATTAAGCTGCTGCCTCCTGAAGAGCCGAGCACAAATGTAATTCCCGTACACGAACAGGCTGGCCGTCCTCCTCTGAACAGTCTAAAAATTATGTTTATAAACAACGATCCGTTCAGAACAAATACCCTTCCTTCTCCCTCTTCCCTGCCCGGAGCAAACCGGGCGATTTCACCTACAAAGCCTTCCCAGCTTTCACAAGTCGACTGCTGGCGTTTTGGAAGTAAAAATAGCGTGAGGTCCCGGGCACCGCTACGCACTATTCCCTTCTCAGCTGCTCCAGAGCAGCCTCTAAAAGCCCCGCTCGGAGGTCAAAGACTCTACAGGTTCCTCGGCGTCCCTGGCACGGACACCGCGGCCTATGGAAAGCGACACTCGAAACCCCGAGCGAGCACGGAGCGCGGGGGAAGGGCCTGCCCAGCTCCTCACGTCCTCCGCTCGGCCACCGGGGGCCCGGCCGCGCTCAGACCGCCCGGCGCACCCCGGGGAGCCCCCGGGCGCAGCCCCCAAGGGGGGCCGTACCTTGGGGGGCCGGATCTTGCAGATGCCGGTTTTCTCGGCCAGGCCGCGGATGCGGCCGATGAAGCCGAGCGGGTCGCTGAACTCCTCCCAGCTGGGCTCGAACACGGGGCACTCGGGTGGCGGCACGAACTCGGCCGCGTAGCGCGACCCGCCGCCCCCCGCCATGGCCGCAGGGGGAGGGGGGCGCCGCCGCCGCCGGGAGCGCAGGGCGGAGAGGGGCGGCCGGGGGGCTCAG
>VWPU01017506.1:0-80402 GCA_013398955.1 Callaeas wilsoni
GGCGGCCGCCCCTGCCCGGCCCCGCGCACCTGCCGAGGGCGGGCGCTCCTGCCCGGGCGAGGCTGAGCCCGGCCCCGGCAGGGCGGCAGCGAGGGGCGCCGAGCACCTGCGGCGGCCGGGGTTAGCCGGGATCCCGCCCGAGGGAGGGAAGCAGCGCAGGGCAGAGCCATCCCGAACGGCGCTCTCCGCCCGCGGAGCCCGCGGGCAGCGCGGCTCCCTCACCGCGGCCTCGGGGCAGCGAGGGGGGACGAGCAGAGCCACCGCAACACAGCACTCGTTTTTGACGGGGGTTTTGTTCTTTTTTCTTTATTTTTTTTTTATTTCCACTTAGAAGGATAGTTTGGGTGTTTTGTTTTGTTTGCGTTTTTTGTTTTGCTTTTTTTTTCTGTGTGCTGAAGAGGCTATGGAAACCTCTTTAGTGTATTTCCTGTTAAAGCAATGACACTCATCTAAAAAACAGCATATTTATGCAGCGCCTTTATTCCCAAAGCAGTTTACAGTGCGGGGCCCTGACTTCGGGCGCGGTGTCCTGCGGTGCCGTTCCCGGACTCCAGGTGTTTACAGGGCTCCAGGTGTTTACAGGACCCAGGTGTTTGCAGGTGGCTCAGCGTGTCCCCTCCTGGGCACAGCTGCTTCGAGGTAAGGGTGGCATCCCGGCAGGGACACGCACTCCTTACCCAGGTGGAGTGGAGCGGTTTGGTCAGGCAGCCCTGGTCCAACCTGGAAAAAAAAAACCCAAACAACCAGGACTGATGAGAAAAGACAAGAAACTACTTGATACCTCAATTCTCAGTGCATCATATTAAAGGATTAATGAAATTACTCCAAGCTCCGTAAAGATGTCAAGCAATCATGTTTTGCTGTGCATTTCAATCACCTTTTGCATCCAGTCCCAAGGAGGTGAAGTGATGCACCTTTCATCTTCAACTCAACGCATCTATCAACAGTTTCCCCTAAAACTGTGGAAACCTGAGTCAGCATCTTTGGATTTGGAATGAAAACCATATAGCAATTGTTAAAAATAGGTTTTTTTTAAAAAAGTGTTTTGCAAAATACCAATTTTGTAATCTAAGAGAAAAAAGTATTAAAATAATGAATTGGGGTTTTTTAAGTGATCTTTCACATACACTAAACTTCTAAAAGAACTTACCTGAAACCAGTTAATTAAAATAAAATGAAGGAAAAACAAACTTTGAAAGACTGTGAAGGTTACAGTTCATAAATTTGGGCCCATTTGCAGCTTGCTGGTATGATATCCTTATAACTCCCTGCAGTATTCCAAACCATGATGGTCTGGCTGAAATGTAGCTCGTGCCTCCAGTAATCAAACTTCAGTCTCTGTTTTCAGTTAAATTATGTTATTTCCTACTTAATTTATTAAATAAGTAATTAATTCAACTTTTCAGTATCAATTTTGGAGTGATCAAATGCTAGTAGTAAAACCTTTCAGTGCACAGGGGAAATTTCATTCCCAATTCACAAGGCAGAAGTGTTCAAGTGGATTTAGATGTCTACACAGGGGCAGAACTGTGTAAGCAAAGCTTTCACTTCTGAATGGGAAACACAGAAAAAACAAAAATTTTTAAGCATAAATATAATAGAAATTTTATAGATATCATAAATAAGTTAGAAATGTTTTGTGTTAAAGATACTGGTATTTACTTTCAGCTGATTAGATGCTCATGCATGTTATGTGTATAAATAAAAAAGAATTAGTCACCACTTGCACATCAATATGAAAACCTAAGATACTCAATTGTTACATTTTAGGACTCTCTTATCTTGCCAAAGAAGAAGCTGGAAAGCATTAGTAAGTATGATTTCCACACTGCCTCTTTTTAACATAGATACTGACCATGTTTGCTCTGCCATGTGTTGTAGAAATGCCTGATATTTTAAAGCCAGGTTCATCGTCACTCTTAAAAGTGTCTTCTTTCATTCATTCAGAGTTTGTCTCCACCTTTTTTTGCCTGTTGAAAGTAGTATGTATATAAGCCTCTGGAAGGCTTTTTGTGACTGCAGAAATGGGATATTAGGCATTTGTTTGAAGAAATTAATATGGTGAACAACAAAATTCTGCTAACACCCTTCCAATAGTGAGGTGCAATATATTTTAGCAAGAATTGGCTCAAGCATTCAAACTTGGCTTAGCTGCATAATTACTTACACACAAAGTGTGTAGTTGGAATTTCATAGTAAAATATTAAGCTGTAAGCACACATTCTTGCTACTTATTTGATACCAGTTCTAGGTACTTATCCATACATTACATCAAATAGAAAACTATATGGTTAAAATGAAATTTCAGTTCTATTTCTCATTTCATCACTACTTTTTAAGGTTTCTTTAGGCTTGACCTTTTCTGTGTTAATACCCCACGTAAAGGATTTATTTGTGACTTTTTTCAAATGTAAGAATAAGCTCAGTATAGATTTAGTCGAATCACGCACATTAGTGGTTTGCATTTTTATATCTCAAAGTTAGGCCAATGAACCAGGACACATTTTCAACCCGTAGTAAGAAAGAAAATACCACCTCAAGTTAGCAAAGAACTTTTTGAGTTAAGCTTAACTTCCTAACCAATGCTGGAGTGTTCAGGTTCCCATGAAAAATTTATATGACAGCCTTACTTAAAAAATTAATTGAAAAAGTTCATGACAATGACAGAACCAAATCTTCCAGTCTGAAACGGTGTAAAAAAAAAATCTTAAACCAGCATACTTCTTCCTTACTTTTAATAAAGTTTCATACATGGCAGATACACTGGGTAAAAAAACCCAAACTTATAAAGCTACTGGAATCTTGATTATGGTGCTAGTTAAACTGGCAGGCTTGAAGCAAATCAATATTGTTTCAGTTGTTTCCTAAGGCTGGAAAACCAGACTGTAACTGTTGTAACCAAGCTAGATAAGCACAAGCTGTTGGCACAGGCTTCATTGTACTTACAAAATAGGAGCCAAGAGCAAAATTTTTGGAGGACTGGCTGGAAATGATGACCATAGTGGAATTTTACAAGAAGAAACATAAGAATTATGCATTGTGTCATGCCAAAACTGCATTGCCATACTTAAAGAAAGCTTGCTATTGAAAAGCAGTAATTTAGGCAAGGAGAATTACATAGGTGACTGTATTAGGTTATAATAATTTTGCTTTTTTTTTCCCCTTCAAATTATAACAAAAAATTCAGAGCCAAACAACAGATCTAAAGCTAAAATAGATAACGGCAATGAGATCTGACACCCTGTGTCATACAGGATTAGCTTCTCATCACAGACACATAGTTTTTGTTGATTAAAAGCAAATGTGTGAAAGCAGACATCAGCACCTCCTGTTGCAATTAGGAGCTGGCAACCAGGGAATCCTGTATTGCAGTTCTGGTCTCTTTGCCGCTCACTTGTGCTTTTTCTGACACCTCGCTACACAAGAGTCTCTGACTGTAGGTGAGCAACTAAGTTTATACACAATTCAGGGCTACTTGGAATGGAATCAGTAAACAGGTTCAGAGGGAACAGGAACTTGTTTACCTGGCTGCTGTTAGAAACATGAACTAGAAAGGTGCATATCCAAGGATTTAGACACCTGACAGCTGCCAGCAGGAAAGCACCAAACTGGTTTTGAGTATGAGCAGTGATGTTCTCTTTCAAAGAAAAAAGAAAGTGCTGTGGACCAAGCCAAGAGAGAAAGAGGTTCTGCCCTTTTAACTCCATCCTGCAGAGAAATTATTTTATCATATGTTCATTTAAAATAAAAACAGTTGCTCTCTGACCACTGACTAGAATACAGAGATCCCTCTCTGAGTCTTAAACACCATGTTAAGAGGTCATTCTCAGTCTTGAATTTTCCATCTCTGCTCTAGAGAGCCCCTGATTCCCTACATATCTGCCAGCATTTCCAAGGAAACTAAGCAAGCAGAATGCTGCAAATTTCTGAAGCAGCAATCAGGGAAAATTCTGCATTTGTACTGAACTTGACCTGATGTCACCCAACACTGCAAAATGGCTCAGAAAATTCTTCAGATTTCTGCTTCTTTTTTTTCTGAGTTGCTGTCAGTTTCTGGAGGAGTAACAGAATCCTCACCTACGATTTTTGGAAAGGATCAGTTCCTAATCCCCAGAATGATCTAGCAGAACAGAATGCAGCCTGTTTATAAAATTTCTTAACTTTCCTCAGAGGTCCTGCAGCTATGTGTACAATTTACTGCTCTCTTAGGGCCATTGGCAAGCTGAGCCAAGCAGGTGGATTTCTTCCCCTCTGAAGAAAACCCATGGATACCAAGGGGGTCCAGCAGGCTGTGAAGGTCTACGTGACCAGGGGTAACAGCTCCAGCCTGACTATCTAGACTTCTTCAGCACTGCTTTCATTCATCCTCACAGGCTTGCTTCACTTTGAAGTCTAGTAATGCAAATAACAGCAAAAACTCCATCTGAGATCTTGAGAGGTTTGTAATTAACCCCAGTTTTTAATCCTTGGTCCAAGTCGGCAGTGTGGATGAACCACACAGCCAAATATCCCAGTAGAGCTCACAATCTATCAAGATTCTTGGAGACAAAATCAGAACTGAAAAATTTTTGTTTAAAAACCACCTACCATTGCAAACAAATGAATAGTAACATTAAAAAGAGGTTACCATAAACTAGATTTCCACAAAAATCAGAAGCATCAGTGTTCTGGGGCTGCTGCAGTTATCAACTCTCACACATCTAGCTTGACTCTCAACAGTCAGCGCTAAATCAAGGATAATGGGATACACTTCAACATTCCACATGTTATGGGAGGGACCAGAATATTGCGACCCACTGTTTGGGTCAAAAATAGTGAGAGATTTTGCTGAGATTAAGAATATGCCAAAAGCATCAGATTTTCTAAATGCTGCATTGGTAAAGATCTGCATGATTTTCATCGGTGCTGACATGGAATCAAGGGGAGCCAGATTAAAACCAAGCATGAGTATGACTAAAATCATGCAGACAGTCTGTGGGTTTATTTTTAATGCAAGAAGACAGTAATAGAGTGACCACTGGCTAGTAGTTGTTCATCACACACAAATATTGAAATGTCTCAATTATTAATTTAGTATCTCACAGGTCCAACTCAAGTACAAGTTTCAGCTCTTGAGGTATTCACCAATGAACAGGAAAATGATGAAATCACTACTTAGAGAATCGAACATGAAAAATTTCAGTTAGAGTAAAAAAATTAAACGTTGCTTAAATTTTCCATAAAAAACATACACATATAGGTATTAAAATAGCAGTTTTGCTTCTACATCATGGCTTAAACCAGTCATCACAGGAGTTGTCAGCAGTATCTTTTATTTCCTAGAGCACATCTGTATCATGTTGTGGCAAATCGTGTACTTTCAGGTTTTGAGTTGTCTCCAGAAGCAGGAACAGTCTAAACACAGCAGTATTTATTCAGTTATTTAGCATTCTTCTTAGCGTTGTGGCATTTTAAGGTGCCACAACCGTGTTACTCTCATGCAATAAGCTTTAAAAACGTGGCATTTTTAACCTGGCAGTATTATTTTAATGGCTGAACAACAAGGAGGGGGGCATGGAAAGAGAGGGCTGACTGTACTATAATGATACAGCATCAATCAAGAATACTCACCAAATTGTACCGTCCTTGGCCTGCTGCACAAGGCTGAATCTGCTGCAAGCATACTCCAGGCACCTGTGGGAGAGATCCATAATGAGAATGATGGAAACCACCAATTTAATAGGTTTTATTTAGCACTATCATATTTCACTACACTAGAAAGCACGAGTGCTTTAAACAGGTGACTTTACTAGGAAAGCACATTGTCAAAACTTATTTCAAGAATGTATTTTTTTTTATAATACACTAGTCTATAATAACCTACAATAGTAACTCAAACTGATATTATCTAAAAAATGTAAGATTCAATATAATTCAATTAAATACCAATCTAACAATTTTTATGCAAATTATTTTACTCCATCCTGCACATTCCTTTATCTCTGGAGATCATTCTCAATTTCCTTTTCTGTAGCTTTTCTAGCGCTACACTGCATTTTGTTAATATAACCACTGAAGCTGAAGACAATATTTCAACATTTAAGCCTACCAGAAAATTATAGTTAGATTTATACTGGCTTTAGTCACACAACTTTGCTTTCCAATGATTTTTCAAAGTACTTTCCCAAAAAGACTAGGAAGTTGAGACAGGACACCAGCCTTATTTTTGGTCTATTCTGAATTTCACACTTGTTCTTGAGTCTGTCTGTAGAAGAATGTTCATTAGAAGGAAGGCTGTTAGTGCATCCTAGATTGCCACACTCTTCCCATTTTAAGTCCCAGTTGCTCATAAATTTGCCAAACACTAAATGCTTGGGCTGAAATTTTCCCTGCCATGTCTGTGTCTCAATCTGAGATGTATTGGAAAATTTCATCTAAAATAAATAGAATGGTTTCCAAGAATGAGTGTTGGGGAAAAACATTCTGTTTTACTGGGGGATGGGGAGGGAGGGTAAGAAGAGAAAAAAATCAAGAAATACTTGCACTGCAGAGCCCACTTGCTCTGATTCCCTGCCCTGAAATTGGCAGGAAGGGATAATATTGTTTAGAATTACACTTTTTTTAACTTTCTCTGTGAAAATCAACTGAGTATGGACTACTTATAAGCCTTTGAAAAATTGCTGCCTATGTGAATTTACTGCAACACGGGATGGGAAAAAACAGCCTGATGGGCTGAGATCAGTGCCATGCAATTCCGCTGTTTACAGTAGATGCCCGGGCCCAAGAGCTCCACAGACAATGCTGGCATGTGCTCCTGCAAACCCTTGGCCCCCAGACGCTCTTGTATTGCTCGGTTACACCGAAAACATGAAGCATGAGGTGAAACCCATTACACCAGTTCAGTGCAAGAAGGAAGCAGAAGAAGCTGGAGAAGGAGATGGGGAGGAATTGCTAATAGAGTGAAATAACATTTCGAGGTGACCCAAGGACCAGACAAACTGCCGGGGAAGGCAATGGCCCTTTGCAATTTAATGTGAGGTTAGATTCCTCTTGTCCCAAGTCTGGAGTGCAGTTCCAGCAGCAAATAATCACTGGCAGTTACATCCATAGTGAGAAGATTTCCATCTCTGGCTGGGGCATTACTGGGGTGAGTTTGTGAACAGAAGACATGGGATCTGTCTCTCCGGTACTCTAGTGACCTGCTGCTTCCAACACACTGGAGAAAGTTGATTAATTTAGGAATCAGAAGAACAAGACCTAGCCCTGCAGCAGCTGCTGCAATGCCTACAGAGAAAGGGAGTCAGTGGGAAGAGAAATCTGGATTAGACTGGTACTGTTTGAGTCTGTAGGGACAAAGGAAGACTGCAATGCTCAACAAACCCCATTTAGCACACATGTGGCATCTCCAACTTAGATATCCAAATGATTTCAAGAGGCAAGGCTGTCCTGCCATCAGCCTTTCAAATGTACAGGGCTATTCATCTTCATAAGCCATGAGAGAAAAGATGGGCAGAATTCCCGGATTCATGAAGGGCAACAAACTTTGTGTCAGAGTCACTCATAAAGAACTAAAAAAGTTCCAGCTTACCTGGACTTGGTTTTTGAATTGTGTAAGTTGCAGTTGCTTCCTATTTTGGTGTTTTGGCCAGCTTTCCTCTCATATTCCACAAAGTCCTTTTCTCCCATATTCCACAAAAGCCATTATGGCTTTTTAATCCCTTTTGTGCTTACAGCCTCAGGTGTCTTCACAGAGACAACATACAGTCAGCATCACTCCAATGGAGTCCAGAGCACTACTGTTCTTCTTCAAAGGCCTCTGGTGCAGATGGAAAGCCTTTGTTGTCTGTGTCAGGGATATCTGGCTGCCATCCGCCAACCTTTGACTTGCAAGCAGCAAATGAACTACTTGCAGATCTGGTGCAGACTGTGAGAACCAGCTTCTAAATAGCAGCCATAGTCCGTTTCTGTTCCAGTCCAGGGGATAAAATACATGCTTTGGGGTTCAAGAGGTTTGGGGTATGTCTCTACACAAGTTCATGAAAACATATCTTTGCATGTGGGAATTCTGGAACCATTGCTCGTCAAAGTGAAAAAAATCACATAAACCCCTTATGTTTCCTTCTCATGTGAGCCCTATAGATAGGCCTAATCCATTTAAAGAGAGATACAGCTATGACATCAGCCACCTGTTTTCTCCAGACTCTGAGCTCCCAGCACTGCTGAGGGACTGCCCATCACCAACAATTGTGGTGCAAGGACAAAATGCTCCTCTGATAGATTTGCAGCTGTTTTGTTCTGCTACAGATAGATAAAAGTGAACATACTGCTGAGCCATTGAAGGCAGGCAGTGTGGCACATATTGGTGCTTATTTACATTCCACTTTCGATGGCATCAGGACAGCTGGAAGAGATCCCTGCAGACTTTAACATCACCTACAGTATTCGGAAACCGAAGATGTCTCTGGGGTGGTGTGGTAAAAAAAACCTGTGAATGGAGAGGGGTAGTTTGTAGACCTTGAGTTCAGGGCAAAGGCATACAGTTTTCTTGCTATGGAAAAGTGATGGAAATTAGAGGATAAAGAACTATATCTGCTTCTGCTGTAGAGGTCTTGTGTGGTGGGGAAAAAAAAAATTATCTTTTCCACAGTTAGACACCTAACTATGTGATGCTTCTTTTCTGACTGGAGATTCAAGATCATCATCTGAGGGATTGCAGGGCTGTCACAGCTGGAGCTGAAGTAACTGGGAATTGCAGCTTAGGCATATAAAGAGCAATAATAAAGTGATGAGTTCTTGAAGGTCAGGAACCTTAAATTCAGCCTCTGACATTGGTGAATGTTTTTAGCCTCAGATAATTCCTATGAAAGACAAGCAAGTTGTTTGGCAGACCAACCAGTTTAAGGAGGACCATGGAATGGTGACTGTTGTAAAGGAGGGATACCTGTTGTTACCTGTGACTGTCATCCATTGCTGTTACTTAGTTGGGTATGAGAATGGGCATTTGTGTTTATGTGAAACTGTTAGACTGTGTGAGTGAAAGCACCTTCAAAAATTATCTTCTCAAAGTAACAGCATATATCACAAAAAACCCAAAAAAATCCAACCACAAAACCCACACCAGAATATTAAACTGAAGAAAGGAGAAAAAACATTTTACTACATGTTCCATGAAATGCTGCCTCAAAAATAATTTGTCCTCACATCCTTCAAAAGCTATCCTGCATAAAAAGGAATTTTTTAGTTTGTGGCAGCAATAATACTGTTTCATATATCAGAGCATCTTTGGAAACCATCCCAATTTTACTTTGCATTGTGGATAGATACACCTATCTTTTCATCTGGAAGTGAATCATACAGGTTACTGTACTTCTGTTGTAATCATTAGGAGTAGAATTAGAATTCTACTAATCATTAGGAGTAAAATTAGAATTGAACAAACACAATTCTCATTCATGTCAATTTTGATGCTTTAAAGAGGAGTTAAGCATAAACTAGGCAACAATATTTTTAAGCGGTTTTCTTTCCTTCTCAACTACCTCAAAATGAACAATCTAATTATTCTTTTTTCTCCTCACATAAGTGCATGAAAGATCACACAAGCATTTCATAGTCTTTGTTTTGCATATGAACAATTTGAAATAAACATTTTTTATTGAGTTAACAAAGTACGCTGAAGTAGAGGAGAAAGGACTCAGTGCCATTGAGCACTTTGTTCTGACTTAGATCTCTTTCATACAAAGACTTTATTGACCTGTGTAAAAGTTGGTTTTTGCTTAATTCTATAGGAGTAATATGTTCATAAACTAATGAATACTTTAGTAATTTAGGATATATATATGAACACAATAAAAACAAATCCTAAATTAAAAATTTAGGGGCTCTATGGTCAGGCATTTCAATAATTCAATGCACTAGGGATTTATCAATGCAGAAGAATTCTCTCTGGTGGCATAGCCAGGACCACTTGATGAAGGTTTCTGTTCCACAAAGGAAATGCTCAATTAGTTATCGTGCCTGAGCTAACTTTGAGGCTAACTTCATTTCTTGAGTGTCTCAGGTAAGAGCTTGATCTCTCAAATTCATATTGCACAATTCTTTACACTGATTTTGCTTGTTAATAAATTAAGAAGGAAATTGGCAACAACTACAGTGCATATAAACTTTGTTAAATGCTTAAGGAACCTTAACATGGTTAAGTCTTTTTAATGTGGGAAGAAATCTTAACTATGCTAAGACACTGTAGATGCTTAAGTCTCCTTAGGAATTTAGAGTAGCCCAGCCGTGCTAAGGCACTAAGAGCTTAAAGAAACATTAATTGGTTAATAAGCCGTAAATTCTTAACCAATCTTAAAAGAGTTAAGTGCTATAATCCCAAATGCTTGATTCTTTTATCCAGTCAAAACAATCAATGAGATCAAAACTGTGAGCCTCTGAAGTTCAGTATGACTTTCCTTTGTATAGCTGGACTGAAGTCTGAAACCAAAATCTGAATTGAGGCTCAACCAAACCTTCATGGCCAGGGACTTCAGCCTGCTTGGAATGAATATCTTTCTGCCCTGTGGATGAATTTGTACTGAGAGTTCAGTTCTAAACACTGGCTACCTGAAATGTCATCCAAACCTTTTTTCTGATTTTTTTTTCCCCCCTGCTGATATTTTATACTAGTAAAAGTAATTTACTGACCGTTCCTGGTTAAATACCATTAGGCCAAAAACTCAGTAGAGTATTGTTTAAACAGGGCAGTCAGTATAAACAGAAATCTCTGACTGTGGGGTCAGTAAGCCAAAGGAAATGTGAAAATTAAGGCAATGTTCCAGGAAAATTTATAGAATTAGCCAAACTAATTTAAAATATTATATCACAATTATATATATATATATGTATATGTATGTATGTATGTAAGAGAAAATAAACATATTTATTAGAAAGCAGTGACTTCCTTGAAATGTTAGTAATTATTTCAGGATGAAGGGAGCTTTTAAAACCACCTAATAAATTTGAGTAGACTGATCCTATACACTGCTGCTTTACTGGTAGCAACAGATTCTGCCCATCAGCATTTCATTAAAGGCAGTACTGTTTATATGTTTTCTGACTTCTTGTAGAAAATTAGTTTATGACCAGTAAGAGGGCCTCGTGTATAAATAGTAAATTTTGGACACTACTCATGGTTCCTTGGTATAGGAGGGCTTTACACACAAGGCCCTACATTTGTCAGACAATCTCTTTGAAGAACTGGGGCTCTATTGCCAGTAAAAGGTTAAACTGCATTTTTGCAGTTTTGAAGTGGATCAGAGGACATTACTGAAGAGCAGGCATGCTTCTTATGAACCTCTAAACTAGGTTTGAGGGATTTTCTGTTTCTTTTTTTCTGTGCTATGAAAGCCCCTTAAACAGCAGCAGTTCATAGCCAGGTGTGGTAGAGCCCAGTTCAGGTGTTTGGTGTGACATAATGCAGGGGAAAAAACAGACAATGAATGAAAAAAACACCCCATCAGGTTTGGTGCCACTGAAAGAAGATGCAGTAGACAGTTTTAAGGCCTTAAAGAAAAAAGATGAAGAAAATCACATAACATTAACCCTGTTTAATGCAATTCTCAGCTAGAGAGTTGTGAGTACATGGGCAAGGGAACGAGAGTGTGTCTGGAGAAAGGAATCTGCTTCTGGGGCCACGTTGAGGGTTCACAATGAGGGAGAAAGCCAAGGAGGCCAATTACCAAACACTGAACATCCTGGATGACTCATTTTCATAGTATTCACGTTTTTGACCTGCTGAAGTGGCTCGACATGGCCTCAGAGCTTTCTGGCATTACCAACTGTAAGTACTCAAAAGTGCCAGTCAGTCTTCAAAATAAGATGACTTTAAAATAGTTATATTTTCAAAAATAAACATCTTAAATGCTTTTTTGATTACTATCTCTATTTTCAGAAACAAGTCAAAGTTTGGTTCAACTTTTTTATCTGCAACCATCTAAACTAGAAATCATAATTAAAAATACATTGTTTAGAGGTGGCGTTTCCCTCTTCTATCACTTCAGTGCAAGGGCTGGGACAAACGTGCAGCTTCCATGTCCATGAGCTAATCTGTCTAGCTCTGCCCTGTTCCAGTCAGTTTTACTGGAACAAACTGTAATTACGCCCTTCATTTAATGTTTGCTCTTGCCTGAGTGTAACTCAGCTTAATAGTGCAATTGCCATGGATTTAACGAACTCCTCCAACAAGACTGATCTGAGGCCTGCCGGAGGCAAGGTAAGAAGCATTACTACTCTTTATTATACTTAAAATTCATAACTGGAATATTGCTTCTTTTCATCCAACAACTTATAATTCATAAAACTTTGAAGTCTAAGAAGGCACTGCAAGTTATACAATACCTACCTGTTACAAGTTTCCTGGATTTTGAACAAAAACATTTACGTATTTAAAAATTGCAACGCAAATCTCTGTTAAACAGGATAAACACATTTGAAAAAAGGTTGTTTTCCCAAAGGCTAACACTCTCTGAATAGCTTGTAAAGGTACTTATTTTATCTATCTGTAGACATTTTTGAAGGACCATTTATACTTTTTAGGTATGAGAAAAGACTAATTTCTCCATCTTTTAATACTGCTGTTATTAGATTAAACTGTTTCCAAAACTCAAGTTATTGAAGTTACATGTATTATAAACATAAACGTCACATAAACACACAGACATACCCATATACATTTCGAGATTCTCTTGGCTGGCATGAGGAAACAGGTGAAAAGATAAAATGATGGAGGATAGACTGACAAAAAGATTGTCTCTGGTGAGAGATTGAGCCATCAGCTGCCCAGCACACCCAGGCAGGTTCCTGCTCGGCCTCGCTCCAGCCTGTTTGGTTTGACCAGAGCTCAGATTCCTGTTTTCTAATCCTTTCTAGCCAATTTTGCCATGTTATGGTTTATCTGTCGACTCACTTTTCCCAGGCTAAACTGATTCAGGTTGCTCAGGTAATTTTTTTAGTTTGGTTTGGTTTTTTGGCTCCTTGTGGCATCAATTTTAAGTCACATTTCCTCCAACGTTTATATGATTATTGCCACTACAGAGGCTCCTGGACAGTGAACAGCTGCAGTTGTTACCTAGAGCTTTGGGGAAAAGATTGAGGAGGAACAGATCCTAGAGTACTGGAATCTTTTCCTTTCCTTCCTCCTCACTCTACTAAAGGAATAGCATCTCCCAGCTATATCTGATACCCTACTTGTGTACCGAACACTGATGGGTTTGGATATTTGTAGTTAACAAAAAAGGGTTGTGCCCTGATATTTACTCAGTGTCAAAGCCAAATTAGTTGTTTGATGGTAGGAGCTACTCAACATCTGCCAAGGTTGAAACTGGTAAGAGTCTGTGAATGCTATTTTGTAAAAATAAATTGGTAACTCTGTGCATTTAACAATTTGCAATTAAGAGTCTGAGAGTGGCTGGTGCTAGAAACCCACTATACATTTATTTTCTGTTTGCACTCAGCAGGTCTCATTTAGGTCATTATTGTTGCCTGTATTCAGCAATAAGAGACATATAAAGAGCTTCTTTCTTTTCAGAAAGGTCGCTGTTTGTGTTTCTGCTTCTGAGACAAAAATTTGTGCTGTGAATTCTTGATCCATGTCCTTATTTTGACAGCTTCTATACCTCCCTATGGCTATTATTAAAATAAAGGTGGGGATTTTTTTCATGGCATGGTGACTTTTCCCTGTTATTTGCTAGTTATCTGATGCCACAAGTAAAATAATTAATGGATAGTCTAGAGATCTAATGAATTTGAATGCATACTTACATTCTAATGAAGTCCATAGGTCTGAGTGCACAGTTGAGTACTTGGCTGTGTGTAGAAGAAAAAATAAAATTAAAAAAAGCATGCAAGCTTAAAACTTAAACAGATTCAAACACACAGTGTCAGAAGTAATCTCTGGAAAGATGTATATTTTTTACCAGGGATATTGCTTTTACTTAATAGTTGCGTTTAATTCCTAATTTACCTACTTGTGACATACCTTCTTCTCTACATACGTGCAGAGAGGGAGCAATCTGTCGACAAAACAAACATATATAATGAGGTTTGCAAGACTTTTCTAGCGGCAGGCATGCTTTTTGTCTTCTGTAACATCAAACAATGCTAGCCTGTTGTATTTTTTCCTAGCAGACTTAGGTGAAAGAAACAAACTTCCATTTGTGCAACTTGCACAAGCAAAAGGCAAATGGAGCTACCTTTAAAACCTTGTGCTGGTGCTGAAATGAATGAGCAGTGTTGCCCTGTTCGAAGGACTCCCTAACAAATAAATGATAGCACAGAGCAGTACACTGCAGTGTCCGGGGCTGGGTCCTCCTTGCCTTCTTCCCCAGCCTTTCTCTGGTGAGGATTTACGTTTCTGGGCCATGATGGTGCTGAGGCTGTGCCAGTCTAGGCTCTTCGCAGCACCTGGAAGACCAGCATCACCACACACAAGCCTGTGAGAAGGACAGCTGCCCATTAGGCCCCCAACCTTTAAACTGGGGAAATGGGTTTAGGTTACCTTTCTTAAATTGCATCCTTATATTTCAATACCATTAACATTTAGAAACTCTTATACAAACCATAACTAGGATAAGTATGGACCAGAGTGCCTCAGCTCCCCAATAAGGCTTGCACCAATATTGAAGGAGTTGGAGTAAGAGAAAACTGTGCCTGGAAAGGAAGAAATTGCACATTTGAGGACTCCAGGTCTATCATATTACATCCGTTTTAACCTAAGGGAGTATTTTATATCATGAAAATACAAAACCCAATAATAAAACCCTAGCAGCATCTCTTTTTAGCTAAATCAACAACATTTTCACTTCGAGAAGTTCAGAATCATTCAACTGCCTTTTCACAGATGTACATGTGTATGGCCATACGTTCTTCTTTATCAGCTTCCAGTACGAACATGGAGCCAGAGACAAATGGGACTGTCACCTACAGTCAGGGCTGCAATAAACTATAAATAAATAAATCCCACCAAACCAAACCCACCCCACCAAAACACCTTTTCAAAAGTGAGGTTGTCATGAATGTGGCAAGTCAGACCTTTAAAGTCTTTTCAGCTGCGCCGGAGGTGTGGAAAACAATCCATTTAAGACAATATTCCAGACAAAGACTTTGTGGTGACGCGGGGGTTAATTACAAACAACAGAGGTTCATTATCCATGCCAGAATGTTGTGTTCTCACACAAAAGGCGCTCTCACTTGTTAAATGTCTAGCCTAGACTATCAGAAATTGCATTACACTTGCTGCCCCTCCCCTTATTCCCGGACTTTCTTACTCTGGCCTTTTTTTTCCCTTCCTCCCATCTCTATTGAAAGACAGTAATTAAACACTAAAGCCTCTCAGTTTCTGCAGCACTGCGGGGGAACTCCTCCCTGTAATAAGCACCAATTACTGGCTGCGACTGCAGCTGATGAAGGATTATCCTCTCACTGAGCTACGGCAAGCTCTAGAGTATAATCTTCAATTAGTTCAATTCATGGAGCACACTGGCAGGCAGGCCACTACGTTTCCCACGACTTACACAAACAGCCTTTCTTTGACACCCCCCAACTCTGCACAGATGGTCCCAGCACTGTCTGTTGCAAAGTTCAGTGCATCTGGCCCCTAAACCCACCTAATGCAGGCAGCAAAACAAAGCCTGGGACTCAAGTGCCCTACAGTACCTATTTGTTTCAGTAGCAGCAGGCTGGCCTTTTTTTTTTAAATTAAAGAAAGAGAAATTATTCAAGGAGTCAGAAAACAGGTGGATAAACAAAAAACAACCAACAATCTTCTGGACTGACACCATAAATCACTTCTAGTCATTTTAACTATGCTTGAATTTTTAATAACCCAATCTTACACTAATGTAAATAATAGGGCTGCAACAGCTAAGAGATAGGGAGAGCAAAATTAAAAGTCTATGTTTAGGTCTTTTTCTTCATGCTTAGGTATTGCAGAGATCCTCAAGAAATAGTTGATTTTGTTTTGTTTTACAATGTGTCTGTTCACTACTTGGAACAAAGGCTTTTGTGAACCCAGATTTACTCTGGGCTTTCACTTCTTGCTTCTGCATACGGATATTAAATATGGTCTATGTATCAACTTTCTTTAATTCCTGAACCTAAAAATAAATACAGCGATACTCCAAAACAGGTAGATTTTAATTAATTGTCAGTCTGCCTTTATCTATGTTTTTGAAACTGGAAGACTTTGCTGTATGACTGCTAAACACAATAATTAAATAGACTAAAGTAGATTAGTTCCGCTGACATCATCATCTTGCACACTGACTAATTCTGTTGCCACTGCCTTTGCTTCAGAGGAGCTGCCAGGACCAGAAGGCACAATGTAACTAAAGGCACAATGCCCAGAGCACCTGCTTTTATGGCCTGGTACGTACATCCAAGGGATGCAGTTTCCGCTGCTGCCTCCACGTGGCTGCCTCAGCAGAAGAGAACGGGATTTTTTCCAAAATCAGAGCATGTCCTTACCTGTAGAGAGGTTGTACAACCTCGCAGGATGACTTACAGCAGATAGTCATCTCCATTTGCTTAGGGCTCTTAGAGGTCCTCAGACCTGGAAAAGCACTTGTATGTCTGAAAGTGTATCTGATTGGGTTTTTTCCACCTGTATTGATTGGGATTTAACAAAAGATACTATTTTAATGCATAAAGCTTGCCTCAGTAACTTTCTTATACTGTCATTTATATAATCCCACTGAAATGCCACTATATGCACTTCAATCATGAAAATACCCAAGTATTTGGACAAAACCGCCACATTTGTTTTAGCTGAGCTGTTTATTTCAGTCTGGCAAAAAAGGCCAAAAGTAAAGTCTAGGTCCAGTTTGTGACATGCCAACTTTCAAATAAATGCTCTCTAGCTGTTCGTCCCTGTTCCACTGCTTGAACTGTTCAAATTATACAGTGCTGTAGGTATTTTCAGAGAGAATTAAAAAAAAAATTAAAAAATCAGCCATTACCCTAAGGAACACGTAAGTTGTATTTGCAGCAATTCAGACTTTTAGACTTCAAGTGCCCCAGACTGGTACTGCGTAAACACAACCTCCAGACTGAGGCAGAATACTAATAAAGAGGATCTTGGAGAGAACGCCCTTCCTATTTCCTACAGACCCAGGAGCAGAAGGAATCAGTTGTAGACTTCTAATATTGAGGCACCCTGCCACTATGAAATCAAGCAAATGTAAAAGAAAAATAGTCCATAAAGTTAACTTCCCTTTCTGCTGGAAACCCAGAGGGGAAAAAAACCCCAAACCCATAGTGAGCAATAGACTGCTCTCACTTGCCATGTGGAAGGTTTTTAAGTGTGAGGCCTTACGTACATGTTTATCTCTCACATATGGTTGTTGAAATGGGCACTTAGTTTTATTACAGTCATGAGACTGTCTTCAGTGCTGCTATAAACACCCAACTGTAGGATTTGATCAGATTCAAGTGTCATTTTTAAAAGTGTATTTACCGTGGGCCCCAATTTAAAAGCATGGAAGATGGGTTTATTTTATAACACGATTGACAGACAGGGAACTGAGCCTGACATCACACTAAACTTACAAACCTGGCCTCTAACCAGCTGATTTCCTGCACTGACCATCTGAGCAGTTTAGAGGTGATGATGTGAAGATACATCAAAGAGAAGAGCACTCTGCATCTGAACTTCTCTGGCTTTGGTCATCCACTTTTGTCTTCACCTTCCATAATTTCTCTCACATGGAACAACTTATGTGGCTCACTCTGTAGCCAAGTAACACACAAGACAAAATGGGCTCGTGATCTCCTTTGTCCACTTGGCACTTTAATCACAGAGAAGCACACGGAGGCAATTACAAATAAGAGAAAAGCTTCCCTCAAATTGGTGTGACCTCTAAACTTCGAGCAAACAGAGAACAAACTGAGGAAAATCAGTGGGAAGAGTCAAGTGACCACCTAATCGTTGATCCTTGTCACTTACAGCTGGGGTAGGCAGCAGGTCGTGACCATCATCCGGTGCAAGTCTTGCCTCTGCTGTACAGTGAAAAGGTCATGGGCATTACAGCTCCATTTTCCACTCAGGGGGAAGAAAAAAGTAAAAAAGGAAGGTGAAAATTATCATGCCTGTAACAATTTTTTTAAAAAAATTGTAAAGCAGTGAACAGATAAACAGACTCTATACAGTTAAAACACAAAAAGATGTATCAGAATCTCAGGTTGGAAGAGATCCATAAGGATCATCAATTCCAGAATCCTGAGAACATGACTTCTGGCTTGAAAAATTTACAGAGTTGTCTATAATGGTACATGTAATAGATGGAAACTGGAGAATATTCATATGAAAAGAAGATAACATCAGGACTTGGTGGGGACAGTTTGGTTAACTTCAGGTAATTTTTGTCTAACTAGAATAAAAGGAGCAGTGCAAATGTAAGCAATTGTGAGAGTGCCTTCACTGGGGGATTGTATCTTGGATTCATTTTCCCCAGTGATCTAGTTTAGTTTAAATTTCTAGTTTGGGCTCTAGACCCTATCTAGACCCTATTTGCCATTTTCAAATAGTGGTATAGCAGGAACTTTGCTTCACCTCGTAAATCACTCTACAGATCTTTTTATATGTATAGATACATTTATTTACATGTATTTAATGTATCTGTTGATAGTCTACGGCTGCTGCCTGTGAACTGCCATGAGCAGCACTGGGAATGAACCACAGGAACTGGAGGTCTGTGTGCCATTTCAGGGCTACAGTCTCGTTGGGATCACAGAGACATGGTGGGATAGCTCAAACAGGAGTGGCAATGGCTGGAGAAAGGCTCTGCGGGGAGGACAGGCTGGGAAGATGAGGAGGGGGAGTTGCTCAGTACGTGAGAGAGCAGCAGGAATGTGAGGAGCTGTGCCTGGGACAGACAGGGAGCCAGGGGGAGCTTTGGGGTCAAGATTAGGGCAGACGAGCACAGGAGGTGTGGTGGTGGGTGTTTGCTGGGCTCTGCTGGTCAAGGAAAGCCATTTTCGGACTGCTTCACGTCCTCATACCCTGGTCCTGGTGAGAGGCTGGAACCTCCCCTGGACGGGATGAAAGGCGGCACAGCAGGACACAAGAGCAGCGCTGCTGGAACTGATCCTTACAACGAGGAGGATCAGGTCGGGAAAGAGAAGGCTTGGGGCAGCGAACAGTGAAGTGTTTGTTTGTTTAGAGCACAAACCAGCAAAGAACAGCAAGTTTCAGGGATCTGATCATCTACTTAAGGTTAGGTGCACGCTTAAAAGCTTTCCTGGAGCAGAGCCATTATTGGCCATTAATATATACACTGGGAAAAAATCATGCCAAGTAGGTTATAATGCATCTAGAGAGCAAATTGAGTCTTGAACACTGCACATGCATTATTGTGCTCTGACCTGATGAAGCACACACAATTATAGTGTTTGCTTTAAATAATGTGCCATATTTCATGTAAATGCCATAAACAGGAGGCAAGCTGGACAAAGAATTGTGTCATACCTTTTAATTGAGAACAGGAGGGTTTAAGATTAAAAATCTCCTTGGATAACACCAGTCATGCCCCTTTATAAAGTGCTGAGTTTGTTAAAGGACAGCTTTCTCGTAGGAAATATAAATAAAGCCTAATGTGTTATTACTGAAAATATTTGTAAGACATTAACAAAGTTTGCAACCAGCATTATTAACTGCACAATAACAGGGGCTTTATTCATCAGGATGCGCATGTAATTTATTCCGTGTAAAATTCGTTATCACAAATATCAAACATGCTGCGGATAATAAATGACCAAGCAGAAATAAAACAAAAAGAGCTTTGTTTCAAGACACAAAAGCAAATTGACCCTTTTGATTTATTTGTTTTTCTAAAGAAAGGAAATGCTCATTTAGCAGATTAAAAATGAAATAGGGAAGTTGAACAACAAAAACCTTGATGAAGACAGTACTTGTTAGAACTGTATGGAAAGATAAGTGATTATAACAGAAAATGTGAACAGTCCAATAAAACACAAGTATGATCAAAGCTGTGAAAAAAGCAATTAAGCTGTTTTGACACTTGACTGATGTGTTGAATGTGCGTGTGGATTTGAGGCATTTAAACTACATTCATGAACAATTCTGTTTACAGGGCACCTACTAGCATAGTTTTCTTTCATCTTGCCATATAAAGCAAAAAGCAAGATATTTCAAGAAACAGTGTCACTGGATAAATCAGATTTATTTGCTACACTTTCTTAGACTATGGGCACTTTATATTCCTATAGGAATAACACCTTTAAGTTACTGAATAATTGGAAGATTTAGTGTAAACATAGGGTGGAAAAGTAGTTCCAGAGCTTATACAAATTCCTTTTGGAGAAATGGATTTATGTAAATAACTGAGTTGCTCAATAGGCAAGCCTATCAAGGTAACTGGAAGCTTTGTTCTTTCCAGGCTACAGGGAAAAAATAGAAATAGAGTTTTTTAGTATCTAAATACAAGACAAAAACTGGATCCTGAAGGCTTTTTAAAGTTCAGTATAATTCAATAACAGTTTAAATGAGACTAGCATTAGACTGAAATTTGTTAGACAGCAGTTTGAGATGTCCTCTTTAAAAGAAGAACTATAAGGTGACAGAGGACAGTTGTTCCTAATTGTTGCCACATTTTTGATGCAAGAGCCTAACTGCAGGAGTCAAAGGCAGTTTTTCCATTGTTTTCAGTGAATTCAGGGTTTCATACCTATCATTTCTACTCTCAAATGCTCAAGGCTCAAGTTTGGTTTTTTGGTTTTTTTTTTAAGCTACTATGTGAGGTGCTTGACAGGAAATATAAACAGATTGTAGCAAATAAGAGCTAGACATGACTTTTTCTATGTTTTTACAAATGTAAGGCAGGGCTTCAGACATTTTGTGGGAAACTGAACAGAACATCATATTCTCTGCCATGGCAAAGGTGGCTCTGCATTGGCTGAGCCCCGTTACACTGAGCACAGAACAGAAATACCTCTGTCACTAACGGGCAAGCAGAAGGTGGTGATGCCTTAGGATTTTAGCTTTTATATTTTCATATATTTGTAATCCGGCTATTCTTTAGTGTATAACTCTAAACTCCATATAGAGTGTTAGCGACTGCTTTTCCCATTTTGGTCAGACACAACAATTCCTCTCTAGGCCTGAGAATCAAGGACACCTCACTGTTTCAGGCCCCGAGAAATGTAAACAAAAGTGAGTTAGGGGGGAGCAAACTAAGAGAATGGGACTCCACTGCCTGAACCTGTAATTGAACAATTAACCTCTGATATGCAAATGGACAAAACTTATATCTGTCCCAAAAACATGTGACTGTCGTCCATCCTGGGTGTAGTCTCGGTGAGACTCCTGCACTGCCCAAAGTGTGCCCTGTGAAGGCCTTTCAATAAATACCTGCCCTTTATCCTTTCACTCTGTCTAGCCTCTGTTCCAGGGCAGCCTCTACAAGGCATCAGTGGCACTACAGAGGTCAGCTTTGAATACGAAACTCCTAAATACACTCTCCTGGAGAGCTAGTGCTTAGAAACACAGGAAGATGACAAAAGTTCCAAAGAAAAACCCCACCAAACCATCAGCAAATACAGTCCAGTGGCCCCTATTCTTGTTTGCTTGTTGTTTCTGAAGGAGTCAAGTAGCGATGGAAAAATTAGATTTCCTTTGTGGAAAGCAAATGGGAGAAGTCTAGGAAAAGGCTGGTATCCTGCCTTTTCAGCTACAGCAGTGCAGACTGCCTTCTGCTCTCACTGCTCCTTTGCACTCAGGAGTTGTGGAAAAAGGCCAAAAGAGACAAGTATGGCTCAGGTTGGTTTGCCCTGATACCATGCCAAAAAGAAACTGCAAAATGGAGCAGTACGGAAATGGGCAACCTTGTTCCTAGACACTCTGGTTTTGAGTGAGGGTTTAAGGACCGTGAACTATGACATGGCAAGATGAGCATGCTTAGTACATCCAACCTAATTAAAGCATGTGGTGACAAACTTAAATCAAAACCTGCATGGTTCCTCTTAGAGGCTACATCACCACAGCTGAAGTCTCAGATCTTCAGAGTGACAACCAGAGCACACTAAGACAAAAAAAAGAGAGACAGGTAGGAAGAAACTAGCCACAAGGCACCACCTATGCACAAGAAGTGCTATTCCATACAGCCATATGACTGAAATATCCCACTGTAAGCCTTGGAAACAGAGAGTTGTAGATACAAGTGCAGACTTGACAGTTTGGAAGGAAACCAAAGGCTGAATTACCCTTGGATAGAACTGTCGGGGCTCTCCCAGCTCGTGAAGCCTAAAACACTCCAGGGCCTGTTCTGCTGCTATTTGTGCCACATGGAGCTTGGCTTTGAGTGTCGCGTGAGTCACCGCAGCACTCTCGGCTCACAGGGAGATGGGTAAGTCTCGCACTACTTCTCAGTGAGGGAAGCAGGACGGTGCTTCCCGGAGGGGTCTCTTTCCAGGTGAACCACTTACAGACATTCTTGGTTTGAAAAGCTCCTGCCCTGCGTAAAATGTTCCACAGTGTGCAACAGAGAGTGCTGCAAAGAGGGGCTTTACAAGACAAACGCCGAGGTATTTCTGTGGCACATCAACTCACACAGCTGACTGCCATAACTTGGGAATATAACTCTCCTGCACTCCAGCCTTGCGCGGCAGGGGGTTGGGTATCACTGTTGGCCCTGCCCCTCCCTGGCCCGTCTCAATCAGCAGCTGCCCAGTTCACTTCTCTTCTGCTCTTCTCCCCTCAATCACGTATCTCTTGGCAGCTCCCCTTCCCATTTCCCTTTTGTGCCTTGTCATGTTCTCCAGCCTGCTTCTTCCTCTTCACATCCTCCAGCACGTATGTGAGTCTCCATCTCTCCCCTCCAGAAGGGCTTCCAAATTTCTCGTAACATCCTGGCTAACTTCTCAAAACACTGCTTCTACTTACTGCTCCTGCCAGTATCCTAATAATTTCATACCCACACCACCCTGCCTGGCCCCCGTGTCAGGAGTAGCACACTACCTCATTTCTCAACAGCAAGCAGCTCACCTGCATCCTTTTACAAACAACACTTGCCAATCCTAGACATTAAGCAATCCTCATAGTAGCTTGAAACATAGACGTTTTCCAGAAAACAAACAAAAAGCCATTGTAGAACCTTTTTCTTTCCCTGGGTTTTCCTGAGCCTCATCTTGAATTTTCAAACTCTCTCCAAAACGTAAGCATTAGAATGCTTTTATTTGTTAATTAAAAATGTAATTAATTTTTTCCATACATTGTTAATCGGCATTGCCAATCCTAACATGAAAAATAACTAAAAATATTATAACTCAGAAATAGAAATTGCTTTTTTATTCCGTTGGAATAGAACCTGAGTTCTGCCAACAGAATAAGCACAAATGCTGACAACCACAATACTGTCACCTGTCATTGACTTCTTGCACCATACTTTAAACTGGGGTTAAACAGTGCCCCAGAGTTTAGAGGAACAATTCAGTGAGTATGAGATCCACCATTTTCATAAGAAAGGGTAGTGAAAACTTTGGATTATGCTGCTTCAAAAGACCAAAGTCCCAAGTTAGTCTCAAGCATGTTTTAGTGGCAAGAATTGAAGGGAACAGCTTTGGTGGGAGTGCTTAGTACTTTTGGTCTTCTTTATTGCTTCACTACTGATAAAATTATTCCGGTACAAATCATCTGCAACCAAAAGTTATCCTCCTGATAGGGATATAGAGAAATAATTCTTCCAAAGAATGGTTACAACTGCTTCCACATCCATTGCAAAGCAATTAGAAGTCCTTAAGCTAAAACATTTGAAACACAAGCTACCAAGAATTTAGCTGAGCCTCTATACCTTGATTTGTTTATCATTTTTTATGCCAGATGATTTGAGACCTTTGAAACTTGTAGTGGTCACAGTGGAGGATACTCAACACAGGGATCAAACCTATCGTGTTTCACTGGCAAATAATGGCAACATGCTGAGAAATATGTAATTGCATTTACTATGTGATAATCCTTTTAGACGCTCTGTCTAGGGTGATATCCCTTTTAATAAAGTTGTGGCAAGGGAAGAAGCCTATTCTGTGGATGAGAAGCTGACAGAAAAAGGGTGAAATCTCACCCTCATGTCCTTATTATGCAGCTCTTGAGAGACTAATCAGACCTGGGGCTGAAGGGATTGTGTTGGGGTATCAGTCATGGGTCACTGCTCACCTGGGTCCTGGTTCCATTCTCTTTAATGTCAACAATAAAACTTTCCTATGTGCAATTGAGAGCAGATCCAGGCCTAAATTTACAGAAATTAAAGTAAAGAGGTGTTAGATACCTGTCACTGCTCGTATGTTGGGCTTGGAAGAAGTTTAAAAGCAAACCAGTTGAGGTTCAGACTTAAAAGTTTCACTGAAGCAACAGGATGATCTCTCTGTTCTTGCCAGAAGCACAAAGAGACAGAAACACAGAGCTGAACCACGGCAGTGATACAAAGTGTTGTTATTACAGAATTAGGTTGTATTAATAATTGGGTCATTCCAGCCCTTTCTGCAGCAGGAAAAATAGGAGGAAAACACAAGCACTGTAGGTATTTCAGTTATCCCAGCACATGAGTGTTTGTCATGAAATCACTGGAACTTCAGAGCTGGCTTTGCTAAATAGTGCAAGTGTAACAAAGGCAATTGCAGAAAGATTTAATTTAATGTTAACAACAGTGTGACACAGCAGCACTTTTGGTAGGGGGGAAATCAAAGCTGTGTTTGGTGGAAATACAGTGAAATACAGAGTGCTATCATCTACAGAGAGTGTAGGGACAAGTATTTTGGATTCAAACTAAGGGATCTTAAGGTAGAAGTGAGGAGGGCAGAGTCATCTGGTTTCTTTAATTGACCACAAGTTGACTATGAATTGCTGATATGATGCAGCTATGGAAAGATATATTGAAATTCATTAATGTTTCCCTGAAAAAGAATTATGAGATTTATTACAAGGGTACTCATGAGACTTTGTGCATGAGAATATCTGTGTGCTGTTCTGGTCATAGAAAGATGAAAACCAGAAAACATGTTACCAGAGGAATGAAAAGACTGGAAAACAGCTTGACTTACTTAGCTTAGGATTAAATAAGACTCAACAGGGAGCCTAAAATACTACGATTGCCCAAAATCAATAATAGGGAAGGAGAAGGATTATTTAAGTGGAAAAACAATGTCAGCCCAGTACAAAGTGATGTAAAATAGGAATAAAAGTAGACTCAAAATTAGAAAGATTCTGGATCAGCCAACTTCTTGAGACACAAAGAGAAAAATGTTTCTGCTTTTAAGGTGGTGAGTTGAGCTTATAACAGATTGGCCTTAGGCTTAGAGAACTTTGCTAGTCATATGTTTCTAAAAGGGGTAAATTTAAAGACATCAGAGTTAATGAGTAATAAAAAATTGTCTGGAAAACAGAATTTTAAGAAAGCTACATGATTGCACTGAGACAATGCAAAGCACTTGTCCTGGGCTTTGGCACATCTTAATTTTAGAACTTCCTAACCATAAAAGTTCGAAGTTTGGTTACAAAGTTGAGCATACAGTTGAGTTTGTATAGTTTTCATGAAAGACAGCAATAATCTAACTAAAAGAATATGAAAAACACATGGGTGATGGTTTATCTGATTGACTGAATGCATAAGGTAAATTCTGACAGTGAAACACATTTTTCACTGGAGTTTAATAGTGTTGTTTTGGAGTAGGACTGAAATTTTGTCGTTTTAGTTTCATAACACTGCCCAGCTGGAATTTCCATTTCCAGTTATTATAATACGAAGCTTTACAGTGGTATTTTAACTGTTCATTTTAGATGGTTTTCACACGGAGAAGTTTACTTGAATACCAGATATACTGTAAACATACTGAACATCTGGTAATTAAGCATAGTGCACAGTAATCTCCATAAAGCCCATATCGGTGGTGAAATCTTTTTAATAAATAGTTGATAATGGAATGAAGCTATTAAAAGAATTACAGCACACATGGTGAAATACAGTCATTGTTAATCCTGTAGCATGAATAAAAGCTTTTAACTGTCCATTTTACCAAGAATCTTTAAGACGGGCCTGTCCTGAAATGAGTGTCAGCACAGAAATATCCCACTTGCAACAGAAAAAAAGAGAGACTCCATAACTCCAGTAAATAATTTTCGTAACTATTCATCTACCCAGTGAGTTTTGTACTCTTCTCAAATTGTTCATACCCCACTTCATGACAGCACAACCTCCACAGCCTTCTCTAAGGCAGCCAGGATGCCAGTGGGAATGGAGGGTCACTCGTATGTTACCCTCCTTTTAAGCAATACTTCACCTTGCAGCAGTTCGTGTGCTTCATTGTGGGCATCTGCAGAGTTTTATTGAGCAGGGTGTGAATGCATCTGAACCAATGGGAGCGATCACCTCTTCTGGGTCAAGATTTCTTCTGAAGATGGCTCTGGCATTGTGTTGATAAGGATTCATTTATTCATTTTTAACAAACTGGAGATTCCAATCTTTAAGCTGAATTCACTGACATGTCACAATTTCCAAAAGCAAGTCATGACACCACCATCCCTTAAGATGCATTACCTGATTGCCACCTACCATTTATTTCAAGAAACACCCATCAGAACAAAACAGTTTTGTTTGTTCATCTCCTTCTACCAAAGTCTGCTTAAAAAAGAAATCCTGACTTCTTTTTAATAACAATATTTTTTCCCTTGCATTTGATCAGCAATTCTTATTCCTAAATTGAGGCTAAGTTCATCACCTTGAGCTACCAGGTTTGAAAGGTGGCATGTCTTCAGATTCATAGGAGCAGTCTGTTTACACTACAGAGTATTTTCCAACCTCAGCTTTTCAAATGACTATTTAAGGCCTTCTGTACTTTTCCCAGAAGTGCTGGTACATTGTTTAAATCACTGGTATGACTCATTAGCTTATTCTGTATTTTAGCCAGTTAAGTTCCTCTACCTTACACTCCTCTATATCCTTTTATTTTTCCCCCAAGAAAACAATGTCAAGACACCTTATGCAGTTGGTTGACAGTTGTCAAGCCAAATGTGAATCCACACCAGCAAATATCAATGCCATACACCCCAAGACACCCATATCCCATCCCAGAACTGCTGCTGTGGCACCACCTCCCTGTGCACATCCAGTTTCCACTTCCATTTTATTTCATCTAGGGAGACTGAATAAAATCAATGACAGCAATATTTTGTTAAGGTTTATCAGGACACCCCTGGCAGCTGTTCACCTCTGATACACGTGAGATCAAATAGGTGACTTAATTCCTACTGTAAGATCTCTACCTGCCCCCTCTTTGCGAGGTGTCCATAATCCAGTTTGACTCTGTATTCCATACTCCACACTTCACGTGTGCACAAAAGCACGAGCACAGCCCTGTTTCCAGGGAGCCTCAGAGCTCCTTCCAGCAGCCTGAGCCTGTTTTCAATGCTGACGCCTCCCAAGGAAGGGTGACAATACAGGCCCAGGTTTTTATAGCAAATAAACCATCAAAATCAAAGCATAGGCACATTTTTCAAATATACTAAATAATGGCAACTTTTGATGTATTCAGCAGGTATTCACCAAATCTGATGAAAACCAATATGGGAGCCCAACTCTCTTAAGAGAACTGCTCTTAATTAACTTCCAACCTCCTTGGTCCTTCCCCCTCCTCCAAAAGAACTTCCCTGTCTTTCATGTGGTGATCTTTCCAGCTACACAAACACAGCACAAGTTGCCACAAACCTGGAATTGTTTGACAAGCAATTTATACAGGGAGAATGACAGAAAAGTTATTTCATGAAGACTTTGAATTCCAGTAAGTTCAGTCTGTCCTTGCCTCTGCTTGAGCAGACGTGCCTGGCAAACCATCTTGGAAGCTCACAAAAGGTGGAGCAGGTATTAAGCTCTTAAAATGGACAAGAATTTTAGTAGCTGTATGAGAATAGTGCAACTTAAACTGTTATTTCACCAGTAATGGGCTTTTTGGCACAAAAAAATCACAGAGGTTCTGTTCAGAGTGGTTTTTACTATTTGGCACACTCCTTCTTCTCCTTTAACTTTTAGGGGGTTCTCTCCAACAATAAGAAAAAAGAAAAAAAAGGACAAAACTTGAAAGAAAAACTAAATACAGTATTATTAGAATATTAATGTATTCAGGGAGTAATCCCAAAATAATATGAACTTTTGGTGCCAATGTCTATCTTTGATTTCTAAAACTCAGTCATTAGTCTTCTGAATAGAAGAAATGTTTTTTCCCCTTTTATTTTGGAATATTTCGATGAGAAGAGCTTTCATAAAAATGTGCATATTCAAAGGACTTGGATTAAGAAGGTTTCTTACTAGAAAAATGGACGCTCATTTTCTGAAGATCTGAAAAATATCTAAATTTCTGTAGCCGCTAACACAAATTTGTTTCAAGTGCCATTTGAAAAAAATAGAAAAAACTACCACAAAGCAAACTAGGATTTGGAAAGTTGTCAGAATTACTGGGTATATCTGAAACATATATGGTTCTGAGTCCATGAAAATCTGAATCTTATCCTTAAAAAAGCCTTCCTATTCTCTTATGTGGGCTGAACATGCAGGACTGGAAATCTAGGAGGCAGGAAGGGAGAATTTTTGTTAAATCTTTGTTTTCTATTAGAACACTTTCCAGTTTTGCTGTTTGGGTCTTTAGTCCACAGTTTACATAAATATCTTGGATAGTCATATTAACTGTGTTTGGAACTATGGGAACAGACATATAGTACAGCACAGCACAGGATGAATCCTGATTTGTAAACTTGCTAGTTCATACTTTATTGATTGGAAACCACCCTCCTGGAAGCACTGGAAAAAAATTAGGGTGTGGTAAGTCTAACATAATAATATCATATCTTCTGACCAAATGTTGAGAGTGAATTATTCACTGATCTAGTCAATGAGCATCTTCACTAGAAAAGCTCAGAAGAAGCTAGAGGAAAAAAATTGCATTAAAAATTCCTTGTGAAAAGACCTCCTTTGAGAAGTAAAGACTCTTTTCCATTTCTGTTCTTGCCAGCAGAATCTACCAGAAAAGACAGAGATATGGATTTGTGCACTCTGGGGGTGCTTGGCTCTCTCTCCCTACTCCAGGACAAAGTTCCGTTGTGAACCACCAAGGCTCAACTCTGGTGGAACTTGTACTTCCTCAATCCAAAGTAAACAGCTCAAGAACAAGTTACAATTTTGACTTTCTACACGAGGAATCTCTGCTGGTGACCAGGACAGGCCTAGTAAAGGAGCATTCACAGGAATTTTCCAGGTGGTAACTATGTGAGATCAAGGCTCAGTCTATATATCTACTCGCTGCTCTCAGACCAGGACCTGACAATACAGCAGTTATAGCTTTGGGCTCCTTTTGTCAGGTAAAAAGGTGCCACAGCCTACATGACATAATGAATTTTTCTGCTATGAATGCTTTCCCAGCTCAAATTTGTTCCCGAAATGTTGGCATATCAACTCAGCCTTGGCTGCCAAATCAGCTACCTGCTCAGAGCACGCCCGATCTTACACGGGGTCTGGTACCTCCTGTCCCGCAGCCAGCACTGAGCTGGCTCAAAAGCAGGAAGTGGCACAGCCGCCTCATTCTGCTGCCTGCCTAATTCCATAGAAAAGTGATAAGGGGCTCACCTCTGACTCAGATTCACTTTCCATGCTGGCCCACTGTTGGGCCAAGCTGATGAACCCAGAGTGACATGGGATAGAGGTCATTAAGGGACCCTTGCAGTCAGATCACCCCAAACTGCTCATGCCTGGAGCTCAGAAACTCCCAGCTGAACCAGAACATACCCAGCAAGCATTTTTATTCCGTGATACTTTGCGGTTTGATGCCATGCGACCAAAGGAACTTTTGGGTAAAATAGCCAAGACTGCCCTTAGCTTTCCTCACCATGCACAGTAAAGTCGCCACCTGACATGCCCAGTGCTGCACTTTGGGGTACTTAGGGAGGGGGAAAGTATTAAGAAAGTAGTTTGCTTTGATCCATACTAATTAAGTGCGTCTGTGACGGAGCAGTTTAGATATCTTTGCCATGTAATACTGCTTAAACAGGAAATCCTGTGGAGTTACACTAATGCTAAACCAATCCAACTGCAGGTGCTGCCCACAGAGACTGAAGAGGAGAGTCTTCCCAGCACTATTCCTTTGCTTCAGAAGTAACATCCACATTCTAGCTGCTGCACCATTCCCTGAGTTATGAATAAAGTCTGCACACTGAACTGCTAGCCTAGATCTGAAAAAGAAAAAAACCCCACTCATTATTTACAGCATTCTTCCACCGTGACACTTCCATTCTGCAAGGATTCTTGAAGGCAACTTATTGCACAATTAAAGTTTGCTGAGAAATGGAGACCTATGTTTCCTTCTATACTACCAGTTCTGTTATTGCATTGTCTTGACCTTCAAGCTGATCTAGGCCTCCCAAGTTCTGAAAGAGTTTAACTTCTCTATGGATGATGCCAATAAGCAAAATCCACCACCTGAGCATTAAGACATATCTTGAAAGGACCTAAAGGTTGCTGCCTTCCTACAGCAACCACATCTCCTTCCACTTGTTAGAGACAGCAAACTGAGTGAGCTACAAGCACAGTGAACTTGAGCAGTTAAGTGGGAACCACCTTGCAGCAGGCTTTTCAGGTGAAATACAGTCTGCTGTAATAAGGTACTTTACAACTTCCTCACAAAGACAGCTGTCATACATTATACTTCAGTGTGGCACTTTTCATATGTCAAAGCTTCAGCAAAGCTGCAGGATGAATGTGGATACAGAATTGTCAATAGCCACCTATTAGCCGTGAGCAAAGAGGAGTGAGAAAAAAACCAGGCGCTAGGCACACAGCCCTAAATGAAAGGCTGCTTCAAATGAACTCTCCTAAACAAGAGGGCATGGAGTTTATTATATAAGAAATGCAGTGGCAATATCTCCAAGTCAATTTTTTCTGAAGAGATTAAGACAGCAAGCCAGATTTCCATTTACTGTGAACAGTTGCTTGGATGAGTTCTAATCACGTTTTTAAGCAATCTAGGCTCTAATCTGGGGTGGATTTTCCTTTCTAGGAGTGGTGAGACTGCATGGACGAGAACTGCGCAGGTAAGTGCACTTTCTTATCTAAGCAACACACTGCAGCGTGTAAAAAACATTTAATGGACAAGTATTTGGACACTATAATAATAAAGGTGCAAGGGAGAAGTAAAATATATGCACCCATAAATATGACCCCAATGGCAAGGATTTTCCTCAGTTTAAATGAAAATGTTGCCTTTTCACATGAAGACCTACCGTCAGGCATTCTTCCTACTGCAATTTAGCCATGCCTCTGCATAGACACCTCTGGTTTCAGACTATGGGATTTGAACTAAACAGGCCACATATCTCAGTACTATAAGTACAATTATCTTCCCTTTACCCCCTTCTGAGGGATCTAGGCATTTATATTGAACTAAAACAGCAACAATATCCTAAACCCTAAACTAGGGTGTTACTCTGCAGCATCCTAAGTAAAACCAGAACAAAAGGACCTCTCTTTAAAAGGGCTTTTTTAAAGTATGCAATTTAAGAAGATTATTCCGTTGAAATGAAAACGTTCAGATTAATTCAGCCCACAGCAAACAGGAAGGCGTGGGGGTCAAACAAAGACAGGCTGGAGCTCCACCAGGAAGAGGTACCTGTGGTTACTGGACAGAGCCCACCTCTACCTGTGCAGTATAAGAGACCTACCTAGAAGGAAAATCTATGCAATCTTCCATGCCACGGGAAGGAGACGTTGTAACACAGCAATAGGATATTCCCCTCCTTTGCCAGGGAGAGGGGAGAGAGAGAGAGGACATGACATCATATACTTGGTCAGGTAAGTGAAGTCTTAGACTCAAATACACCTCAAAAGCTTCTTTCTTTAATTAAAATTTAAAAAGAGTAGTTGCCTTAGGCAAGTTTGGCATCTCAGGGACAGACAAGCCACAAGGATGGAGCTGTATGCTATGAGTCTGTCCTTATTATAAATAACGTATTAGTAAGGCCCTCTCTAGACCATAGCAACAATCTCTTGTCAATTAAGTATTATGTTTTCAAGATCACAGGGAGTTAAGGAAGTCAGCTGTATTGCACTGTTACCAGATTCCAGGCTGGTTAATTTGTCACGGTCATATTGCACAAGTTCAGAAGAATGAAAGTCTGAAAGAAAAGTCTTTTCCCTTCTGGGAACAATGTAAAGAATATATATAAAAAATAATCTATGCTGTTTGTTGCCTTTCTAAATACACCACCTCACTTTCAAAATGAACACTACATCAAACAAACCATACAACTGCATGATTTTAAAGTATCTTAAAAACACTGTCACATCATTCAAGTAAAGTCTTTAGGGCTTTTGAACACATGCTTCTTAAAATTGGTGTATAATCTTTCCTTGAATCTTGCAATTCAAAACATCAAAAGAAGTCATTCCGTACTGGCTTTTTAGTGGTCTGTGTATGTCAAACACAATAGATCTCCCACCTCACAGTGCCACAGTACCTTAACTCCTCAAATAAGTATTACTTAAATACAAGCACAATGCTGCTAACAGAAACACTTCATAGCTGAGTATTAAGAATCCACTTTTTCAGAGTATTAAACACGTGCTTCTGCCCACCTCAACGCCAAATAACAATATGCAGGTTTGGCAAAGTCCATCAGAAACACAGGTTAAAAAAGGTCTGCAATCACCACAATGAAGAACAGCAACATGTATTTGCTAATTTTTCTCTTCACCAGTAGTAAGAGAGCAATAACAAAGTAGAAAGAAACTGTTCTCTTGCAGTGAAACCCCTGGTAGTAGCCAAAGTAGCATTTCACAACTGATTTTATCTTGCTCCTCTGTCGCCAACTTCATGAGCACAGTGAAACTTGAGTTATCACTGCCTTTAACCTGCCGGTAGAGGTGCAGAAATCCCCAACTGCAATAATTCCAGAGACTGACCACAATCACTGTCCATTGCTAAGTATTAATTACAGTGCCCTGGCAGCCTCCCTGGGCCAGATCATTATGGAACTTGTCGCTTGCACTTCCCTTTATGTCAAAAGCTTCAGGGCATTGCAATAATAGCTAACTTTTTTTCTAAAAGCTTTTTGGTACTTTTCATATCTGGCTTCAGAATTCCATTAGTTTGTCATGCTTTCACCTGTGAAACAGCCTCTCCTTCACATCCCCTTGTACCCTCTGAGTTGCTGCAGTTCAGACTTAATACAACCACATCAACAGAGACAACCTACAAGAACATGTTACCAAAACACGTATCTCTGATCCTTTATAGGTGCCTTCACACAGCCACAATCACCTTCATGCAGCTCATCTTTGAGACAGGGACAGTCCTGATGGGGCAAGACACTGCACAGGGAACTTCTGACAAGAAGTCGTAAGTTATACCTGAATTTAAGTGATCTGACAGGGCAAGAGGACACAGCTTCAAGCTCCCCTTCAAGGGGAGGCTCAGTTGGACATCAGGAAGAATTTCTTCACTGAAATGGTGGTCAGGCATTGGAAGGGGCTGCCCAGGGATGTGGTGGAGTCCCCATCCCTGGAGGTGTCCAAGCACTCAGTGCTCTGGTCTGGTTGACAAGGTGGGAATCAGTCATAGGTTGGACTTAATGATCTTGGAGGTCTTTTCTAACCTAAATGATTCTGTGATTCTATGTCTGGTCATTCTCCCTTCATCCATTGAGGAGATCAAGGGAGTAAGTGCTGGTAGCCCTCTCCCCAAACTGCAATTAGGAAATCAGTTGATGGTAATTAAACCCAGCCATTTTCCCCCTTTTCTCAAGCATCTGTGACACCAAGTAATTGACTGAGGGCTCTGCAGCTCCAGTTTCACAGGGTTTGTCCAGAGAAAGGCAAAATAGGTCTCCTCCCCCCAACCCCATTTACTTGGCTAGAGCTGACATTGTGCCTAGTCCTTACAGGCTTTAGGCTGCCACACCATCACTCAGAGAGCACAGTGAGAGCGCTGCTGTGCCCCACGAACACAGTGCTCTGTACTCCAGGTTTGATCCACGTGTCCTGGGTGGCCTTCCTGCAAATAATTCAAAGCGACTTTTGACAAGGCTGCATTTAAGCAGGGCGCACAGCTCAGCAATACGAGCTGACGGGTGCTGCATTGTTGGGCGACTGCCACGCGTCTCAGGTGGCAGCAAGAGGCCAAAGCGCAAGTGACTTCAGCCACCCAGCAAGAATGATAATCCCCCTGCCACGCACAGCTTGGGTCTGCATCCTGATGGGAACATCAGGGAAGTAAATCAGCCATCTGCACTTAAAGGGTATTATGGGAACAAATGCTATTGTTAAATAGTTCATTCAGAAACAGTCCATAAATCAGAGAAGATGCTGAATTATGTCCTTTTTTTCTGTTGTGCCTCTCCACAAACTGTGATTGTCTATTGCCACAATTAACAAGAAACACTCTTCTCTCTTCCCTGCAAGAAACAAAAGGGTGTCATGTGTTTCATTCCACCCCCCTAAAAAAAACCCCAGACACAGAACACCTCCACACTGTCCTGCTGTCCTTAGAAACATGAGCCATGGAAACCCAGGTTCCAACCACAGCAGGGCTCCCAGGAAACAAGTCACCTGCTGAGGGTGACCCCAGCACATGCTACAGCAGGGCTGGGGCAGTGCCCAGACCCACCCACAGTCTCGGGCTAGGAGAGATGATCAGCTGCTCCAGAGAGCACCATCAGCAACTGCATGAAACAAGCCGAGAAACAAGGCTACCTCTAACAACTTCTCCAGCCAGGAGAAATGACCGGAGACAGGCCTGGGCACAGAGGTACCCGAAGCACAGCTTTAGCGTCCATACAGAAAGGTCACTCAGGAAAGTGAGGCAGCAGGAGCCAGAGCAGAAACCCAGCACAGCGGGTTTGCTGCATGAGAGAAACAAAGCCCTCAAGCTGAGCCTAAATAGGGCTCCTGGAGCAGTAGGTGGAGTTTGCACAGGCGGAGGCCTCGGTGTGCCTGCTCAGGGCCTCCAGTGCCCTTTGGTTCCAGACATGGCTAAGGCAGCTGCTCTGACGTGGCAGGACGAGTGGAGGTGGAGGCAAGAACCTTGTGTGCCTCGTGGTTATTCATTTGTGAAGGAGAGCCAGGTCCCAGCCCTCTGCTTGGCCTTCCTAACAGTGAAAGTAGCAATAGAAACAAGTCCTGAAAGGGCTTCTAAATTAGCTGGAGTAACTCAAAGTTGTGTTTGCCTCAAAAAAGATACGAGTAACAGGTGCTTTAGAGCAGTATTACAGGCAGCTTCCCACCCATTTGAAGACAGCTATCCCTCTTCTGTGCTTCAGAAAACACTCCAGGATTTGGGCTTGGGGTTCTTTCCACGGCGTGATTAGCAAGTGCCTGTAAGGTGCTCTAAGTGCTGAGGAAGCTACTGAAGTCTTTAAATAAACAGTAAAAATAGCATACACTCTGAGGAGTTATTATTAAAAGCATTGATGCCTCATTTCTAGATGTAGTAGACTGTGTATGAGAGTTACCACATTACTCATAGAAGTGAAACCATGGTTAGCTGAGGAGGGTTAGGAGACTGCTCCTAAGAGGGCCCCTATGGTATAGGGTGATATAGGACAACCCACTAAAACAACCCTCTACACACTTCCACAGTCCCTCAAAAGATTCCCCTGCTGCATGCCCTTTTTGAAACAGCTGCAACAATTTCCTTACTGTGAATGAATTTAGATCTTTAAACCTTTCTGTTTCTGTTCTGTGCTAAGATTTCTTCAATTCTAAGTTGAGCTAGGCTGGGTGTCCTGTCTCTGTAAAAGCCAGCTCAAAGCTGCTGTGCCTTATTGTCTACCTCCCATGTAGGTATGGGAACTGAGCACTCAAAAGCCTTGTTCGTAGATAATCATCTTGTATACAGCCAAACCCCCCACCCTGACACCCCAGAGGAAACAAGAGCAGCATCATCGTGGCTGCTTAGTCAGGCAAACCAGTGTGTTGTAAACAGCTGACAGATGCTGCTGGAAACTCAATTAATTAGCCACCAGGAAAGTTGTCCTGCTGAAGAGATGGTGTTAACATTGTTTAAAGTGTGGCCTCAGTGACCCCCCTACTGCAGAATACCTGTGTCCTGGGACCAGAGTCCAGCTAGTGTCTGTGCGGGCACCCTGCCATCTGAGCAGATGGGCACGGACGGATGCGAGCAGTCAGGAGCCCTCCACGTATGTGTGTTCAGTGCAGACACTTGGAGCAACATTAATAATGGGAATTGGCCGAATGGCCCTTCACCCCCAGTGCCTAAATCACGCTTTGTGTGTGAGTGCATTTAGGGAATCCACATCAATGAAATCAGACCGACAAAGAGTGACTACGATAATCACAGATATAAAACTTGACTTCTCTGTCTCTTTCATCCCTACCAATACAGCTTTGGCAATGAGAAACAGCAAAAAAATCTTCTCCAGGAAGTAGGACTGGTTTATTTTCAGTTGCTAATCTTGCCTGTGTGTGCAATGAGGCAGGTGCTGGTCAATGCCCACAATATCCAGTGTTCATGAAAGAGTGAGGAGTGTGCCCTTCCCATTTAATCCAGGAAAACAAGGAGTTTTGGGGAATGCAAAGAGTGCTCTTGAGCCCTCAAAGGGCATCGTGCTAAACTCTGAAAAGCATTTTTCTCTTCCAGGAAGAACTGGAAAATCACTCATTGCTGTGAGAAGAATAGGGCTTTCTCTTCAAGGGAGTGGGTGAAGTCCTCCAGGACTTTCCCTTGCAGTCCAGCTAATGGTCATGATCAGATTTCTGATCCAAATCATGTTTTAAGTTCATTTCCCAACAGGGAAGTTAAGAAATAGCTCTGATACAGCAGATGGGCATCCAGGGAGGCGTGGAGAAGGCAATAAGGTTTGCTAGCAGATAGGGGCTGGACGGGGCTATGTTGCTGCTCTTTACCATGAGACTTCTTGGTGGGATCGTGCAGTGGCTGGGCCTCCATGAAGCACAAGGCTGTTCCTCCAGTGTGCTCCTGCAAACATATTCCTAGAGGTTCTTCCTCCCCCATGTTCAGGACCACGTGCAACCCTGAATCTATACTTTGGCTAAGCAAACACATACACATACAGAAAATTAGCTTCCACCTGCATTGGGCCCCGTGGAATTTTCCAGGAAACCTGGCCAGAGTTTTGTGTTTCTAATAAAACCAAAACAGTTTTTAAATCCAGCTTCAAGCTTCATTGCAAATATTTCTCACAGCCCTCTGTAGCCGGAATAATTACTGTCCTTATTTATCGGGTAGATTATACAAATCCTCTAGTAAGTAAATTGTAGGATTAAGGTTAATGTGCTAGATTAAGCTGACAGATTTATTTACTTCCTCCGAGAAGGAAAGACGAAAGGATGATGACCTATCATGTGTATTAATTCAACATTTAACCCTGCCACAGCTCCGGTGATTATCTCTGCAAGTGCCAAGTCTCAGCGTAGCAGATTCGAGTTGCCACACTGCATACGCAGGGTTCCGTTGTCTGCAGGATTTTATCTGTTCAGCTCCTGGTTTTTCAGATGGGAATGTGCTGTACTTTTGCCGTGCCTTCCCTCTGGAGTTTCAGAGGGCTCACAAGGAACTACACATGCATTCACCCCGCAGAAAGCGTTACTTATCCTCATGTCACAAGTATTCATGCTGATGCAGAGATTAATGCCTTTTTTTTTTCTATCGCTTGTCTGGGTGAAGTGGACAATTCATGCATGATTCAGAGTCGCTGGGTTTTTTGGGAGTCACTTGGAGTGATTTCCCCTGTTGTAAAAAGCCACATTCCAGGCTATGGAAGTGTCCCAGACTGTGCATACTTCAGAGCAAGGTGGCCAGCTGGGTTTTGTGCTACTTTCTGATACTGACACTGGTATTGTGGTCAAGTTATCTGAGGGCTGATGCTGCAGATGAGGACAGGAATGAAAAGACAAACATGGATCTTCCCTTCTGTTAGGTCTATCCCATCAGTGCATGTAGCCTGAGTAGGGGCCAGGCTGCTTTGCTGTTCAAGCGAATGTGTTTCTCATCTGCTTTCCTACATCTCTCTCTCCATCAGAAAAGCAGGTTGCATCCATCAGCTCTGCCTGAGCATGTGATTCATCCTGAGTAGCACATGCTGCCCAGAGGTGGCCCAGCAGATCATTTCCTGCAAACTATTGCAGGCTATTTTATGGGATTACAGAGGTGGAGACTTGCTGCAGTGTGTTGTGTGTCCCTCCCTGCACCACCTAACTGGCCAGTGAACAGAGGAGAGAGAGGTACCAGACGGAGAAGCAACTTTCCTACAACCACAAACAAATGATGTGGCAGAAGCAGGACTCTGGTCTTCAGAAAACTAACGTCCAGTGCCTAGATTCTCTCTTAGTGTTGTGAGGTCCTCAACAGTGAGATATGATAATGAACCAAAACAGACAACACTGACACAGACATATCTTTCCTCACTGCAACACTAGTGTCATGCCTTCCCCACTATGGTAACCCTCCCAGAGGAACCTGGAAAAGCTATCTAGGTGTAAATGCCACCTATGCTTGCATAGCAGACTGGCAGCAGGGCTGGGATTTACTTCAAACACAGTGACATTGTCATCTGTCTGTTCTTCCGCCTTCAAATAAAAGTTTTGTCCCCATGTGCTGGCCCCAACAGGTTTCTATATTTATCTGTCCTTATTTTAGGAGGTCTGCAGAATAAATGTATAGATTACAGATGTGGTGCTTCTCATCTTAGCTAAGGTTTCCAATAGGGATAGTTGTTCTGGGACAGAATCCCAGCCAAGAGTCATTTGCTGCTTGCCTGCCAAGGGGACCATGAGCATTGCCAATGCTCTGCTTGACTTAGCTTGAACAGTTCACAGCCTCTGAGGAAGGGGAGGAAAATTCCATCATGAAATAGCTGATTTAAAGTGCTGTATCCCACAGTGACAGGAGAGTGTTCGCTAATGCTAACGCACTTTTCAGAGAGAGACTTTTAGTTCGACTTTCAGAACGTGTTCCTTCTTGGGAGAGGGCAGGATTAAACCCCTCCATCAGTTCAAAATCTTAGTGAGTCTTTGAAAGAAAACCTATTCTGCTCTCACAGCTGACACCAGTTTTGCAAAATGTGACTCATTACAAGGAGGAAGAGGAGGAGGAGGAAGGAGAGATTCTAGCGACATATCCACCTCCTCTTCTCCATATCCTGTCCCTCAGTCAGCAGTGGGATTTTGCTTGTGTCAGAAACAGATAGATAAGAGGAATATAGGAAGTGAACCTGCAAAATGTAAAATTTATTCAGAAATTTACTTTTAAGGAAAATTTGCTTTGTAAAAGATGTAGTATTTGTTCAAAACTCCCTTCCATTTACATGCGATTTTGACAGATAATATGATATCTAGAGGTGCTCCAGAAAATAAAAAAAAAGCAAAAGCAAAGGACTAGAATGACAGTGTCTCTTAGAGAACCTGATAAAGACCATTTTCAAAGGCCAGTATAAACTTCTTTCCATCAAAAGACGCTAAAAAGGGAAATAGTTCTATCCAGAGAGTTGGATTCTACAGAATTGTCTTAGTTTGCAAGGGTTAAATAAGCACAGCATTTTGATGTGTTTACATATGATAACTCCCAATAGAGATAAACATCTTTAGTGCTTGAAATGTAAGTTAACACTGGACATACTAAACATATGACAGGAGATTTATTAGAAAGAACATTAAAGACTATTATTAGCCCCAGCTGCAAATATCTATCAGGAAGGAATAGCTGTGTGTGAGTCAATTGCCTTCAGAATAGTGGACCTTACGAGAAACCCTTCCCAGTGGATGTCTTTCCACCGATTTCAGCAGCCTTTGGGTCAAGTCTTATTTTACTAGAAAGATATTTAATTTAATACTGAGAGGAAGGACTGAAAACCAGACACCCACATTTCCTTTGCCTTCTCATCTGGCAAGGCTACTCTGTGTAAGCAGCAATGAAGATTTAGTACATCACTACCAGTGTAAACTGAACATCAGCTGCGGGGAAATGTCTGTGGTGAAAGCTCAAACTGCGTGCGTCAGGTGGAGAACAGGGGCTTATTGCAGCACCTACGAAAACCAGACGATAAATTTCTATGTACTTTTAAGTAGCACTGGTAATAGCTGTTTCTTCTCTACTACAGACAGCAGAGATTTTGCTCCTGACTTCAGTGAGGGAAGAACTAAAGCTGTGTGCTTTGGTGTAATTACACAGGAGGTGTTCTAAAAGGACACAAGGATCAGGAGCCTACATGAGTTGTACTTGGTTTTGAAAGGGCAACCCCGTGTGGAGAAGGATTTAGTATTACAGGTGGTTGATACAGAAATCCCAAGTGCCTAATTTAACACTCTAGTTTTCCTATGTTTAAGTTAGATTAATGTCAATGAAGATAAATCTATTTTTTCCTACTGAAAAGCTAGTAGATACAAGAAATATGTGTGGGGGAAACAATGTGGAAGAGTCACAAAAGATACACTGAATTATAATACTTCTTGCCTCTTTTTTACTAACTAGATGGAGCCAGTCAGCTATCACTGTCAGCTTACCTCTATATTGCATCCTTCTATAGTGTGACTTAAGTGAGTAGTTTTAAATTTCCCAGTACAGGAAAAGGGGAAAAGCAGGAAAATCAAATGACAGATCAGGTCCAGGTGGCCTATCAATTTGTACTCAAGCACATGGCTGCACCAAAACCAGAGAATCATGGTAGCAAGAGTCATGTGCAACCTGTCCCAGGTGAATTTTGCAGGACAGCAAATCCATGATCAAAGTCTGCAGAATTCATCCCACTCAACCTTGACACCTCCAGGACCCTGGCACAGCTGGGTCACACCACATCTCTTCAGGAAACTATGGGGTCAGAATCTGGGAAAAGGAGGCAAATTGTCCATATTGAATGGAAAACCCCCAAAAGAATGGCCTGTACAAAATAGTGTTTAAATAAGTAGGAAAGGAAAGACAGTCAGATGGCTTATGAAATGGATGGTATTTTAACTTTAGGCTCATCTTTCATGTTTAGCCCAGGCTGTTGGTGACTGAAACTTGTTGCCAGGGTTTATCTTTTACATTTAGGCTACTAATTAATAACTATATAGCCACTCCCAAGGAGCACTGCTGCCATTCATCAGTACTACAGTCTCAAAATGGGAATAGTGACAACTATTTTCAGAAGACACCAAGCTAATTAGAATACACTGAATAGTCCAGAAGCTCCCACTAAGTCCATAAGTAACGACTCATGCCAGGTAAGGGGCAGAATTTGGCCCTTGCTGTTGTTGATAAAGAGGCTGAGTAACTCAGTTTTTGTCTCTCATTCACAAGAGGTTCATATTGTGAATCTGGAGGGGAGGACGGAACGGCTGCCTTTCATTGCCTACCAGTAACTCAAACAGACACATCTAATTGGCCTATTATCACTCTACAGTGCTTTCTAGGTCTGGTGTCACATCTTATGACAGTTTTTGGCTGATGCTTCATGTTCTTGTAAAATGTCAAGCTACATTAGATCATTAATCTTGTGTAATATAGTATCAGACAATGCCACTGAATCAATACAGAGTAGAAGTATTTTTAGTTGTTCTTTTTCCTGGGGAACTCCACCTGGCTCTTGGCTTTCTAAAAAATACACTATGTTGAGACATTGTGAGGTAGAAAGGAGAGTAAGAACAACAATTATGCAAAAAGGTTCAGAAACATCAATGACTTGTGAAAATATATACTTCAGGATTTGCAGCCCACCCAGGAAATTCTGCATGTTGAATCACCACACTAGTCAGGACATGTATTTTAATTGCCGGGTGAAGGTCAAAGGTGCAAGCTAAACTGCTGAAAAGCAGCTGCAGTAGTGTTACCACAACTATATGCAAGCCACAAATACTGTTGTTGAAATAGGTTATTCATAAACAGCTTCTATGATAATCTCTGTCTATGAAGCTAACTAGGCTTTGGGGGAAAAAAAGAATATCTGATTTTTTTTTACCTTCTCAGCACTAACTCACTGCCATAAAATGAGATATTTATTATACTTTTTATACTTATTATACATTTTAAATCTGCCCATATTTCCTATCAATTCATAGCCATTCTTTATGGATGGTGCTGTAAAACAGTCGTCACCTCACTGATACTGCCACAGCCTGAGCATGCAGTCATCTTTTGGGGGGGGGTAGCTCACTGAATCACAGAGGATTGACCCTTTTCCACTGAGAATAATTCAGGTTGGAAGGGACCTGAGTCCAACCTCCTGCTCAATGTGGGGACAGCTGTGTGGTCAGACCAGCTTGCTCAGGCCTTCACCCAGCTGGGTCTTTAAAACTTCTGAGCATGGAGGCTGCACAGCCTCTCAGTCCATCTTTGTCCATTGCCTTCTGGTAAAGAACTGGGGGTTTATCTCTCCAGAGAGGCCACCAGCAGTGAAGCAGTGGCTGAGGCCCATAAGTGAGACCATGGCCTTGGCATATTTAAGAACCAAGGGGCCACAGAAATTTGTACCTTCATACAGATGAATAAATTCAGTGCCTGAACTGTTCACGTGCCCTGGGACAGAACTCACTGTGCCATGACCACATTCACTGGCACTGCTTGGCCTGGGCCAACTAAAACTCTTCTAAATATATCCTGGCCAGTCTGGCAGCTCAAACACCTGACAATTTGCATGCAAACACCCTGGTTTTAGGGACCAGGAGTTTACTAATGTAGATGTTGGCCTGTTCCAGGCCAACTGAGCTCTGAGCTCAGGAAGCTCCCAAGCACCTTTCATCAGCTGATATATATTGAGTCACTGAAAATTTTTTTCCCAATTCAGCTGGTTCACATGTGACTTTGTGCTGATCAATGTGGGCCTTCTCCACTTGTGAAGATTTAAAAACTAAGAATTAGTTGCATGATATAGCACTTTTTTTGGAGGGCTTGCGCTAATCTAACCAAACCACTTCTTCTGTGTGTGTTTATGAAGGTGAAAGCTACTCTGTAGATAATTTTCCAAAGAAGCTTGTGCAACAGCTAGTGTGATACACTTTTGTCACAAGCATGGATAAGGGCCATCATGTAGCCTTTCTTTCCTTATCTGAACAGTATCATTAAACTGGTGACACCCAGGTCCATTCAGAGAGTTAGCTTCCTCCCTCATGTATGAACATGCTGTTCTCACAGTGCTAGAAAGTGTGAAAAAAAGTCATGAAAGAGCTGGCTGTTAAGATAGAGAAAAGTGACTTTCTCCAGTCAGACTTTTCAGAGGCACAGGAGACACCCATCTCCCATTAAGGATCAATGCCAATTAGCCAACCATCCCCATGCAGAGCCCTGCAAGCTCTATGAAGGGGGATTCTGCATCCCTGTGAAGATAAAAGTCCATGAGGATGTGTCAATCACAGGGCTCGGCAGGTTGCCCACTTAATGTTTGCAGACTCACTGGTTCCTGCAGCTGACCAGGACACAGCCATACACCCAAATGTCATCATCACGATGAACACATCCCAAACGTCTTCATCAAGTTAGTGCTCCTCCCTATGAGGCAGCAGAGCAGGGAACCGCCTGGAGCTGAAACCTACCTTTAGGAATAATTGAAGCATAATATCCAGGCTGGTGAGAGAAAGCCACAGTGAGATCAGAGTTTTTGTATTGCGTTAGTTTTGTTGATATCTAAACAATTCCAGAGATGTGCTCAACCATGAAACACATAAACACGCAAAGGGAAAGACATATTTTGTCAGTAAACTTTATGTAAATGTAGCCCAAACATGAACACATCCGTAATGGGATAAAGGTTAAATGAAAACATGGTCAGCTTTTTTGTGGATAAAATGGCCATTTACTGTAATACATTTTGTATTAAATGAGTAATTTCTAATTATGCCAATGAATTTTTTGGACAGGACTGGTGAAATCTTTTCCGTATCATGACATGAGGAAAAGGAGAGAATTCCTAGCTTTCAGTCAGCTCCACCAGGAGCTGTGCAGCGAAATGTGGGATGCAGAGATCCTCCCATCACCCTTGCCCAGGGAGGAGCACCGTGGGCAGCAGCAGAACCCAGCTGCCCCCACAGAGACACTGTGTCCTGCAGAACAGGCCAGTTGGTCCTGCTTGGTTTTCTTCTCACTTATTCCCCCTCTCTGTGAGCTCACCCTACCAAAGCAATCAAGGTCACAATAAAAAAAGCCATCATGGCACTTCAGTCCTGGGTAGATATGCCATAGGCCTACAAATTGGCCTAGGCTGTTATCAGACAAACACAGATCTCCTAAGTACATAACACTTCCTTCTGTCTGCCTTCAAGGACTCCCCCAAATCTCTGCCTGCAGTGCCAGCTTACAGTGACAACTTACTGACTACATTAATGAAATATGAGAGGGCTCCATCAGTTCAGGAACAACTAGGGAACAGCAACTGTCTACAAAGACATTTTCTTTTTTTTTTTCTTTCCCTGAAACAGATCAGTCAGGTTTGCATTATGGTGCCTGTTTTCACAGCAGAAAGCTCAGGCTGAGAAATATCTGTCTTCCAGGTTTTTAATCAGTCTCCTTGTGATCCCAGGCAGGGATCCCTGTGTGCCAGGACAGATGTTTTTGCAACCTTCATGATGGACAAAATCACATATGTTGAGGGAGGACTGAGACTTCAGTTCAGCCTTGTCAGAAGTTTCTAGGGCTGAACAAGATATTGATTTTATACTAAGATAAATGGTTTTGTACAAAGACAGCAGTGGTTTCATCTCTTCTCAGTAAACTAAGCACTCCTTGGGGTCTGTGACTCTCAAGTTGCAGCTCTCCCTCAGAGGGAGACTGCATGATGAAGCATAGGGGGAAAGTCAATCAGCTGGACACAGGACAAAAAAGATAGTCTCTCTGCATTAACAGTGGTGCAGCTTTTGAGTCAGCAATGCAAAAACCCAGAAGACAAGCAGGACACCTCATTAATGTAGCCAAAATGAAGTTTCAGCTTTGTTAACTGTAGATATTCCTACATCCTTAATATAACAGCTAGTTGTAAACAGAATATCTAGTCACACAAATTCCAGAAAGGTGCCACCTACCCTGAATTTTATCTGCTGTACATATTTTTTGCTGGAGTTTCAAAAGATTTATACTTCTGGCCACACAAAGCTCACTGACTTCTCTTTGCACTGGCAAAACAGAAGAGAAGAAAAACAAGGCCAGGAAAGAGCACCTAATTCTATTATTCAAGTTTTGTCATGATACCATTTAAAATAACCTTTACATTTGTATATATGTATATCCATTTGTTTACTTGCAAGTGCGTGTAGAAAAACATGAGACAGAAGTGTCTCTGTCCTTCCATCAACTACAAAGGGAGTTTAGATGGTGAGATCATCTGTCAACATCTCTCCCATAAATGTTTAAATACGGACAGATGAGAGTGTCATTGATTATCTGGTTCCTTTATTCTGTAGATTGGAGAGTAGATGAATAGTGGTTTACCAGGAGCAGCAGGAACGCGGCAGTGAGCTGTCAGTCGCACCTAGTCAGCGCAGAGCTGGAAAACTCTCCTCATGCTTACTCAGCCAGTAGCAAGGAAGACAGAGGTTGGTTTTGCTGGACGCAGTACCCTTCCCTTTTGATCCTGAACTGTATATTCTTTGTGTGCGTTGAGTCCTCTGAATTTTTAACTCTGTTATATAAATGGCAACTAATTAAAACAAAAGGAGCACAAAAAAAGAGTGTGCTCTAAAACTCGTAGAGGTCAGTGTGCTGATCTCGGTGTCTTCAGAGGGCTCTGGAGCAAGGTCGTATGCCTTCAATTCTGTTTGAAGTGAGCATATAAATGTGAAGTGTTTTACCCAAAAAAAAAAGGAAAAAAAAAAAAAAAAGCAGCTTCCTATGCCAGTGTAAAAAAACTTCCAACATGTGCCAGCTCAGGAAGTTCAGCTCTTTATGGGGGGAAAGAGCAACTTCTATCCCTGAGATAAAACTGAACAGAAACTTCTCATGGAAGACTTTCCAACTATTTATTAAAAGCATGCAGAACTGATATAATATTATTCAGCTCCAAATCATTGTTTCAGCAGACTTCCACACTTTTTTGGTTCTGTTTTGTTTTCCAGGACTGGGCTTTTCCTTGCTCTTTTCTTACAGTGGTATCTTTTGGAGGCCAGTTTCCTTCCTGCTATAGCACTACATGGCTGCCCTCTGGAACATCAGCTCTCACAAGTGCCATTTTAATCTCCATTGGAGAGTGACACCAGCCTTCATGGAGTTTACATTCTTTGGAAACATCAAGAGTGATGCTGGACAAGTCTATGGAGGAAACTGAGACTAGGGATGAGGTTTGTGTCTTCCTCATATGAGGTCAGTATTCACTGTTTACAGGGGATTTCTCAGGATTAGGACTACAAATAGGTTGGCAGAATATCTGTGCTGTCTTGCAGTTTTATGGCAGCATTATCCCCCTATAAACCTACAGACCAGCATGTGCAAGTCAGAGTATTTAGGCTGCTTCTATGAAGGCTTCAACTTAAACCTTGTTCATTCTCAGTTTGCCCATCTGGAACAAAATGTCTGAGAACAAAGAAATTGGAAATTTAATCTGTGGAGATATTTTAGGTACAGAACCCCTAACTATGAAACAATCCAGTTTTCCTTTTATTATATATGCTTTCACATACTCTCCACCTTCTTGAACTCCACCGATATAACAGTTTTTACCACATCAGAATATACTTTTTAAATGCTGATTTCAAAAAAGCACTTTTGTCTAATACAGTTGTTCTGGCCACCACAGAAAGAGCAATTTTTCTGTTAGTACCTCCACAGCATTCCCCCTCCGCCCCCAAAACCCACAGGGGGATCAATGCATGCTTAAATGTGGTGTAGCTTATAAAGCACAGACGCAGAACAAGCAACAGCAAAGAAAAAAGGGAGCAAGGAACTATTTGAAGAGAGGGAAATCATAAAATCATTGGCTCTGCAGCTGAGAGACACAGCAACAGGTTTTGTTGCAGCAACCCAAAGCTCCCAAGAGACCTGGAGTACCTGAAGGTCTGTGTGGAATGATGCTGGTTACTGGTAAATTTTGTGTTCCTGAAAAGGATACAGCACAGGAACTATGCATTGCTACCGAGCTGATTGAGGTATCGTTACTTCATATAAATATGCTAAGTAAGAATTTATTAAATAAGTAGTTATTATTAACATTATTAAAAATAAGTATTTCACTATTTCTAATCTTAAGAACTTACAAAAATCACAGGCTTTTCTGGAAGGAAAAATAATATTTGAAACTTTGAGATTATTTTTTTTTAAAGTGTTGGGATCTTTTTATGCTCTCTTTTTTCAGATGTTAGATTTCATATTTCCAGCTTCTCTCTACTATCAAGAATGGTTAAGTGATGAAAGCTGCAATTCTGCTTTCAGAACAAGGTTTCTTTCACAAGATATGCAGAGAACCATCAAGTGTAAGAGCATAAGAACCAAAAATGCTGACTATTTTTGGTTGCTTTTTTCAAGTCTTCGTTGGATGGTTTTCAATTTTTATTGTATTTTGTTTTAGCCAACCTCTAAAATGTTCCTGAAAGCTGATCTTGTCTCTTTGGGTTTTACTGTGGAGGGGCAGGTGCCTCTGGCAAACTGACTTGCGGAGAGTTATATGGGAATTGTATAATTATGTACAAGCGACAGGAAGAAAGCACACAAATCGGCTTCTCTGCAGTCATAGTTTTGTCAAAAGTCAACCAAGGGAACAATTTCGAATTGCCATCTGTCTTTGTCACTACCTCTGCCTCAGAAGCAGATCAAAGACTGCCTGCTGAGGAGAATATACAGCAAAAGGGTTAACCTTATTAATATGATTACTAATAATAAATAATTCATGCTACCCTAATGCAAACTGAAAGAGGCTAAACCCACAGCAGCACATGGCAATCCCACTGCTTGAAGTTTGGCTTGTTCAGGAACTCAGGAGGGCTGAAACCCAGAGCAGAAGGCTGAGAAGCAGCGCTATCATGTGCCAATGGACCCCAGCCACCAAAGCTACTGCTAAGCATCTTCATTAGCACATTCCCAAAGGGTGAGATAATTTTACCTGCTCAGAATAAACAATCTTTTGCTGTGCATGCGGTCACACACTCACTGGCAGAAGCTTGCAATAAATCTTGGGTAGTTAACTAAATGACAATTGCTATGTATAAAGGATTTTTAAAAATAAAATCCACATTTAGAAAAGTAAATAGAATAGGAGGTGCTTAAAGTTAAGCATCCTTTAAGAAGGAAATAATCATGGCTTCAGTCTTCCTGCCCATAGAATGGGGGTAACATTACATAGCCATTTTCTAAATTACTACAGGATGTTAAGATGGGAGTCTCTACATTAGGGCATGATAGTGCTATTTTCAATCTCTTTCCACACCATATTAAGTGAAATGTTTCCAAAAACCTGCCCCATCTACACTGCTGCAGAGTCAGGTCTGTTTTAAAAAAAATAAAGGAGGGTGAGTGATCAAGCACACATTACAGCTATACCACTGGGTCAGTAAGTGAGAAGTTAAAATAAAAAGTTCATTCAATAAAATATTGATTCTGGAAACAGATTACAGGAAATCATACCATACCACTAACTTAATTTATGAGTATTTATATTGCAGGAATTATACCAATATATCAAACACAATGCCTTCAACCTTAGTTCAAAAGAGAATTTTATCTCTAAGCTTTAACAACAGGGCTGAAAATAATTCAGATTATATGGGCAGCATTTTAGCAGCCCATTTTCATCTTCTTTAAAAGCAACATTCTAATGCATGATGGTTAAGGATCAAGTTGGGATTATGAGGAGAATGTTAAACATATACCAAGTAATACATCTGTTTTGAATAAAAGATGTTGTATAGAGTTCCAGTTCATTTTTTTTCAACTCTTTGCTGTACGTGTTGTAGCTGTTAAGTGAAACCATGCATCAGATAAATACATCACTTCAGCAACAGATTGCTAATCAATTGTCTGACATGTTCTGAAATATGTGGGTTAAAAATACTTGGGGGCAAAGGCTTTTCTAGTTTAGAAAACTGTTTCATGTTCTGTTGTGGTTCATTCTTCCATCTCTGAGCTTCTAGGACATGCTATTGTCTCCAGACTGGTGCTACACCATTCCCTCCATGGCAGGAAAGCAGCAGGCCTTACACCATGTTCCCCGCCCACTTCCAAACACCAGTGTGAGGGAAAGGCATATTTGCTGGCTCGTCAGTCTCTGGGCAACAAACAGGTTGCCCCCAATAAGAGAATCACTAAAATATTCTGTTCAAGTGCTGTATCTGATGACTTGGATATTGTTTTGAAGCAACTGATTTTTCAGAAGGTTCATTTAGAAGTTCTGATGCATGGATTGTTTTAATTTTTTTTTTCTTCAATTGGAATAGGAAACTGCAAGCTTGCTATAGCATGCAGTTTGTCAGAATTAGTTTGACTCACATTTTCATTTCAATCATGTCAGAACTTCACACTTACAACATATAAATTTTAAATAGCCACCTCATCAAATCTGTTTGATAACCACAACTAGCATGACTAGTTCCTAATATTCAACCAAAAATATTTTTTATATGTCATACAAGGGAAAGTGGGTGCATGTAGACTCCACATATGCTAGGCTGCAGCTCCAGTTCCTCAGAATTCTGGAAGCAGTCCTCCCCTTTTCCCTATCTGCAGCCTCACCTTCTTCTCTTCAGAAGAGCTCTTTGTCTGCTTCCTCATGGGGCAGAGAAGGAGGGCATTTAGGTTTTTATTTCCTGATGAGGGGAAAATAACAGTAGAAACAGCTGCCATACAAAGGCCAATAGGTACTTGTCTCATCCAGCCTCCAAACACCTTTACACCTTTACCAGAGATACTTTCCAAGTATTAAGTAACTTAAACTGTATGTGATGCCCTCTACTTCTCATATTGCAGAAAAAAGTGAACAATCATTCCCTCTTCAGCTCCTTCACTCCACTAATTCCTATTGTGTCATTGTCCAGGGACATTTTTTCCATGCTGAAGTGCTTTGGACAATTAATTTTGGTCAAAGACCATCACAGTCATGTTTCTCTGTCTGCCACTGCTGCAACCCATCCAAGCTTTCTCACACTCGTCCGAGGAAGAAAGAGTAATCAAACAAGTCCATATACACTAAAGAGTCCTGAAGCTGCTGGCCCCCATGAACTCAACCATTCCTACATCAACAGGTATCAGAGACAGAAAGCTTAGTAAAAACACAATCATCACCTGTCACTCAGACTGATCCTGGGCTGACCTTTGAATATTTCCTCACTGCTGTAATTCTCTGTGGTTTTCTGATAACCTAAGGCAGATGCATGTGATGACAGAAGAAACACTTTGAACCTGATACAGTGCTGGGTTATGGTTTTGTGCAGTCCTCTTGCTGTGACTGTGAAGCAGGCAGAGAGTTCTTACTGTAGTATCTGCTAAGAACCAGAGGCATTTATAGTCCCACTAGGATCTGGCTGAAGACCCAACTCCTTTCTACTACACAGAACAATCCTCCTGGGACAGATTCTTTAGCCTTTAGCTGCCAGTGCAAGGGCAATAAATGCTCCGTGTTTCTGAGGCAAAGAAAATCTAGTCACATCAGCAGATGTTCCTGCAGCCAGTGGAAACTGGCACGCATAGGAAATGTATCTTCCAGGGGGAAAAAATAGATTTATGGAGTGGGAAGTTTTCAAAGGGGCTCCCATAGTCCAAAGGGATACCTACTAGCAGATCTGGCAATGACCCTCAGCATCTTTGTCTCTCCTTTGTTCTCACACCAGGGCTGTGTCTGCAGGTACAGTCCCTGTGAGCATTACAGAGCCACAACAGCAGAGCTCTGCAGCAGGGGTGCAATGTTTGCCAGCTGAAGGAGATTTTATGCCATCGTAGTTACACCAGGCTCTAAACCCAACAGATTAATCTGGCAGCAGCCTTTTCCTGGCAGCACAGCTGTGTCCACACCAGGAACTTTGCTGGCTAAGCTCCACTGAGCAGGTGGGATTTATGTTATTTTCAGATCCAGGCTAACATCAGCGTGTGAGCAGAAGTTTCTAATGTAGGCCTATAAGAAACGTCTCTGATCTAAAAAGCTCCATTACCTCTGCACGTAGCAATGAGCTGTCTTCATCTCTCAACTCCAACTACAAAAAAACCTTAATTTGTGTCCTCCAAAAAAGGAGGTGGGAAAACTGATGATGCTGATGGATCACAGGAATGTCAGAAATGCTTATAAGTTTTCCTGTGACAGAAGCATTTGGTTTCTGCACTAAAAAGGCAATTGGTGAATCTTCTTATTACTGCTGGTATGTGAAAGACATGGGATCATGATACACATTAGAGCAGAATCAACTCCAGCTTTGGAAAACAGAGTAGGACCACTGCCATGCAAAGTTGTTTGGTTTTTTTTTTAAATAGGGGTCTGGTTAATTTGTTTAATTACTGGTCTTACAGATATCCTACTTTCAATTCCAGTACAGGGACAGGAAAGTTACACAAAATTAATATGCTTTTAGAAAGGAATCAAGACATGGAGCATTTATGCCAGGTTAGCTGCTTACTTGTTGATATTGTGTATCTTTTTGCTATAGGACCTCATTGGCCTTGCTAAACAAAAACCCCTCCTTGTATGAAGCTCCATGGAACAATAATGTAAGCTGCAGATCTTACACTGTGTGAACTGTTGTCACCAAGTGCATCCTCCACTATCCTTTTTCTCATTCACTTGATTTAAAAACAAAGCATCTTTACTGAGAGAAATTCTGTCCCTTGTGTGACAGGTACCTTGAATCAAGATTAGTCAGACATCCTCACTCTCGTGTCAAATATAAAAAACCCCAATACAATATTAACAATATGCCAAAGCAGTATTAACACTGGGCATTTTACAAATGTGGAGAATGAAAAAGATCTTGAAAACAAAATGAGACTCTTTGTATTCAGGTGGTATAATAGATATCTTTGATTACTAAATATGTGCATTGACCTAATTTATATTTTAAACGAAATATAATGAAATGTACAGGACTTGTAGAACAAAAAGTCACATGCCTGTAAAAATCCTATCTGTTGCATTTCCTGACTTAAAAAAAACCCCCAACACTTGAAAACTTGATTCCTTCATAAAAGCTGCAATATGGTACATTAATAATAACTCAGTGTTATGTAAAGCTAAAATCTGCTGCCAAACATGAAGGTTGCAAAGTTAACACTGCCTTGCAGATAACCATTATCACTATGGAAGCTTTTCCTGGATAAGAACATACTCACTGAAAATGCAGTTTTCACAAATCAAAGCAGCCCTTAACTGATGTAAAATCTGGCAAACACATCTGAACATTTTTTTTCAGTGATGAAAATCCTTTGGCTTTAATAATCAAGTAGATGAAGAGCATTCAAGAGCATGACCCCACAGGGCAAAGGTTAAGGCATAAGTTGGGATATCTATTTTGGAGTTTCTGTTCCAAATTCACTTAAGAGGAGATTTTGTCTTTTAGTTCTCCCTCACTGGGCTGGTAGTAAAAGGAGAGGGGGGAGGAAGAATGATGAAAATGACCATCTGCTCCTATTTATCCAGATATATCAGTGTCTTTTTACTTTCATTAAAAGTGGCCAGAAATATTTTGCCAAAGACAGTTATGTTACTGTGCCATTATTAAAATGCTTGAGTTTGGTTCTACCTGAACCAATATACAAAACCTTATCCTGGCTGCCAAAACCAAAACACCATTTATTCACCTGTTTTTTTAGATCAATACTTTTAGTAATGCATTTTCTGGGACTCTCTTCCTTTAGAAAAACCTGTCTTGTGGAACCCTGCCACATCCAGAGAAATAGAAAGAGATCAAATACAGGCAGGATGTAAAAATCTCACTGCTGCTTACTTCCTGTGGGACAGAAAGCAGAAACGATATTAACAATCAATAACTAAGAGAATTATCACAGAGCCTGGCTTTTACCAAAAAGAACAGGCTGCAGGTGCTGTAGCCAACATATTCATTGCACAGAAATGCAGCTTTTTATCACTTAGAATGCTTCACTTCCATGTGTAATACCAAAAAACCACAGCCAGAATCTGAACCGCCTGGACCAGGTGATCAAATGGACCCTGATGGGCCACTTTTGCTACAATCAGCATCCCTTTGTGCTCCTTCCTCAACTGCATTTAGCATTAATCCCACCTGATCCAGATTAGAGGGAGCTGAAACCCAGATTGGATACCACTCCCACTTAAAATATAAACCAAAGAAAATGATATTGATGTATTTCAGAGGCTTACAGAATACTCCAAGTTCATGTAACTAAATGTTCATTAAGAAATCACAGCAAGTAACAAAGAAGGGACCTAGCTGGAACCTGTTTTTCCAGAATTATAGATACCTTCTTCATTTCACTATTTTCTTTTCTTTCACGAGTTTCCTGTTTCAGACCTTTTAAGAAAAAGCTGAATTTAAGATGTCAAAAAGTCTTCTTAAGAACCAGCAATACTCTCTCTAGGGGTTGTTTTAGGCAATTACAGTTTTACAGTTTCCTCTTCACATTGGATAAAGATCTTGGATAGTGTCAGATATTTGGTATGTGGACACAATCTTGGCCTCTGGATATGAAGTTGTCATAGCTACTCTGGATGGTTTCTAAACATGACCAAATCCTCCACAGGATCATTCCCAAGTTTCATGGTCTGCAAAGAGCTTCCCTTTGAAAAACAATAGGTTGCAAGATTGTGTGGGTAATACAGTTTTTCAGGTAGAGTTTGGCACTTTCTTATGAAAAGAAACATTTTTTAAAATTATAAAATAGGGAAAGGGTGAGAAAGAGACACTATAGACCAACTAACAGAAAGCTCATCATCTAAGAACACAGGAAAATGGTCCAATTCTTTCATGCAAACTATATAATAAATTCTGGTTTGGTCACAGCAGTGTAGAACTGGAATAAATTCATCAACACTGGAGAAGCTGAGCTCAAATTACACCAGAACAGCTGAGAGTACAGCCAGGCCTTTAGTTTTCATATTTTGTTCAGCTCTCCAATAATTTAAGAAGAATCATAAGTCAGCAGCTCATCATCTTCTGGAAATATATAGAAAACAAAGTAATTTTCTTCTGGGCCTAAAAATAAAAGAATGGTTTAATTACCTTTAGCTTCAAAGCAATAATCTTGAAGTATGGTCATATTTCAGAATATGGTCTTATAATCCTTTTAACACGAGAGAAAGAACATTTTCCAAACTGAATTTCACCCCAGATACTCAGATTAGTCTGTGTTCTTTTTCATTGTCAATGCAAGAGGCAAGAGCAGAATAAATCATGAACAGGGATTGTTGATTCCAAAGGAAAATGCAGGGTATATTCATAGCAGAAAAGACAAAAAAAAAGGAAAATTAGTAAATGGAAAGTGGTTTAGAACAAGCTCTTCAGCAAGAACTATTGCCACAAAATACTGCTATTGAAATCATTAAAAAAAACCCCAAAAACAAAAACAAAAAAAAGGAAGAAAGAAAGAAAACCAAGTCATCTTAGTAGGTTAGGTCTGCTTTGAGTAGGAGGTTGGACCAGATAACCTCTGAAGTCCCTTGCAATCTAAATCATTGCATGATTCTAAACAAACTGGACTTTTCTTGTAAACATATTTGTTCAAGAAACTAAAAGAGATTTAAAAATCAAGATTGATTGGATAGGTACTTCCTATTATAGCAAAAATTACAAATAGTCACAAGTAGTAAAAATATTACTTCCTCAGAAATACAAAAAATAATGATCCTTTCATTTGAACATTCAAGTAAATTCTGGTCAAAGAAAAATATCATGTATAACACTTTTATAATTTTCCCTAAGGTTTCCCACTGATGGAACACAACCTTTTGGTCATGTATATCACTGCTTCTCTCTCAACCACAGTCCTCTTTTTGGATTCCAAAAGACCCAAGGAAATGATGTTGTTGAATACAAAATTTTATGAATGTCTTAATGGAAAATGTTTCTCTGTATAACTTCTAGGAAATTTAGCCTTAATATGGGATCACTCATGAACTGGGCACTTAATTTTTATTGCCTTGTTGGTTAAGTTAATTACATTATGACTGCTAGCAATTTTTCATCAAAACAGGAGGCTGTTTTACTGTATCTTCTACATTTTGCTTCTCTAGAGTACACTGGAAAGTATCACAAATGTAGACAGAGGACCATTGTTAAATGGTGGTATTTGTGATGTAAATTTAATCCAAAATAAATTTGCCATAAACCAACAATAAAATGGAATATGACTGACATTAAATAAGTGGATTTTGCCACAGTGAACTAGTGAAAAGAGAAATCTTAGAGGTATATTAGGTGAAAAACAGGTAATATGTCGAGTTTATTGTATTGAGTCTCATATTGCGCACATGTTACTTGACAGTGCTTTGGGGTTCTAGCTGAGGACACAAACATGGTCAGATGAGGAACTAAACAAAAGCAACAACGAAATAGGCACAGAGACTCTGCTGCTGCCAGCGTGTGTGTACAGACCCAGCTGCCCTACCTGAAAATCCCACTGAGGTCTCTACTTCCATCCCACTCAATTTAACCACAGAGAGAATCCCTTGTTATTTCAAGGAAGATATTAGAGTCAAAATGGACCATGTTGCACTAATTTGAAGAATAACTACAATAATCTTCCTAGTGCAGTTAGAAGATGCCCAACAAGCTCTGTTGGTTCAAATGTGAGCACTTTCATGCTTGCATTTATGTGCAGAGCTATAACCCTAGGAGCTATTCTGGTATTCACCATGTCCATCTCTGTGTTTTCCCAGTGTTTTGATGGGAAGCTGTTTTTATATCTGCTTGCAAGTCTCTGAATCAGCAGCACAAGAGACTGAACTGCTTTCAGTGTTTAAAGGCAGATACCACTAAACACTTTCAGGACATTATTACAGAGCATTTTCACTCTTCTTCTGCTATTGACTTAAAGGAGTTTGAGTTTCTGCTGATAGTTATCCTCTAACAGCTGGGACCACTTTTGACCCAAACACATGGAACTGATCTATGTGGTACCACTACGGTCCTCAGAGATATCTGGTTAAGATGTTCTCCAAGATCAGGCTCAAAGCATCAGGAAAGGTTACTCAACTGTTATGAAATGTACAAGTACCATTGTAGAACTGTTTTCTGTTTTCTCTACTTTTATCATGACTTTATGGGTAGTATATCTATTTTTGCCCCCTCTGAAAAGGCCACAGTTTAAAGCCTCTCCCCCAAAGATATATTTCCTTCCAATGGGTTTATAGCTTGACATTTTTTGGCTTTTATTCCCCTTGCAGTACACCACTAAACCTTTAAATATTTTTAGGCCATGTTCATCTTACAAGGAGCCACAGGTATTTCCTGAGACAAGGAAGGTGCGGAGACAACAGAAGTCTCCCTTCTCACCACAATGTACATGCACCCTCACCCTTCTTTTCCCCCTTTGTTAATCATCATCTACTTCAAAATATGGATTTAAAAGAACAGTCTTTCTTCAGGTGAGGGCATCTTATCACCAGTAATTGTAAGCCTGGGCCACTGCACAAGATGCTATAAAGACAGTCCTCTCCTGAAAAGCTTACTATAAGACATCACAGTTGGACACAACACACCAAGAAAAAGAATGAAAACAGAGACTTGTAGTGGTATTTGGCAAGAAAATCAGGTAAATTTTCACTTGGACAATACCACCCTGTTAGGAGATCACCGGTAAGACCTGTATGACTACATGAATGCTGCTCAGTTGTACTTACCCAGCCAAGCTAATGCTGAGGGAAAACAAACAACTAATCCATGGAAGTTGTATTCCTGAGTGAGAAGACATGGTGCTGGGCAGGACACCACAGCAGCTCAGGATTCAGATTTGAACCCTGGAGCCCCTGTAGATCTGGAGAAGGCAGCCTCCCTGACCTTTCCAATGTATAGTATTTTGAGGGCTTTTTCTGCAACTGTTGTCTCACTTAATCAATCCTTTCTAAAGCCACTGCCAAGGAGGGAAAAAGTTCCAAGGATGAGAACTTAACAGTTTGTCAAGGTCCCACAGGTGCAGACTTGGCACAACTGGAGAAGATGGTTTCCTCCTTCCATGTCCCTCTTCCTTCTTCCTACCCCTGCCTTGCGCATAGTCCCTCCACAATCTCGGAAAATACGGATTTGAGCTTAGCTGTAACCAAACTCTACACTCCAGTAAGGCTCAGCTAAAAGACCTGATGAGGAAATGCTGCTGCTGAGAAACATCTGGGCTTTGTTTTATGCAGCCAAAGAGTTAAAATTATTGTCAGAAATACCATAATGTATAAAAGCTGCAAACACCCAACTGTAGTGTCAGCCTTCCAAGTTGTACAAATGTATTTGTCTCTCTTATTTGTAAATGTTATTTGAACAGAAATAGCACATTGTAACAGCCTAACAAGAAGCAGTCTTTCTGATGATGTTTGAGGCTTCTTTGCTCCACTGTATGGAAATATTTAAGACTTAAAAGATTTATATTACAAAATAGCATTTTAAATGGCTCAGTCCTGTTCGCAGTAAAGGCAAAGAGGAGGTTACTGTCAGCTTCAATCAAAGTGGCACAAGAGCCAAGATGCATTTTAACATGACTTTTTTTCCTGTTTTGTTCCAAGAGTCAAGATGTCTCTCCAAAGGCTCTCCTACTCCTTAAAAAAAAAAAAAAAAATCAATCAAGTTATCGAGCATCCATCACTGTCATGGCCAGACATGAACGTCCATCGAGACCTCTGAATGTCAGAGTTCCACCACACACAATATGTTGGGCATAGTGAAACACCGAGTATTTCCAAGTTTAGGATAAGAAGGCTTCTGCTGCTTTTTAAAATACTTTATCACAACATCCAGCACACCGTCCCATTTTCTCTGAGACAAAGATTCTCACCTTATGCACACACTTCAAAGATAAAACTCAACATGAACTAGTAAGTAATACAGTGTGATCTTTTAAAGAGTTAGAGTTTGAGTAAAGCCAGCAGCCTTTGATTAATTTTCTTTTTTAAGGATTGACAGATCTTAAATTAAATTATATAAGTGAGTGAACATAAATTTTTTAGACTCATATTTTAATTTAAATAGCACAAGGACAAACATTTGTCTTCAACTGAGTTTCCCCACCAGCCTCCAGAATTAAAATGTTTTTCTTTGTTTGTTTTTATGTCTTATGCTCAGATTTTTTAATAATTATCTGGATCATGCATTTTGCATTTCAGTTGATCCTTAGATGTGAATAGTAAAATCATATCTAACTTCTTGATAAAAGTTTACAGGAAACATAGAAATTACATACCCTAATATTTAGTTTATTCTTTCTTCTTCTGTTTCTTATTATTTATCTTCCTTTTTAGTAATTTTTTTTAGAATTCTAAGCTCTGTTGGAGACCTTATACTGTGCATATATGGGCTGGGACACCCTTCACTAGTCCATGTTGCTCCAAGTCCTGTCCCACCTGGCTTTGAACACTTCCAGGGATGGGGCAGCCACAGCTTCTCTGGGCAACCTGTGCCAGGGCCTCACCACACTGTTTCCCCTCTGGTGCCACGCTTCAGTGTTCTGCTTGAAGAGCCCTAAGTGACCCTTTAAGCTTAAACACAGCCAGACAAGTTTCATCTCAGACGTTTATGAGGGACAACATGGTAATGTCACGCAAAAGGGATCCAGTGACTTAATTGGAACCAAGTCAGCAGCGACAGAGCAAAGCTGTACATCTCTTGAGAGTCCTGGGCGACTGCTGCAGGAGAATGAAGGCCTGGAAGAGCTAGGAAAGAGTAGTACAAGGACAGAAAAAAACCCTCACAAACCCAAACCAGAACAAACAATCACGTATTTTATAGGGGGTAAAAAAAAGGTTAGAATCTAGTTGTATATTTTAAAAGGGAAAGGTTAGAAAAACATTCAGGGAGAGCGCCCAAAGAGTTAATTTCCAGCAGCACTTGAGGCAGCAAAGCCTGGGAAGGCTCCTGGCGCCCTCTGGTGTGAGGCGGCAGCAAGAGTGGAAATTTCCTCTGGAAAACAGCTTTGTCCCATAGTTCAGGCAGATAAAATGACTCTAAAGCGTCCCGATGGGAAGAGGGGTAATTTGACGCCCCAAGCGAAGCCTTGCTTGGGGTGCATCTTAGTTTTGGGGTGATGGGGAGGGAAAGGGGAGGGTTGCTTTATATTTTTATTATTATTATTTTTACTTGGTTTTTTTTTTCCTCCGGAGTACCAAGTTGGGCCGGCTGCAAAATGAAGAAAGGAGCCCTGAAAGCCGGTGAATGAAAACCTCGCAGGATCCTTGGAATAATGGTTGCAGCATGACAAACCTCTTTAAAAACAACAAAATCCCCCAAACTATGCACGCCTGTTTCCCTCCCGTCTGGAGTTTCCAAGGGAGGGATAGCCTAAACGAGCACGGAGGAGAAATGTCTTCTTCCAACACGACTTAAATACTAAAAGGGAAAATCCTTCGAAAAAAGAGAAAAACAAGCAAACAAACAACAAAACAGAAAAGGCATTCTTGACTTCAAGCACCTCTCCCTTAAAATTGAAGGATGCTCCCTAACCCAAATCGACACCCTTATTTTAATTGCCAGGAGAGTGAGGAGCCCTTTCTGCTAGCAGGCTACGAATTCACGTTTTTAAACTTTTTTTTTTTTAACATTTTTTACAATGACTAACAGTAATAATAGCTACTTGTGAGGAACAAATGCACAAAAGCCCACCTCTAAATATCAAGGAGATGACAGAGCAAACCAGTACAGCAAACATTTAGTTATTCCTTTAGGTACCTGCTGAGGAAATATACTCTGGGTTTAACCCCTAAAATTAAAAGGGGGGTGGGGTGCGGTGTTTATGCTGATTGGAGACAAATACACAGAGCTTTTCAGCGCATCTTTACCAGCTGTTTTTCCTTCATTCCTAGTATCTTCCAGCAAATGTATCTTCCGACCCCTCCCAGGAAACCTGATTTTTGGCAGGAACCGCTTTTTCATGGGAGGTGGTCCCGCAGTCCGGCCGCGGGGGGGGGCTCGGCGGCAGGTCCGCCCCGCGGGGGTGTCCAGGTGGGAGATGGTCCCTGTCGCGAGGATGGTCACGGGGGTTTCAGCTGGCCTTGGGCTGCAGCTCTTCCTCTCGGCACCCTTTCCTTGTGGGCAGGAGCCGCTGGGCTTCTCCCTCAGCTAAGGACAAATTTACCTTAAAAACAAAAGATAGGTTTGTTTTGTTTTGTTTTTCTTAATGAGGTTTTTTTAAAAAATATTTTTGTTCGTTTGTTTTTGTGTGGGTTTTTTTTTGGTGTTAGTTTTTTTTCTTTTAAAAAAGAGGCTTTTTATACAAGTGCTTTCACCTCCTAATCTGACAACGCTCGACAAAGTTTGGAGAAATTAGCGGCAAGTCCCTGACGGCCGCTCTGCTTTTTGCATACCAACCAAAACACACTTCCTTGGGGAAAAATGCTAAATTAAACATAATTTATTTAGTAAAAGCCAGTAGATTTCTGTTGTCAAGATGCAGGCGATGCTCCGCACCTACCTTGGTTTGTAGGCATACACGCGTGGTGGTCTTTCACCCCAAGGTCCCCATCGAAGTGCTTTGAAAGGGAAAAGATACTCGTATTTTCGTTTAATTAAAGGACCCATTTTACAGGCAGCGATAAGTCAAAGCAAACTAGCCGAATTCTTGTAGGAAGGGTCATGCGCGGGCGGATTTGTCCTATTAATAGGACACAGGAAGAGCCGGGAGAGCAAACGCCTGCCCTGAACACAGCCTGGGATGTTATTTGAGGTAATAGATTGAGAGCAGACACGAAATCAGTACTTTGTGGATGTTCAAAAGCGTCGTTATTCCGTGTTAAATAACATTTTAGAAGACGCTCCCCCGGTTTTTTCTGCTGGAAGGATGCGGGATTATTTGGAAGCATTTAAAATTGAGAGGGAAAAAAACCACTGTATCCAGACGACAGATCCCTGTGGGAAGCTAATCAACATTATAGATAATAAACGTTCTACTATTAAGGGCTCCTTTGCCGCAATTGGTTTTAAATAATAAACATATAAATACAGGAAGTAATTCTGAGACCACATCGGAGTTTGCCTGGAAATGACAGGAAAGTAACAGAGCATTCCCGAAACTGTCAGTAGCTTTCAGGGAAGCCTGTTGATGCTGAAGGACTGAGAGTTGGCGGAAAAAAAAAAAAAAAAAAAGGACAGGACACCCCCCCGAGCCTCAATGTCGCCGCGTTTAGGAGGAAACACACAATACGTTTCTAAAAATCCCGCTCGCTTAATGGTTACTTTTGTATTAATATTGGCTGACACTGCAGATTAATTAAAGACCTCAGTAACGCAGTTACAGACGTACGGAACATTAAAACATGACCCTACCAGTTTAAGAACTAAGCACTTTAGGTAAAAAGACTGTGATAGCTATTCATTTTCCCTAATTAGAAATTATTGGGGTTTTTAAACAATCCTTTTTACAACACAAACTTCAAAAAACAAGATTTCAGTATTTTTGCTTGTATTGACCTTCCTCTTCACAAGCAGTAAAAAATGTAGAGTTCAGGAGGTGCAAGATTTTTAGTTGGTTGTATATTATTATTTTATGTCGAGCTTTTATTGTTGTTTGGGGCTTTTTTTTTCAGTACCCACTTTGTATCCATGTTTATTACATTAGTCCATTATTAAGAATTTCCAGAAGAAAAAAAAAGAAAACAAACTATGGAGGCGACGAGTAGGGCCTTACTGTACTTTTTAAATTAATTGAATGACGAAATTTCTATTGACTTAGGTTAGAAGTGAGCGAGGCCCTATGAGAATCACTACAAGAGCCAGGTGTATTTTCCTTTTTCTCCTTCAGCCTTGAGATACGAGCGGGACGATGCCGCACACCCGCCCCGGCGGCTGCACCACCCCGGGGCAGGGCTGCTCCTGCCCAAGCGGCACGGAGCCGCTCCCAAAACTCTCCGCGGTCCCTCTCCACCGTCCAGGATCCCTTCCTTTGCAGGGGGAGGGCACACGAGTGGCAGGCGGCAGCTGCCCTGCTCGAGCGGCACCGACGGACCGGCGCGGCAGCAGGAGCCAGAACCACGCCAGGGGCTTTGCAAATATTCCCTTCCAAAGCGCAGCGAAAAGGGTTAACACTGAATTATCAACTATCTCGCAATATTCTGCTTCCATTCACGTATTATTTCCATTCACGTTTCTAATAATCCATTAACGGCTTTAACGACCAGTGTTACTTATTCACCAGTGCTCCGTGAAAGTTATTATTTATTTGAAAATTCTTTGCGATTTCCAGTTGCTCTCCACATAACATGCATTACTCGAGGAAAGCAAAAGGGCTCTCAAACAGGAAAACGCAGCGTTAGTCCCTCATTTTGCAAGACGAGCACGCCACTGGGGCTCCTAGTTTCATTTTTAATACATAGAAAATTATTTTCCCCCTTGCTAAGCGCTCACTATTCCCGTGGATCTCCCTGGCAGGTGCTGGGTGCCGAAGCCTTAAGAGAAAACGGGCCACCTTTCGACAAAGGCCTAACTATTGACTTAAACAGCCTCACTTGAAGAGCCCACATTAACAAGTGATTAACCCTACGACTTCGTTTCAATCCCAAATTCACTGTAGCACGCTCAAAGGATTACGTAAACAATGTGACCACTACAGAAACAGTGTGCGAAAGTTACAGCCAAAACTAGAATTAAAAAAAAAAAACCAAAAACAACAGGGCTCTCCTAACCGAAAAATGATTTTAGGAGATGTGACAGCCGCACTCTCGAGCAGGACCTGGACACTAGTGCGTTCCCTAAGGAAGCACAGCCAGCGCGCTCCGACCGCCGTCCCGCGGACACCGCGGCGTTACACGGGCTGTGAATGCCGCTGCCCCGGCCCCCACCCGCGGGGGATGCTCAGCACAAGGGCCGCCGGCTGAGAACCAAAACCGCCGGGGGGAACAGCCGAGGGTGCCCCCGACTCCCACCAGTTATTTTTATCCGCGTCCGGCCTTTCCAACCCATCGGATATTGGCTGCGAGGCGGGGCAATAGAAAAGCACCCTCAGAAATCAGCCGAGCTCGCAGGGACACGCAGAGCACATCACCGGGAGCGGGGAGCCCGCGGCACCAACAGGGAGCCGGGGAAGGCTGCGGCATAGGGCCCGCAAGATGCTCTCCCTGATCATTAAATTAGCAACAGGAAGAGTTAATTACCTAAACCCAAAATATTGCTGAGATCTCAGTAAAGCAAAGAAAGAAAGAAAGAAAAAAAAACCAACACAAAAATACGCCCCTATATACCAGCCTAGGACAGGCGGGCAGCAGCAGCACACCACTGCTGGCTCCCGGAGACTGAGCTGCTGCTCGGATTACCCTCCGCGACGCTCCCACCACGGAGGGAAGGAATGGTTTGGGGTTTTTTTTTGGTTTGGTTTTTTTTTTTTTGTTTTTTAAAAGTTTGTTAGTTTTTCCCACTGCAATGTCTCTTTTTCTTTTTCTGCGCGAAGCAGCAACCACGTCCCTGTGCACTAGGCCTTGCAGAATCTCCCAAAACAGTTTAATAAAGGGTAAACCCGGGATTGAGATATTCTGATTGGCACTTAGTTTTTAGACATATAAAATATATAACGTACATATTATATATTTATATGCACATATGCAAAATATATATCTAGCCTCCCCCCGGCCTTTTTCAGTATATCGGGAAAAAAATCACACTAGAGGTAATGCAAAGTCAGTAACATGAGCAGCTTTTCTCTGGCTCTGTCTGACAGGCTTTGTCTTTATGTCTGCATCAGGCTGCTCAGTCTAAACCAGCCGGATTAACCAGGACGATCCCCGGGTGATCCTGAGCAGCGTGACAAACCGCAGTGATAAAATACGACCGTGCCACTCTCTGCAAGCACCTCGGGATTGTTTTAGAGTGGTACATCCCCGGTTATCCCTCTGCTCGTGACTGCCGGCCGCGAGGCTGGCTGCGGGAATTAAAATCCACCATCGCGCCCGGGGAAAGTTTTAAATCCCAGTATTCACTTTCCTCTTCAGGAACAGTAAAAAAAATCAGGTGTAGCGATAAGCTCTTATGTGAAAATCGTGACACGGGGGCAACGCATTTTTTAAAGTTATTTTTAAATGCTAGTATTTTTAAATAAAAAATGTGGTGTTCAGGAGTAGAGATAAACTCATGTAAAAATCGTGACACGGGTGCAATGCAAGTATTTTTAAACAATCGGCATAAGTTTCTTAACAGGATTAGTAGGATTTCAGCAACTTTGTGTTTGAAATACACTTCGGGGGCCCAGAACGTTACGTGCTCGGTTACTCGGGAGGGAAAGGACAGACCCGGACGCCGTGGATGTTAGCTGTTAGGGGAATTTTTGTTAGACCCAATGAGAGGAGCCGCGGGAGGGAGCAGGCGGTCCCTGCAGACAGCACCACGCACACAGCCTCGCCATTTTACACAGCCACCGCTCCTGCGCCTTGAACGGGACAGCGGAGGACGGCGTGGGATTAGATCCAGGAGCGGCACAAGCGCTAATCGGGGGCTGCGGAGGAGCCGAGAAGCCCCCAGAAGGGCATGCGAGCAGACGGAGCCCTGCGCCCACCGCGCTCCTTCAGCGCTGCCTCCAGAGAGCCCAAGATTTAAAAAAAATTGGTGATAACAAGGGAGGAGAGCCGCGACCTCTTCCAGTTTGTGTTTCCAGGCACGGCCCTCCAGCCGAACACGCCTGTCTCCCCCGGGGGAGGGGGGACCGAAGAGGTCTGTGGGCCGCCGGGTCCTGCCCCTCACAGCGGAGAGAGCTCTGCGCCTCGGCAGCTGGGATCTCGCTGCCCGGCACCCGTCCTGCGGCCTCCCGGCAGTGCCAGCCCGCTCGGCCCGCAGGGAAGGGCGGGCTGAGGGTGGCGGGGGCGGTGGCTGGGGACGGCTGCCTGCGGGGGCAGCCCAGAGAAAATGGAGGCAAGGCGGGATCGCAGCGCTGAGCGGCTGCATGGCGTCAGCGGGGCGGCCGGAGGGCCGGCCAAGCTTCGTCCTAAGGCGGGAGCGAATGAGCTCCCCCCGCCCCCGTCTGGGCTTAACCGGGACACGGCAGCCACACGCCGGCCGAGCCTCCGCGGGCTGCGGACACGGCGCGGCCCCTCAAGGCGGCCGCGGGGCCGTTCCAGAACGTTCTCCGCGCGCGGGCTCGGCCAGCCCCGCAGGGCGGGCGGAGGGCGCCCCCTGCTGCCCTCACGTCGCGGTCACGGCCCTCAGGGGCGCCGGGACGGTTAAACACGTAAAATTTAGTAATTCTGTGGGAAAAACGTCGTCTTTCAACGCTGGCTTGGCATCCTGCAGTATATACGACTCCCACCCCGCACCTGCTGAGTGTATAATTTGTGTCAGGATTTTGCCAAATTTTGAATTTCGCAGGATAAATCGAAAGTGCAGAGTTGCCAAGTAAAATGAATGTTGAGTTAAACTCAGCTGACCAGCGCAATACAGCTTTTTTCCCCATTTTTTTTCTTTTAAAAGTACGTGCCTGTTTTATCACCCCTTTTTGGTGGTTTATGATTCCTTTAAATGGCCGTGAATATCAAATTGCAAATACTGAAAATGTAAATCCGGCTTGTCTAATCTGGAGTTTAAAATATTCTTGTGATGTCACAAAGTGATGGTTTATAAAATATTTTCATTTAATTAAGAAGCGCTAAGAGGATTTCTGCAAGGAAAAAAAATAAAGGCGAGGAAGCTCAGTTTGAATTATTTATGTGCTATGAACTATCATGATTGCTGCTGCAGCTTTTCAAGTACAAAAATGCAAGATTTGCTCGCTTTTCATTTTTAGAACCTAATGCTTTAATTATTCAGGCATGCAAATTACTGGGAACAGGGATTAATTATGCAGGTAATCAAGGTTTTATTCGAGGTTTACTTTTAAAAAGCAAAGATTGGCTGATATGATGTACAGTGTTGCTGACACTGGGGTTGTGTGAAACACTCCTTCAAGGTATGATAACAGTTGGGGATTTTATGGAAGTAAAAGGTGTAGGGATGAATTTGTGCCTTGCATGAGCCAAGGAACACAATGCATAACATAAATCTTGTTGTCCTGCAAGAGCGAAGGATCTCCTTCCTCGGGACCGAGTGCTCATCATTCTCTTTCTTCTCACAGAATTATAGAACATTCCAAGTTGAAATAGATCCACAGGGATCATCGAGTCCAACTCCTGGCCCTGCACAGACACCCCAACAGTCCCACCCTGTGCCTGCGAGCGTTGTCCAAACACTCCTGGAGCTCTGGCAGCCTTGGGGCCATGCCCATTCTCTGGGGAGCCTGTTCAGTGCCCCACCACCCTCTGGGGGAAGAACCTTTCCCTGATATCCAGCCTGAGCCTCCCCTGACACAGCTCCAGCCTTTCCCTCGGCTCCTGTCCCTGGCACAGAGAGCAGAGATTGGAGCTGTCCCTGCAGTGCCCCTTGGCTGGAAGCTGCAGATCCCGGTGCAGTCTGTCCTCAGTCTCCTCCAGTTAAAAACCAAGGACTCTTCCCCTCAGCGGTGTGTGCAAAAAGACATTCTGCAGAGTATGCCGAGAAGTGGGGAGGTCGGAGCACATTTCAGTTTGGAAAGAAGTGCAAGTAAGAGGAAAGGGGAATACCCTTTATTCCACCATTTTGCCAAGCTGACTGGCCTCTGTCAGGGGTGGGATCTGGTGCCCTCAGGGGTCTGTCTCCTCCAGGAAGGTGCTGCATACATTACACAGCATCATGGCACTTTGCTTCACCTGTGCTCAGACTCTGTCTTGGCATTGGCTATCTTGGTTTGGCTGCCAAAGCATACAAATCCAACAGTGGCAAACCCTTAAGATGGAGAAGCTCAACTTCTGTGCATAAACACTGTTCTGCATCATTTAATAAATGATGCTGTCTAAAGTACCACAAAAGTACACCATCAGTGAGCATTGGTTATATTTCTAAAAGTTTTTGCAGCTGTAATCACACTTAGATGTTTCAATTAGCAATCCCTTACTTGAAGCTGACAGGTATGCTTGTATACTTTCCAGATATACAAGTGGCATTGTATTTTCAGTATGACTGAGTTCAGTGGGATTATAATCTATTATGAAAGACCTTCTCCCAGCCCTTCAGACTCATATATTCTATTGCAAAGCTGAGCGTAAGTCTCTGAAGTAGTGAGGCTTAGGGCAGGGAGCAGTGGGAGGGGGCCAGTGCCTGTTTCAAGGGTCTCTTACAAGCTGTCAGTCACTTCAGTGCTTCTGGCTTTAAGGCATGTCAAGTTAGAAAGCCAAGATTTGTGGATTGGCCTGCTTTGGATGCTGCTTAATTATGAGTCCCTTTGATCAGTTATGGAAATAAAGCCACACCCTACACAAAGCTTTTTAGGTGCTGGAGAAAGAGGGATGTTGCATGCCTCTGTCAAAAGAGCTGGATCTGTAGTCAAAAGAGCTGGATCTGTAGAAGTAAGGAGTAAAGTTATCTTACTTGTTGTCCAAGGAGAATTGTCTTATTTGTTGTCCAAGGAGAAGACAATTAGGGTTTTTTTATATGGCAGAGGAATATTTTAAAATGTTAGGACAAGAGTTAAAGGTCTGTGAAATGGGGCGGCCTGAGTCCTTTGGAGGCCTCATGACTTGTTTCATCTTCCTCCCTCCCCAGAACTCCCATTCCATTGCAATTGTTCGAGGCACCTTCTGGGCAGCGGGGAGGAGTCCACACCGTTAAAAAGGCTGTTTTATTTCAGACTAACAAAAATGTGCTACAGTGTCCACCTCATGCACACACAGCAACTAACAAAACCTTTTAGCTTCTCCCTGCCAAAACAGTTTCCTCAAGCATCTTTCAATAGCCACTCCTTAAAGCAGGAGAGAAAAACCTCAAACACTAATCCCCACCAACTACTCTGCTGACTGATAGCCAAAAGGAGAAATGGACCTCACTTTCATTGAAGTTTTACTTTTTTGACTCACTGATGAGACTGGTAGTTGAGTAGCATTTGCAGTGTAGTGGCTCTGATGATGCCAGAAGGAAAAGACGGGATGGGGGATGCTGATACAGCAGGGGAAAAGTCTGCATGCTTGATAACCAGTTACATTCAGTTAGATGAATATCACAATGCAGTTAATTACATGGAAAATGCTACAGAAGATATTTATAGCAATTATAAATTTACTCCTTACACATAGTGAACAGTCTTCTCAAAGAATGGAAGTAGTAATGCTCATGCTAAGCAGTATTAGCATTAGCATTGGCATAGTGGGGTTTAGCCAGCTTGAAGGAAGACATCCTGTTATGAACAAAACATACAAGTTCAAGCTCCTGCTTTGTTCTGAAGATAAGTTCTGCCATCTAAGAAAAAACTGCTTAGAAAAGGAACAGGATTAAAAGAAATCATGACTGTAGAACACACACACTTGCATGTTCTGGTGATGTACTTAAGGAAGAAAAAGGTGTGGGCAGAGAGAAAGAGGCAAATTAAACTCACAAAAAAAATCTGATTCACCCCCTTATTTTGTCCACATGATGAAATGTGAACATGGAGAAAACACCCATGGCACACAAAGGACACAACCATTGGTGCTTAGTAATGGGATTATGACACTCAATTCACTTCCCTGTAACAGTAAGGTGTCATATAATGTCCCGCTTTCAGTGCAGTTTACAGATGGTTTACAGAACACTTACCCTCAGGACATGCCAGCCATGGGGTTGGATGCCTCACTGTACTGACACAGATGTAGCCATCATGGTGCAACCCCTTGTAGGTACTCTAGTGTTGGTGGGACTGCTGGAGAAACTTCCTGCCTAGGGACAGGAGTGGGTGGGGGGGTCAGACATCTCCTCCTTGCCCTTAGTTCAGTTTCTCAAAGCATTGTTTCTTCTGCCCCAGGAGTGGAAGCCACTTGCAGCTTTGGGTGGATGGGAGAGGAAAGGGCAAGGAGCTGATCCTCAATTGTATAGAGTGAACAGCAACAGATGAAAAAGTAGGAGACAAATTAATTTTCCCTTCCCTTTCTGGATATCTCTCTGGATTTAATTATCCAGGGATTTTATAGCAGTCTGATGGATGCGCAGTCTACCAGTGCCTGCTGGCTAATCCACTTTGGGGTTATATTAAATTGGTTGAGAATGACTGGATTAGAATAATATTCTGCTTTCTGTAACAGAAAACAATAATGGGAGAATGAGGAAGTTTATGGAAAAAGTATTATTGGTGTCAATAGAAAAAACTTATTGTCAGTTTCTAAGAGGTAGATCTGAGTTTCAGTAACATTAGTACAGCAACAAAGAGAGTTAGGCTTGTTCATAGGAGACTGAGAATTACATAAAAGAAAAAAAAAGACAGAAAAATGAGAAAAATAAATAGGATATATGGCCTTGTGGTTTGGTAGGAAACCGAAGACAGGATACTAAATTGTGTTTGTGTGGTCAGTAGCATCTTGTAAACCCAGATGCAGGACATAAAGAGTGGTAAAACAGTAACAATCGGAAGAAGAGAAATGGAAAGTCAAAAGAAATACAAGTGAGCTCCTTTAAATGAGTCCTTGAGGTTTACAGAGCTGAAGATATGTCTTAAGCCATGAGAATTCTTACTGTGTGTGAAGTTTTTATTTAATGGTTGATGGTCAAACAACCCACCACCAAAACCCTGAATGGTGCAAAAACCTGAGTGTGTTTTGACACTATGTGTCCATTTCCTTGCTCTTACCTGTGAATAAAGGTTTACTCTTAAAGCACTGATTTGAAATTGGGTAAAACAAGAGATTCTCTGTATATGTTAAGGTCTAAGGAAGCTTGTTTTTATATATATGATTTTTTAATATTTTGTGCTTAGTGCAACGAGCACACAGTGGGTGTTTTGGCAGAAATGTGAAAATTGATTGCACACCAACACTATGCTTTTATCATCCTGAATTGTTTCCTTCAAGATATGTCTACATGCCAATACCACCATTATCTTGTTTCAATTGACTATGATGTATTTTCTCTAAGTAATTGTGAAAGAAAAGTATTTTTTCATGAAAACTGTTTGCAAACTGAGAAATGGAATGGAATAGAATGAAACGGAATAGAATAGAATAGAATAGAATAGAATAGAATAGAATAGAATAGAATAGAATAGAATAGAATAGAATAGAATAGATTTTCACTTGGAAAGGAGCCACAACAATCATCCGGTCTATCTACCTGACCCCTTCAGGGCTGGCCAAAAGTTAAAACATGTTATTATTGTCCAAATGCCTCTTAAGCTCTGATTTTGATCATTGATCACCTCTCTAGGAAGGGTTTTCCAGTGTCTTCAGAAACTTTCAATGCTTTTAGGAACTATAGGAAAATCATTATTTTAGTATCTTAAGGGGGTAGAAGTAGCCACAGAAGTCAGAATCCTTGTGCTTCCAAAAAGCTCTCTGAACAAACCAAGAGTGATTCAGAGAGTATCAGGAGATCTCATAAAACACATGTGGTGTCTTTGACAAGGTAAGCCTAATCTTCTGACTGGTTTCTCCCCCTGGGAGGAAGTGGTAATTTTCGCCTGTTTCATCTATATTAGTAATTAAACAGATAACTTATGGAAGACCTCTTAGGTGAGAATATCAACAGCTTAACTGCCTGTAATGAGCAACTACTGATTGATGTCCCTGCTGTCTTTTCTAGCACTGACTCTGGGTAGACAGTAAAGCCTGTAGAGAAGGAGCTGGCAGGAAAGTCCCCGTGTCCTTGCTGAGGCAGGAGGCACCGTGATGGAAGTGACTCGCAGTCATTCAGTAGGACAGTGATTCAGTGCAGTCTAGCACTGGGCATGTCAAATTCAGCATCCTCAGGTTTCCTGAAGTCATGACAAACCACAGGAACAGTGACGAGCTGAAGTAATCTGTGACAAAGAATTAAAAGGCACAAGGCACCCACTTGCCAGTTGTTTGATTTCTTTGGTTGTATTATTTTACTGCATTATCAGCAGTATGACTTGACAGACTAACAATGTAATACACTTAAAATGACTGAGCTGGAGAAAAATGTCAGCATCTGTCAGCATCTACAAGGAAGACCATCAGAAAAGCCGGTCTGAAGGAGAGGTGATGTTCTAATTTCAAAGAGGGAGTTCTAGCCATGGAAATTGTGAAAGAAACAGCATCTTGTGGATTCTAGAAATACTACATTTTCTGTCAGATTACACTCTTGAACCCAGATTTCATTTTTGTTTTCAAAATACAGTTGTTGATTTACAATAAATTCTTAGAAATACCAAAGAAATGCTGTATTTCCTGTATATTTTCAATACAGTGATTCATTTTATCAAAGTGATTGATTTTGTTTGGTTCCAGAATCTTTCTTTCCTTTGCTCCTATTCCAGTTAACTCCTATTTCCTTCAGTCTTCTTCTCTTTCCTCTATCTGCTGATTCTCTTCTGCACACCGTTTTTCTCTTATATCACTGTTCTTCAATTTCTACCTTCCATTTTCTGTTCTCTTGCAGACTCTTCTTTTTGGTCAATATATAAGTAGAAATAATAGCCACCCTAAAAGCCCTCTAAATGTTTATTGTTCTAAATTGGATTCTTCCAAAACATATGCTACATATAGAAAACAGATTACTCTGTGTTACTACAGCAAGAAGAGAAAGATTTATTAACAGGGCAAGCTTTACAAAAACTGACAGTGCAGTTCTAGAAAAGACAGACAAGCTTTGATTTTCACATTACAAAGGAAAAGTACCCATACAGCAATATGGTAATCAGAAGGAAACTTCTAGGAAATTGCTTTTCTCTCTTCTTAATTGCCAAAAGTAGGGGGACACTTACAGCTGTTAGCCAAAAGAGGGGTTTTTCTCCCTATGTTTATGCCTCATGATTGTGGGAGACGCTGTCCATGGGCCACTGCCTTTAGACTCAGCCCAAGTTATGACTTCCTAAAAGAAGAAAAAATGTAGTGAAAAGATATGATAAAAAGACGTTTAGCCAAGAGACTGTGTTTAATTAAGGCAATAAATAGATTCTCACTTTCTGGCTCATGGAGGCTCAGTAGGCAATTCATAACAATCAACTGGAATTTGAAAGGTCCGAAATAGCAAGGGGCAAAAGACTGTGTTAGCTCTGGCATGCACACAAACAAGTTCAGAATGATTCCGTGAATAAAGCTTTTGATCGCTTTAGAGGGAATAATTTACTCAGGTATAAAATAATTTATTCAGTATAAAATTCCCCCGCATCCAGAGACCCCACAGACACAATGTGAAGTGGTGAGGAACATCCCCAAGAGTGATGCTGGATGTTGGACCTGTGCTCTGGATTTGGAAGGATGTTGGGGACTAATCATTTACACTCAGTAATCAGAAATTCTGTGTTCAGTTATGTGAAGGTCACAAAGCTAGGCTCCAATTTGCTAACCCTCATAGGAACTTGTAGAAAAAAGTCATAATCTGCACCCAAAGAATGAAAGAATTTAATTAACACCCTGGGGTGAAACATGTTCATCCTGCAGGAACTGTTTGTACTTCCTCAAAGATTCTTCAGTTCTTCACTTTTCTGAAAGCACAGATAGAGATGCTCAGGTACAAGCACAGTGGCACCTATTCTTAGTTCCCCCCTTCTTTTAAAAAAGCAGAAGGATAAATTGATTCTAGAAACCACAGAGAACTGAAGACTCCCTATGGCAAGGCCATGGCTGAAGTCACTAAATAACAGGTTTCTGCTCTGTGCTTGACTTGTTTTGCTCTCAGGAGTGGTAGGTATGGCAGGAGGCAGCACCTGCCAGCCCAGTGTCTTACGGGATTGGTTTGGTGCGCTTCCTCAGGTGACTGTCTGCGTGCTGGCAGCTTTCAGGGAGATACTTGGTCGGGGGAGAGGCAGATGCTGTGGTGGCCACACAGTGATTTCAGATAAACATAGGATCGTAGAATGGTTTGGATTGGAAGGGAACCTTTAAAGGTAACCTAGCCCAAGCCCCAGAGCAGGAGTTCAGGTCTCACACCAGAAAGGCTTAATGGGGAATCTCTTGTCCTTTTGGGCCCTTGCTCAGGAAGCCTGTGCTTGGTTTGGAAAGAATTTTTTAATGTTTTTTATAGTGCACGTCAGGCATGTTAGGGCTGCATCCAAACAGTCTGCAGAGAGCCTTCAGCTCCAAAGGCGGTGATGAAAGAGTAGAGGCCGTCAACACCATGTGAGATTTAAACCCTGGTCTCTAAAGATATCTTGTACTGAGTTTAAGCAGAAACTGGAGTCAAGCAAAGAGTTAAATCTGTAAAGTGAAGTATGCACTTTTAAACATCTCATAAATTGCTTGTAACTGCACAAAATACCGCAGGGTGCATGTGAGCACCCCCACATGAAGCTGAATTGCAGCCAGATAAAATATCCTGCAGCTTTTGCTGATAATCCTGATGAAAGAGAGGCTTATTGTAATAGAAAGAAAATGTAGGAAAGATTTGTAGATATGTGACCATTCTAAGTCAGTGACCTGGGGGAGGACATGATGCAAACAACATTATTTGATGAATCATTGAAAGCTGTAAAGGGAAGAGTGGCAAACCTTTTTAGATAATTTACAAAGACTGGCCATTACATATATATATATATATAGACACACACACACACACACCCACACACACAAATAAATAAATAAATAAAAGTTAATATATCAAGAGATGCTTTGTCATAGAACTGCAGCATGACAATACAGCTAGGTTAGTCAAACCCTGATACACAGAGGCAATGATTAAAATATCCATGTAAAAGAGACAAGTGTTTTGGAAAAGAGACAAGTGTTTTGGAAAACAGACGAAGGATGAATGAAGAGTAAACTTCATTGGACACATCCTTATAAAACTACTCACTAGGGGTCATCTTCACCTGAAAACCTCTTTAATGGGGCATTTATTTTAGATTTAAGGCACTAGAAATATTTCTAACTCCTAAGAAGTAGCCTAATGAATGGACATTTATTTCAGCACTGACTTTACTGTAGCTGTAAATAAACTGCAGACTCTCCTAGGTAAGAGCAGTAGATGGTTTTAAATGATGGCTGGTGGAAAAGACAGCAAGCTAAACAAACCAATGTTCTCATGTTTAGGTTGGCAACATTAATATCATCAATCCTGTGCTTTCAAAAATAATGTCCGGACTCTCCCTCCCCCCACTTCCATTATTAGATTTACTTTAAAAATCAGGATAATTTTAAATATTGCAGTTCTAGATATGCCTGTTTTTCTTAGAAGGCCATAGTTTCTGTGAGCAGGGGAAAAAAATCACATTTAGGAGTTTTTCTTGGCATCTCATGTATATGGAACAAAATAATCCAGAGGTTTGTGTTTGTCATTTAAAAACATCAGGCATTGGAAGGCATGTGATTAGCTTTTGAAATCTAGAAATAATGTACTGTCAAATGTATATAAATACAGATCATCAGAGTAATTTTTAAAAACAACTATGCACAAAATTGAGAGATGATATTTTTATTCCAAACAGGAGGGTTCATATTCACACAGATTTATCTCAAAATAGTAAGCAGTATACAATAAAACAAATTAATAATTTCAATATGAATAAAGCCTGTAAAGTCCTGTATTTTTATGAAGAGATGGTTATCAAGTCTGTTAATGAGTTATTCTTAGGAGAAAAATGAATGTTTAAAGGCTCAATTACAAGATACCGAATATGACCTAAACATAGGTCTGCTATTATAGAGTTTCTTACTGGTTGCTGAAATAAGTTGAATATTTTCTTGATATGAGAGGAAAAAAAAGATACACTTAAATCTGCACTATTTGCCTTTCAGGATATTTCCCTGACAGGAGACTGCACCAGGTAGCAAGATACCTGTGTGTCTCAAGTGTCTAGATAGGCACTTTGACTCTAGACCTGAGATTTCTGGGAAATGTAGTTTAGAAATCAGAAGGGAAAAAAAAAAAAAAGCAGAGTTTTTTCTCTTTTAGAGCTGGTTATTTGCAGTTAGTGAAATGATAAGGTTTTTGGTTTTGCAATTAATGAAGCTACAAGATTTTTGTATTTGCAGTTAGTGAAAATGCAAGATTTTTGTGTGGTTACATGCAGTGATGCTGTTCTGGTCTGGGGGCAATCCCAGAGGCATATATTTCTTTTGATGACAGAAATGCATTGAAGCATTTATCTGAGAGATTATGAGCAATACCTTTGAAAGAAGTAAGATGAATTGCTAAAGGAGATTCACATGATTAAGTTGTATCACCAGTGATGTATTGACAAATGAAAAAAGAGGTAAGCTCATCCATGTTGTGGTCAAGCCAGTGGGAAGTGAGTAATCTGCTCAAATTAGAAACAAGTAAGTTTTCTTTCAGTGTCTGGCAGTGAAGCCAGAACATGGGTGGATGGACATGAGGCAGGGTAAGAGGAAACCTCATGATACTTTAGAGCTCCAAATGTTGATGTCTGGCTCGACTGGAAGAGACAGCCATCGTCACATTTTATTTGTCAATTAATGCTGTTTCCCCCCTATATTTCTCTTGCTTATTCTTACTAAGGCACCCTGTCTTCTTACAATGAAAAGTACATCTCTGGATGGTTACCTGAAGAAGGAATCAAAAAGACTCTGCAACTCACAATCTCACTACATATTATAGGGATAAAGCCAATATCTAGTAAGGGGACAGCTGCAGTGGTGAAAAACCTACAACAAGACCTGGTAGGCTTTTCTCTTTGGCAATTAAAGGGTAGGAAGGTCTCTGTCATAATTCTGCTAAGAAGCAATCTTCCCTTGATAGAAGCATTGATGGAAGAGTGCCATGCTCTCCGTCTACAAGCTCATCCCCAAATTTGGCACTGTGGCCACTTTGGTCTTACACTGGGAGGCTGCCCTGGCGACAAACACTCTGTGGGTCTCACAGGGAGAAACTCTGTGATGCAAACTGTAATTCTTAGTTGTGTTTGATATCTACAGTGGTGCAATTTCACTGGGACAGAACATCAGGCCAAACACACAGAAGACGTAGAGCTTTAATCTTCTCAGGCTGATTATCAATGCTTACTGGTTTGCAACTCAGAAGTTGAAAAGCATTTTCCACCAGATGGAGTAAGGTTATGATAGAGAAGAGCAGTTAGGAAGAAAAGACTGCTTAGCAATGTGCAGCTTCCCTTGTAATATTTACAAAAATTGCAGCCCTCAATAGGCAGGCAATACAAAATTAGTACATCACATAAACTCTTCAGTCCCTTAGCTTTTGAAAGATGATTTTAAAGGTTAAGTGTAATCTAAACCAACCATGGTATCTTTTGTAGTCACCTTTCAAAACCATAGAAAACTAAAAAGGTGTTTGCCGACCTAGACATGTCTGAGAATATAATGAGAGAATAGGAATGAACATGTAAATCACAGCAAAAATTACTTCTGAGTCCTGATTTTTCCTTTGTTGCATCGTACATAGTTGTAGGGCCTAGAGACTTGCTGATTACAGATTAAATTACTAGTCTAAATTTATTTTATCTTGATTCCAGTAGAAATCTTCCTAAACTCAATATTTAGTTTGCATTACTTTGGTAGTAGGCTTCTTTAGTGGGACTACCTTAGGCAAGTCGTGGACTTGGGTTCAATGATGATGTCTCACTGTATTATCTGAAGCTTAGAATAAAAGTTGTTCATGGAGCTTCAAAATCTACCATCTCAAACCTTAAGTCTCTGAATTGCTGTACTGATTAGAAATGTGCAGAGGCTCCCTTCATTAGACATTTGCTTTGTGAGGACCGGGGAGAATGCTTGTTTCTGCAAGATGGGATTAAAGGTCTTGCTTTGTGAAATATAGCCTAAAGACAGCTGCTTTGGGTGTTCTTCTGAGCTCCTGAATGCAAACTCCTTCTCCTCTGGTCAAGCAAGGTGCTTTTTGAAATGGTTTCAGAAGAAGTCGAGAATCATGTCACCATGCTTTATGAAGGTGAAAGGAATTTTTGCATCACAGTGGTTGAAAGCAGAGTCACAGAATCATAAGCCTCATGTCTAAAAGGAACCTGGATGTTTGTAGCCTGTGGTAGGATCTTGTACTACTAAATTTCTGTAGATGATTACTTAACCTGATCCTAAATCTTGGCAATATTTGCCATTAAACCAATTTTCTCTGAATGCTGCTCAAGTCCATTTATCACAAGTACAACAATTCCTTACTTTGCTGTCTTTGCAATGTGTTTTTGCACATTTGAAGATTATTACCATCTCCCTGCTCAGTTCATGTTTTAGTAAAATAAAGCAACACAACCTTTCCTCATGGATCATATATTTCATTGTAGTGGATCATCTTCCTGTTGTTCACCTCTGGGTCATCTCTAGCTGATCTATGTAGTTATTGTAGTTCACTACCCAGAAGCCAATTTCATACATCAGTCTGGACTTCCTACTGCTGCAGAGTAACAGAATATGTTATGTTCATTCCCATACAATGTGCCTGTTTATTCAGAGTATTTCTCTTTTTTTGCAACCATATGTTATTGCTGACTCACATTCCTTTTTAACTGCCCAACCTCCTTCTGCAGAGAATTTTTCATAGTAATACAGTCAATGAAGTAAGAAGTCAGTTCATGAGGAACAGAAGAAAGAATCTAAAATTACATTAAGTCCAGTGCAACAATGCCAATAAAGCTACAGTTATCAAGGGAGGAGTTTATGAGAAAGTCTGTAAATTCCATTTCATGCTGCTATAAAGACATGTGTACCGTACCTCTGCTTGAACAGTGCCTCTCAGCTTGGATGAGACAAGTCAACAGAAATTTTCAAACTGCATTTACCTGTAAATATGAAACGTGAAGCAACTGAGCACTATCTAGATAACTGTGTTACTTATTCTGCTAATTAGGTGTCTGCTAAACTGGTGGAAGCTTAACAGGCTTGGGAATTACAGGAAGATGGATAGCTTGAGAAAGTGGAACATATTCCAGATAATGAGATGTAAAAGAGAGGAAAGAAAAAGAGGGAGAGAAACAGGGAAGGAACTGAGACAAAAGCCAGTGGTAATCAAAGATGTGACCAGATGCTGTTTTGCGTAATACCAAGTGAGAGAAGAACTAAGAGAGCAGTGGACAGGTCAATTACCATGTAAGACCAGATTCAAACCTTGACTGTGGTGCAGGTTTTATTGCCGTTAGTTGGTGCTGTGCTGGACACCATGCCAGATGCACAAAAGCATAATCTCTTACCACATGAGTTTGGTACCCTTCTGCTGAATCAAAACTCGAAGACCAGATGATTGGGAGCACATCTCAGCATCAGCAGCTTACTGAAGGATGTCCCAAGTCTGAAAAAGCTCTGGCATCAGAGAGTGGGTTTGGTAGTGTCTCAGAAAGAAGGGACATCTTAGACCTAGCAAGCAGGTGGGTAAATGAAATAGGGTGATCTAAGGAAAGACTTCGTGTGCAGAGGCCTGGTAACATATGTACAAAATATTACAGACTGTTAGTAAGTGCCTATACTTAACATGTACATTTGTTAAGAACATGCGTAAATTGTGTGTAAGATCCTGATCAGATGCAAGATACCTTTGTTTGCTTCTTTTTAAAAATTTTTCTTTTTTTAGTTCTTTTCCTCTCTTTCTTTTTTAACCCCATATGCTCTGGGTGTTCCCCCTAAGGAATGTTTTTGTGTAATTGTGTTCTTAGTGATATATGGAGCCTTCATATACAACTGCGTGGAGCAACAGTGCCAGAGAGTGGCTGGCTGAGATAAATGCAGCTGGATTTGCCTTGTAGTTAAGCCTTTGTGACTTAAAACAAGCACACACAGAGTCATAGAATATGCTGAGCTGGAAGGGAGCCACAAGGATCATGAAAGTCCAGCTCCTGGTCCAGTAGTTGATCTGAGCAGTATAGAAAGAAGAGAAAAGCACATAAAATCGCCTGTCACAGAGTAATTATCTCTGTTGTCTGCATTCCCTAGAAATTTCACGAGCTGTGCAGGCTGCAAGCTGTTCCCATACTGTGGGGATTGCTCCTCCTTCTAGGGTAGAGTTCCCTGTTCCTGAAACCCCATAAGCCCCAGGTCAGACAAACAGCACTGTGTCCCTTGTGGTGTATCCTGGAATAAATGGGACCCATGCCTGGGCCAGTGAATCTCATTCCCATCATCTTCATTTTTTAAAGAGATGCACACCTAAGGTACCCTTGAGTACCTGCAGCCGATGGTTACCTCCTGTTGACAAAGCTTTCAGATTCACAGCCTGACTGGTGACTTCTGAAGGTCACTTGGATTCTCCTCCCTAGGTGAAGGAAAAGGCTCTCCAGTTGGAGTGGGGGTAAATGCATTTGTGATCGATTGGGAAAGCTGAAGCTCATTAGGGCTTTGAAATATTTTACCATAGGAGCCACTTTATCAAAAGGCTGTGGGGAGGTGTGGGAGGGGTGTGAAGACCAACAGCAGTGTGTGTAGGTGACCTTTCCTTTGGCAGGTTTTGGAGGTGTGAATGTTGAGCTTTGCCACCAGAAGCTCAATGGCTGAGAAAGTGAATTACGGAATTTTCAATTGACTATATCCCCTGCTATGCCAATTCTTTTGGATGAGTAGTAAATAAGAATTGTGTACTAGAAGAGCATTTAGCAAATGGTTTCAACACACATCTACCAATGCTTTTGTATTTAGGAATGTTACCTTGTGTCCAGAAAGTCTTTTAGCATTAGTAAGGTGGTATTTGTTTAAAGTAGTTCAACGGGCTTTATGTATTTCGCACATAAAGTAATTAGGTAAGTCTCTGAATACTAATGTGAGAAATAACCATTTTGATAGTCTACAGGGGTTTTTTTTCTTAAATCACAGAATTATTAAGCTTCATTAAATGTTCTTATTCTCAGCCTAAGTTTTCAGGAATAGTCCAACTGATATTTGAAGGGGAGAAAATCTATCATTTTACCCCAGTCCAGGATCTTCAAATCAATTAGATGAAGATAGTAGTGGAGTATGGGTCAAAAATACAGAAAAATTTTGCCCTCTAAATCTAGTCTAGTTTCTGTTGTTGAAACTTCTTGGGTTTGCATGAGAATACTTACTAGTTTGCAGAAGCAAGTGGGATGTGCTAGCCTGAAGGTGAGCATGCAGTTACTGAGAAGATGGAGACAATACGAGTTGCATTCCCACTTCCATGGAGTTTGTGAGAAAACAGGCGCGAGGGGTCTGTAGAGGAGACCTGTAACAACAAAGTGTTGTGATGCTGAGCCCCTCACTCCTAATCTCTCTGGCCGGTGAATGCCCAGTTTCTGCACATGGCCTCACGCGGGGGAGGCAGCCTGACCCTCCACGCCGGTTCCGGACCTATGCCCGGATTTGTGCGCAGGTGCAGGGACAAAGGGAGGTAGCGCAGGGGCAGCTCCCAGGTGCTCCGCTCCTATAGCCAGCAGCCGCGGGGGCCCGGTCTGCACGTTCCGGCAGCGCCGGGGTTCCTGAGCGCATCCCAGCCCGGCGGGACGCGGCCGCCCCGCACCCTCCGCTCCCCGAGCCCCGCGGCACCCCCGCCCCGGCCCCGCCGCGC
>VWPU01017508.1:3548-14628 GCA_013398955.1 Callaeas wilsoni
GAACCCACAAGAATTCCCTGGTAACAAAAGCTGGAAAATACAGCTGGACATCCCACCATGGAGCAGCAAGTCACATCTTCCAGAGCAACCGGGAACATTTTCCACAGCTCTGAGCACAGACCACGACTGAAAATCAGAGTCAGGCAGCGTGCAGAAGGAAAGAGCCCGGTCACTCCATGGAAATGTTACCCAAGTCCTGTTCTGGTTATCTGTTATCTCATTTTATACATAAAAATAGGAAATATATACACAGGGCACACACAGAACCTCCCCATTGCCCCTGGGCTCTTTTCCAAGGGCATTTTAAACAATTTACAATCACTAATAAAAAGTAATTGAAAGTCTCCAGAAAGGTTTTTTTCTTTCTTTTTCAGATGAACTTCCTTGCATTTAAGGTTTGTTATTCTGCAGCACCTGCTTTTCACACTTGTTTGTGCTTTAACAAACAAATTATTTTGTTTCAAACATGAGGAAGTTGCAACTTTCCTTCAATTTTCTTTTCTTCTCAAAAAGATGGAAACAAAGCGCCTCTAAGTGATCCTGAAGTGCTTAAGGCCTGGTTTTAGTGCTGTTCGTGCAAACACTCTGCAGACAGAAGATTCAAGCACATCCAGGTTTTGATGGCAAGTAAATTAATTATCTGGAAGGAAATAAATGGGCAGCCCTATTGCAGAGGTTTCCATTAGGAGATGCGGAATAACTCCCCAGTAATTCATTTGCCACAAAGCTGGGATTTCGCCAGGAATCCAAGACAGAAAGCTCCAGTTTAGTATTTATTTGTGTCAAAACAGTCTGGCTACATTTCTATTATTTTATATGGTTTCTCAGCAAGGAAAACATCACAATGGGCTGGAACTAGGTTGGAAATTTTTTGGCTTGGCAGCAGAATCTGTGAAAGGCTGCAAGAAGAGGAGAATAAAGCTATCTTTTGAAACTTCACAAGCCAGTGGTCACAGATGAGGGTCCCATATCGCTCAATGCAGAAAGTGCGGGGCACCCCTGAAACCTTGAAAAAGATTGGAACAGTTCCCTTTTCCAGCCTTCAGTCACCGCATGAAAAATTCAACTGCAATTAGCATTTAGCACAAAGCACTTTCTGTAGGCTGACAATAGGTAGCCGGAGCAGAAAGTGTACATAACAAGAACGGAATCCTGTTTTAGAGAACCGCACGGGTTTTGTTCGCAGTGAAGGGATCCCCACTTTCCCCCCAGAAAATTCAAATCCATCCAACTCCCTCTGCTCGGCAGCGTAAATCAAGAGCAAGGAAAACGAAGTTTAGATTAAAAAGCATCAGGGTAGGTTCAGGGACATGTTAAATGGAATTGCTTATTTTGCTGTTCCATTAAATAGGCAAGCTCAATGCATCTGACACCCAGACCTATTCTTTACGATCGCCATTCACCATCAATCATTTAAGCTGGGTGTCAGACCTGCCTAAGTGAAGTGCCCACTGCTCTGAATGACTCTGATGTGCACTTTGTGCTGGGAGGGAGAGGAAAGATGAACTATTATATTACTAAATATCTCGGGGAAATAAAGGGTCTTCTCCGCATTACATAAATTTCCATGACATTTCAATTAATCTGCCAGCGCTGTGTACGGTGTGGACACTACAGCACGAGCTGCTGTGCCTGAGGATAAAATATCAGGGGAGAGAAAGTCCTGAGTCTTGGCTGAGGTGATGTGACCTAAAGCAGGTGTTAAAACCAAACAGCACCCTCACCTTCACATCTGCATGCACAGAAACAACAGCAGCTGCTAATTAATGCAATTAAAAAGAAAAAAAGGCAGCTTTACAATCTTTGTCACAAGTTCTCATTAATTGCCTACCACTCCCTTCTCCCTTCTGCAAGGGAGCAGAACAGCGAGGAAAAACCCTGGTGGCATCATGTGCAGCCACCCCGCGCTGAAGAGCATTGCAGAGTTAACGTTTTCTTACCTTTTATAGAAACCATGGAGAGGCTGGAGACATAAAAACTGCCAGTAATCCAAGCAGAAGGCCTTCAACTTCAGCATTTTCCAGCGCTCCCGCCGCCGCGACCGTGGTCTGCGGCGGGCTTTTAGCGACACAAGACTTTTTTGTTAGGGTTTGAATGACTCGAGCGCAGCGCAGCAGCCTCGTGTCCCTGCGGCTGCATCGCCGGGCTGTGCGGTGGCCCCGAGCCCGCGGGCAGCCCGCGCACGGCTCGGCACCTGCAGCCCCAGGGCCCCGGCTCATACAAAGAGGCAGGCGCACAAAGGACACGAATTCACGGGCGCTCTTTGATCCCGCTTGCCGTTTATCTCTCCCAAAGTCCCCAGTCCTACCGGGATCACCGCTATTACACAGAAATCCCACTTCTCCTTTCGGCTATTTTAGGTCGTTCTGAAAGCCCCCCGGACAAGCAGGTGGATATATTCCAGCTGCGGGCTTTGACGGACCCTTGGAAAGCATCCTTAGAGCTCCCAGAAGTTCGGAAAACGCAGGCAATTATCTCGCTGGGCTCTGACACCGCTGCCCGGCGCCCGGAGCAGAGCTGGGATCTCAGCACAGGGGGCCGCAGGCGTTTGCCCTTTTGCCTTTTCTGCCCCCCGTTAATCAGCTCCTCCTGTACCAGCACATCAGCTCCATTGTCTGCGGCACCTCGGGAGCTGGGGGCTTCTCGTGACGGGGAGGGGAAAACAGCGGAAAGAAGGGGAAAGGGAGAAGGAAAAAAAAAAAAAGAGAGAAAAAAAAAGGAAGGCAGGCAGGGGCTCAGACCCTCCCGCTCACACACCAGATTGTGCTTATCTTGTTCCCAACGCGCTTTGCCAGGGAGCGCAGGGGGGAGGATGAACCAACCCCGAACGGCGGGGCGGCAGCGGGACAGCCCCCGGGGCGCGGGCACGGACGGACGGACGGACGGACAGCCAGCCGGACAGCCAGCCAGCCAGCCGGACGGACAGCCAGCCAGCCGGACAGCCAGCCAGACTGCCGGCGGGGACGGACAGCCCCTCCGGGGAACCCCGGCGGAGCATCCCGGGGGATCCCGGCAGCCGCAGCCGCTCCGGAGCCATCCCCGAGCCGCAGGCAGCGGGCTGGGAGCTGCTGGGGCTGGGGGATGCCAGAATTAGCAGCGTTTGCTATCCAAACCTCTGCGAGGCACCATAACAGCGGAGTGCTTTTGTTCTGAGAAGACAGGAGCGCAATTTAAAAAAAAAATTCTGTCTTTTATCATGGCCCAATTCTACCAACTCCCTCTCCTCCCCTCCTCCTCCTCCTTCTTTCCTTTCTCTCCCAACGTGAACTGCCAAGGGTGAGAATCCTGGAATGGAATCACGCAGGGCAGGGTTAGATTGGAGGTTCGGTGGGAATTCCTCCCTGGGAGGGCAAGGAGGCCCTGGCACAGGGTGCCCAGAGCAGCTGTGGCTGCCCCTGGATCCCTGGCAGGGCCCAAGGCCAGGCTGGATGGGGTTTGGAGCACCCTGGGACAGTGGAAGGTGTCTCTGCCCATGGCAGGGGGTGGGAATGAGTGGGCTTTAAGGTCCCTCCCAACCTAAATCAGTCTGGGATTCTGTGAATATCCTGGGATGGAAGAGAGCCACCAGAATCACCCAGTGCAGTTCCTGTCCCTGCCCAGACACCCCAACACTCCCACCCTGGGCATCCCTGGCAGCGCTGTCCAAACGCTCCTGGAGCTCTGGCAGCCTCAGGGCCGGGACCATTCCCTGGGGAGCCTGGGCAGTGCCCAGCACCTCTGGGGGAAGAACCTTTCCTGCTCTCCAGCCTGAGCCTGCCCTGGCCCAGCTCCAGCCGCTCCCTGGGTGCTGTCCCTGGGCAGAGAGCAGAGATCTGTGCCCATCCCTTCCCTTCTACAGCCCCACAGGACACCCCGAGTTAACAACAGCACAGAACTGCTCCATTGCAACAAACGGCACTGCCACAGGAGAACTTCAACAGCGATTTATATATATTTTAAAAAAAAGAAAATTCGTTGCTGTTGTTAAAGAAGAAGTGCCCTGATGGACACCAGTGCTTGTGTCCAGTTTGCTGCAGGTTTTCTCTTCCAGAAACTACAATTTGGCTGTTTCTTACCCCGTTTCATTTCTGAAAATCACTCATAGGAAGCACCTGGGCTACAGCTTGCAATACTGTCCAACAGGTATAGAGGAACTTAAGAGTTCAACGGCTACAACAGCAAAACCAAAAGCAGAATCAGAACGAAATACTTCAAAACCACTCTGGCACTTGGACAAGCATTTAAAACAAAACCAACAAACAATCAACTAAACAAAAACCCCAACCAACCAAACAAACCATAAAACACCCCCATAGCCCCCTCCCCAAAAAGCCACAAGAATTTTAACACTGTTTTAAAAATATGCAGAGAAAACCAAACCCCTAAACCTCAACCTGAGGCTCTTTTCCATGTGGACCTATCTAGTTCCCCAAGTGCCTGGATAATAACCTATATTTAGGGATCTATATGAGCTATGTTTAGGGGTTCTGGTTTTACTCATTGTCACTGTGTAGTCACACAAGTGCCTTGCATCTTCTTAGAAAACAGCTTTGTGTAAGTTTAATTAAATGAAATTATAAATATATTTGAGTACGAATTGGCAGTTTCTTCAGTGAAGTAAAGAAATCAGCAGGTTATGCTTAAACAGGGTCTCACTTTGTGTGGTATTTCCCTATAAACACCTTGTGCAGGACAGGGCAGGTGGTGGGAATGACCAGATCATGAGAAGAGCAACTTGCAGGGGAAAAAAAAAGTATTTGATTTGGGCCTTTTAAAAACTAATTTCTTGTGAAGATTCTCTTTCAAGTAGCCCTTTCCTTGTGCTGCCTACACTTATTTGCTGGGATTTCTTTCAGACCAGCACCAGAGCTGGTGACTCCTAAGCAAACGCAACTGAATGTCTGTGAGAAACAACAGCACCCCCAAAAAATACAAAATGCTGCCCAAATCCAAGCCCGTTTTTCTTCCTGGACTCATATTCCCTTGGGCTTCGTTAGCTTGGCAATTTTCAAGTCACTGACGCCATCATGGCAAGGATATTTAGATTTTCTTATCAAAAATCTTTCATCTCTGCTTTTCATCCCCTGTTCTCCAGGGTAGTTTTATCTCAAGAGGAACTGGGGAAAGGCCCTGGAGACCCAGTGGCTGCTGGTGAGCCCCAAGCTCCTGGCACTGCCTCCTGCCTTGGGTTTGGTACTGCCAAGAGGGTAATGGGAAATCCTTTTTCCTTGGTTTCCACGGAAAAATGGCACAAGGAAAAAAAAAAAGAAAAAACAATGAAAGAAGGAAAGAAATTGAGTTTTCCCTGTTGTAATATTTTTGTGTCTGTTTTTTCTTATATTCCTTGAAAAAAAAGAAGAAAACAAGAAAGAAAGAAGTGGTTACATCCCATAACCAAGGCCAGCTATTCCCAGGATCGAGGAAAAAGGGGGAAACCAGCCCGAGACAAGCTCAGGAGGCGCCAGCCAAAGACTTGATCCTGAAATGAGACTTTTCAGGAAACTTATCCTTTGTCTGTTCACATTGCAAAGCAATTCCTTTCTCAGCATCATATCCTTTCCAGAAAAAAAAAATCCTATTTATCACCTTAATTATCTCTTTCTAAGCAGTGGGCTCAGCGCATAGGAGCCATGTACCCATGGATTTCCTGACAGCATCCAACACCGATTATCCCACACGGCATGCAGAGAAAATGCTAATTAGGACTTTTGCAAATGAAAAGCCCCACGCTCTCAACACGTTCTTCATTTTCACTTGTCTTCCAGAGGAAAACAACAAAGGAAATTAAGCTTCATCTCACGCTCACCCGGGATATAGAACTGCTTCTTTCAGAAAGGCATTTACCGAAACCTTTGACTTAGAATTCCCAGGCCTCATACAAGCAGGGATTTTTGGATGTGCTGCAGCTCCAGCACCGGAGCCGTGAGCAGTTTGCTGAGAATTTCTGCAGTCGCTGGGAGTTCAGCCTCTGACAAGGCTTTCAAAAACAGCCACTAAAAAAAGGGCCAAGTGGAAAGCAAACATTGCACCACCTCCCTTTTTAGGGGTGGTTTTCTTGCCAACCCCTGGAGCTCTGAGGCTGAAGGAAAACAATCCACTGAGGGATAAAATAACCCCAGCATGAAGCCAGTGCCTGCTGGAGTTCCTGGTGTACTGCTTTCAGGAGTTGGGCAGATGAGGAAAATTGACTTGTCTGGTGACAACCACATACATTGAACTCCTGTTATTTACTCAGTTAAACTTTTAGAGTGATATGCCGGGAACACTCCTGAAAAAATATTTCACTTCCCCAGAAAAACAGTGTATCCCCCTACTTCGGTGGAGCACAGGAATTGTAGTCGTTAAATTGTTTTCCACGAGGCTTTCCAGACTCCAGGGTGAAATAGCTGACCGGCCACGCACAAAATATTCATGGTAGCCATTCTGGTGTTGTGGAGTTCAGGAATTTCATGGGACCAGACAGTGTGGATCCCATACTCACCCACGATACCCTGCCCACAGCACATCAGAAAGTGGGGGAACACAAAGCAGGCGTGCAAACCAAGGGTTTGGGCAAGCAGAGGGGGGCTGAACGTCCCTGGGAGGTTTGAAGGCCTCGCTGCCCACAGGACGCCGCAGCACGTGAAGCCCCGTGCACCGGGTGCTCTGTGGGCACTCAGGGGCACCGAGTGGCCTCCACGTCAAAGCTGGGGGGAAAATTCCTGGGCTGCTCAAAGAATAAGGGGGATTTTGATGTTCAAGGCTCTGGCAAACCAGATGTCCCTCCCTGGCCCTCGCTGGCACGCCTGGGTACCACCCCAGGAGCATCCCTGCCCCAGCAGGGCAGGTGGGAGAGCTCACACGGAGCCCTCGGGCTCGGGGACACCCTGGGGACACCCCAAGGTGCTGGTGACGAGCTCTGCAGAGATGCCCAGAGAGCCAGGACACAAATCAAGGTCTTTCCCCTCCATGCTGACCTGAAGGGCAGCTCTGCTGCCTAGAAACCTGCCAGAAACTCAAACCAAAGCTTATTGGCTTCAGACAGCTCTCAGAGTCGTGCTCTCCCCCAGGGATGAATTCCAATCACCAGGTGATATTATCCTTTATTTTTGGTTATTGAGCCACTCAAAGTGTCCATGGAGAAGGGAAGGAAGGACTTTGCTGTTCTCTCACTCCTGACTGCCCTTTCTGCACATCTGTTCCCTGAGCTCACACAGCCACTGGCTGCTCAATCTGTGACAGAAGATGACAAATCCGCCCCAGATATCTGCAGAGCTCAAACATTTAAATTTCTACCTCATTCTGGCAATTCAACCCTGCAGAAGGGCTACAGTAAGTTTTAGATATTAGGAAACAAAATATTTTCAGATGCCAGCTGAAAGCTGATGGAGGCCAACTCAAAACATCCGGAATAAATCCCGTGCAGGCCATGAAAGAAATTGTGCCAAGCAATATATACACACATAAAATATGCCATTTTTTACATATTTTCCTCTTTATAATGGACATGAGCAAATTTTTCACTTTAACCTTTAGTCTTTCCAGCACTGAGTGGTTCACTGAGGGAAAACATGCCTTGTGATGGGGACAGGAAATTTGTGAGCAAAATGCAAAAGCTTTAACCCGACTACGAAATACTTGACAGGACAATGGGTGGGGCCTTGTTAATTGGTACATCCCATTTTCTAGGTCGTTCAAAGGCCAATTTGCTCAACAGGTTCGTGAGAACACATCCACTAACAAGAAGTCTTCTATTATCTTTCATTGTACTTAAAAATAATGGCCTTAATTCCGTCTAATTACAGCTCCAGAACAGGCTTATTTGAGCAGCTGAAGTGGACTAGGTGTCACATGCTCTTCCCTCAGTAACTGCTTAACACTATGAAAAATTCAGTTTTATCTGATAAAATCTGAACACTTTTCTTCAGTTTCTCCCCTGTGATTGTTTCACTCCAGATTTTTAAAATTTCACAAAATTATTCAATTTGTAGTTGCAGAGTGGCACTTTTCCATCCCTGTCTGGTAACTCCCAGATATTATTTCAGCTCAGTCCTCAACACTCAGAAGGATTTACTGCATGCATCTAATTCTTCTGTATTCCTCACTGATACCCTCTTCCCATGGAAAAAATATCCAATGGGAAGGAAAACTTTTAATAAAATCTACTTCTAGCCTGCAACAAAGGTGGCAGCAATACCTGGCTCTGGTAAATCACACACCAGCATCACGATGCTCTTGCTGGAATAGATTTGCAGAGGAGCAGAGCAGGGGGAAGTCGGGATTGTTTCCTGCATTGTCCTGCCAGACAAAGGCCCAGTGTTCCCATCACACTGGGAATGGGACGGAAGTACAGTGGGGACTGAACGTGCTCCAGTGCTGCTGTGTGTGGATGCTGCAATGCTGTTAGCAGGGGAATTTTCTCTTCTTGCATTCATTCTGTGAGAACTTTTCCTTTGCTGTGTAAGCTATGTAAACCATAGATAGGGTTTTTGTAAATAGCATTCATATCTGGTATCTTCTGACCTTGTGTACATTATATTAGGAAAAAACATTTCTAAGTGGGTGTCTGAGACTTTGAGCAATCACCCTAGGAGAAGTGTGAGCACTGTTCAATTGCTTTATGGAACTAGAATAGATAAATGGTATTGTAAATTTAAGAAATAATTCATTCCTCACTCTGGACTCCTGCCTCGCTGCATCTCTGAACCCCTGCTTGGAAGCCCACAGCTGTGCTCAGGACAAAGGGGATGTCACAGCAGAGGGGGTGGCTGCTTAGGAAATGGCGAAAATGCTTCACTTTCAGAAGACTTTCCACAGGGTAATAATGGAAGATTAATTACAGAGGGGCCTTAATTTGAATAAGGTTAAACACAACAGCTCCCACCGTTTTGTTCAAGCGAGGTTCAAGTGACATCACGTGGGAAAAAGTCACATCCTCAACCCAGACCATCTCCGAAGGAAGACTTGGACCAACACAGCTGCCAGTCTGAGAGGGAGGGCTCTGCCCCAGCTTTATCAAAGGAAGTCTCCTTTGATGCACTTTTCAGTGTGCAGGGATGAGAATAAAGATGCAAGGCACCCATTTGATATGCAGTGTTAACAGGGCCAAGCATTTCTTTGGAAATGCAGTGATCAAAGCGAAATCCCAGCTACAGCAGTGCCTCCTGTGACAGAGTTCTCTGAAGGGTGGGTGCTTTTATCAGAATGCTGAGCAGCACAAGCAGGAGTGACATCTCCACGCAGCTGTTCCCCCAAAGCAGCACAGACCTGCCAGGACGGCAGGACAGGTCAAACCCTGCCAGCACGGAGGCTGTAAACACCTGAGGGAGAGCTGCTCGGTGCACAAACACACCCTCTGCCTCTCCCCTTCGTGCCCCTCCGAGAACAAGCGCAGGGTTTGAAGCTGCAACTGGATTTCAAGTTGGAAATCCTGGAAAAGAGCAAATTATCCGCTCTTAGGAAAACCCAGCTGTTGGGTGAGTGCCTTTGCTGGCTGTGCATTGCAAGACGAAGTCGTGTGGTGTGCAGCTGATACAGAACAGGCCATTTCTGTCAGTTCAAACCTAAAACTGCCATCTACGATTGCTACAGTACCTGAGTGGGTCAGTTGAGACGCTGCTTCCTGTCTCCAGTGAGGTCCTGAGGTGACAGCAAAAGAATAAAATTATAAAGTATTAAAGTATAAACCAAATTCAAAGCACAAACTATTCAAAAATTCTGTCCTTAAACATGAACAACTTTACATTTTCTTCCTTCTTACTGACATTTCAGAGTACTTAGCATGCCATTAAACATGAGAGTAAATAAAAATACCCAAACAAAAAACCCAACAGCCCTTTCCTAGATTAGAGAAAGGGGAATTGGAGAAACTTTTGTCTGAATTCGTCCCAACCTGATCAATTTTCAATATTCTAAAAGCACTTCATCCTTCTGTATCTAAGTGACTTTTACACTCTGGGGCTTTCAGCTCTCTACCCAAAAAGGCAGCTGAGGAGTTGTCCTGCAGAATTGTTGCAGCACAAAGCTCAGGTAAGATACTGTAAGGGCTGAGGAAGTGCCCTAAGTACGCTGATTTTTGAGCAGCAATATTTAACATGCAGAGTGGTGTAATTACCCTGCTCTCACTGAGCGTGACTGCAGGTTTATTATAATAATATAGATAAAATATAGGGTTACACTTTTAGGGTGAAGCCAGTTTTCCATCAGGCTGCAATAAAGCATCAGCCAAAGCCCCATCATTTTTAAATGGGTACTTGCACTAATCCATTTCTGTCCCTTACACAAACAGCCACAGACCAGCCTTTGCTCACATAGCCATAAACAGGGACAGTCTGTGAGGGTTCATAAAATTCACATTAGAATTGCATTAATTATGTTTACAGTGGGCATTCATAAATCAACGGCAAATCTTTGCTGTGAACCCCAAGACTCCCATTTCCTTTCCAAAAATAAACAGGGTGGTGTGAAGGGAGGAGGCCACGAAAGCAGCAAGAATTAGCTGCACAGGAATGGAAACAAACCATATTGTGCAAATAGCTTTTAACCAAAGCACCAAAGCTCTAAAATAGCTTTGGGGAGCTTATGCCACCCTGTAATTTGTTTGCTTCCCCAGCTCAGGATCTGTGAATAGCGCTGAATTTTGAGGGGGTGGCTCACATATGCTGGCTTTGTGGCTGGGTGTTAGTTTAACCACTGAAAAGGGTGAGCCTCATTTACTTATAATTAAGTTTCCTGCTTCCCTCAGTGTGCTGTGGAGGTGCCAGCCTGCTCACTCAGCGGGGCTTTTTTGCCTTGCTTTTAACCCAGACTTGCAAAAAAAGATAAAAATCCGCTGTGCCAGGTTCTGGCCGTCGGTGCTGCACAGAAATATCCTCAGACAGCGTGGCTGTGCAGGGGTGTGCTGTGCATACAGAGGGGATGCTAATGAGCAGTGATTAGCCCCCAGCACACCCCTAATTGTGCTGCCCGCTGACACTGGGCGCTCCTGGCCTCGGGGACTCCTTGCACGACCCCAAGGAGGGGGATTGCAGCTTCACCAGGAATCCTGGGGTTCCCTCCTGAACTCGGGGAAGGAGCAGCCAGGGAAGTGAGGGCAGCCAAGGCAGCTCCCCAGCACTCACCC
>VWPU01017514.1:0-12016 GCA_013398955.1 Callaeas wilsoni
CTCCCCGCCGGCCCCAGGCTGCGCTGGCTGGAAGGGGTGGGAGCGGGCAGCCCGGAGCTCCATCGCGCGGCCTCCGCCCCGGCCCGGCCCCCGCAGTCGTACGGCCTCGGCCGCGGGTCCCGTCCGGCCCCGGCGCGCCCCGGCTCGGAGCCCCGCGGTGATGCGGGAGGTGGATGTGTCTCCACCCTGGTTTCCCTGGGGATAAACGGTTCCTTTTCCATGGAGATTCCTGCTCTGCTGGGTGTGGAAGAAGGCTGTGCGTTTCTTCCACAAAATCGTCCCAGGTTTCGGGGATCACAGAATAGTCAGGGCTGGAGGTCCCTCAGTTCAGCCCCGGGCACGGTCACCTGGAGCAGGTGACAGGAACGCGTGCAGGTGGGTTTGGGATGTCTCCAGAGGGGGACACTCCAGGCCCTCCCTGTGCAGCTGTCCCAGGGCTCTGTCTCCCTCCATTGAAAGAAGTTCTTGAGATGGAACTTGCTGTGTCTTAATTTTTGTCCTGTTACTGGGCACCACCAGAAAGAGTCTGGCACCAACTTCTTGGCACCGCCTTGGAGGGACTTGTATGGATTGATGGGATTGCCTCTCCGCCTTCCCTTCTCCAGCCTAACCCGGCCCAGCTCCTGCAGTCTCTCCTCATCTGAGAGATGCTCCAGACCCCAAATCATCTTTGTGCCCGTCAGTGAACCCTCTCCAGTAGCTCCTTGTCTTGTACTTGTGACCCCTCAATGCAACAGCCACAGTTTAATTCTGTTCTCTGCCTGCTGGCAGCTGTTCCTAACCAGTGCATCCCAAATTTTGGTTGTGTCTGGGCTTAGCCTGAGCTCTGCCTGTGAGATGGTTGCAGCACTCATGGAATGGTTTGAGTTGGAAGGGACCTTAAAACCCATCCCATTCCCCCCCCTGCCATGGCAGGGACACCTTCCACTGTCCCAGGCTGCTCCAAGCCCCAGTGTCCAGCCTGGCCTTGGGCACTGCCAGGGATCCAGGGGCAGCCACAGCTTCCCTGGTGCTTCCACCACCCAGATTTGTTTGGTTCCTCACTGTCTCTGTAATTCCTACACATTCTGTCTCCTCCAGCCCAGCATCAGAATCAGAACCTCTCTGGGCCATGCTGCCCCAAAGAACCCCCCTTATTTTTGGAACAATTACTGTGTGGTCCCCGAGCCTGTGGTGGAAGCAGTTGGGTGAATTCCCAGTGCTGTGGGAGCAGTGGGAGGTGGAAGGCAGTTGGGTTCTGTGGAGCAGAGGAATTACAGCGAGTCTGTAGCTTCTGGTCGTGGTCCTGCAGGGTTGTGGCTTTCTGGGCTTAGGGTTTGCTGCGGGTTGGGATGGGGTAACTGCTCTGCCGCGCTTCTCCCCGCAGCCGACTCCGGTTATCCTGCTGAAGGAGGGCACGGACACCTCGCAGGGCATCCCGCAGCTCGTCAGCAACATCAACGCGTGCCAGGTGATCGCCGAGGCCGTGCGCACCACGCTGGGCCCGCGCGGCATGGACAAGCTCATCGTGGATGATCGGGGTAGGCACGGCCCGGGGAACGGTGTCTGCTTCGTATCACTTCAACCCAGCATTTGCATATATGTAAATTTCAGCAGCCTCAGCCCGTGCTGAGCTTGGCTCTCAGAACAGAGGGTCCCTTGTGTCTGGTGTCAGTGGAACACCTTGATGTCCGCTGTGGAGTAAAGGACGATGGCCAGCCCGGCCTGAGGATTCCCTCTTGGCTGCCAGCCTGGGCTGGGCGCCTGGGGAGGTCCAGGGTCAGTGGCATTGGATGTATCCAGTGTAAGTCTGTGCCAGGCAGGAGAAACAGTCCTGAACTTGTCTTCAGGTATTTTTGGTCATCTCTGTTTTTAAATGAGGCTGATGATACCTGTGGAGTTACTCAGCAGTTGTGGCTGAATGTAAGGTCAGTGGATGTTCCTGGGTTGATTTTGAATTTTTTTTGGAGTGTGATTTGGAGATGAGCTTTGCCCTCACTCTGAAAAGACTTGCGTGAAGTCACCAAACTATTTATTATACTTTTTACTGAAGGGTGGGGTGAAAAGTTGTAGTATTGTCTTTAAATAGTTTTTACAAATAGGGGCTTTAATAAATCCATTTTCAAAAGAATAATTGGATTTAAATGTATCTAATATCTAGTATGATTTCTAGGCACTTTCTTCATGGGTGTTTCAGACTAGAGTATGGTTTTATCTGTCTGGGGAGGCTGTTGAGAAGAGGGAAATGAATTGCAAACCTTTGTTGGTGTGGAAAGTTGTCTGCTCTCAGACTGACTTCACTGAACCTGCTCCAAAAGGGGCTGAAAAGACTCAGTCCTGATGGAACAGAGGAACCTGCTGAGATCTCCTGAGACCCCCTCCAGAGACAGGGCTTTACTCTGGCAGCGTAAAGCTGCCTTTAACCTCCTGTTCTCCATCACCGCAGGCAAAGCCACCATCTCCAACGACGGGGCCACCATCCTGAAGCTGCTGGACGTTGTCCATCCGGCTGCGAAGACCTTGGTGGACATCGCCAAATCCCAGGATGCAGAGGTGGGAAGGGAGGCTGGCCGTGCCTGGGAGTGTAACGTGGAGCAGCCTGAGTGCCAGTGCTTCCCCAGGCTTTGTGCTTAATTCTGCTGGGAATTGCTCATGGAATGCTGGGATTTATTCCGTCTGCTGTGGAGCCAGGCTGGGAGAGCTGGGAATGTTCACCTGGAGAAGGGAAAAGTCCAGGGAGAGCTCCGAGCCCCTTGCAGGGCCTGAAGGGGCTCCAGGAGAGCTGGAGAGGGACTGGGGACAAGGGATGGAGGGACAGGACACAGGGAATGGCTTCCCAGTGCCAGAGGGGAGGGATGGATGGGATATTGGGGAGGAATTCGTGGCTGTGAGGTGGGCAGGCCCTGGCACAGGGTGCCCAGATTTGCTGTGGCTGCCCCTGGATCCCTGGCAGTGTCCAGGGCCAGGTTGGACGCTGGGGCTTGGAGCAGCCTGGGACAGTGGGAGGTGTCCCTGCCCTGGCAGGGGGTGGCCCTGGGTGGGCTTTGAGGTCCCTTCCCACCTAGACCAGTCTGAATCCCTGAGGAATTCAGCCACAAATCTGTGAGCAGAGAAGATCCTGAGCTCTGGCTTCTCTGGAAGCTCTGGAGTGCTTTTGCAGCTGCTCTCAGGGGGTCTCTGCAGCGTGGGGGTGGCACAGCGTGGGGGTGGCACAGCGTGGGGTGACACATTGTCCCCTGTCCGTGCAGGTGGGCGATGGCACCACGTCCGTGACCCTGCTGGCAGCCGAGTTCCTGAAGCAGGTGAAGCCCTACGTGGAGGAGGGGCTGCATCCCCAGATCATCATCCGCGCCTTCCGCACGGCCACGCAGCTGGTGAGGCTCCTCGGGGCGCCTGGGGACAGCTCTGTGCCGGCCACGTGGGGGTAATGACACGCTTCCAGGGAAAACCCACTTGGGAATGGGCGTGGGGAGTGCCAGCAGCGATCTGCTGCTGTCTCCCTGCAGACAGCAGTGCCTCTCCTGGTGCCAGGGCCTGCTGTCACCAGCCTGTACCTCTGGAGTGCTGTGGCTTCCTTTGGGTTTATTCCCAAGGAAGAAGGAATTAATGGAAAACTCATTTTCTGTTCTCCTGTTCTTTGCTACCCCTTAGTAAACCTTGTGTCTCCTGGAGCCTGCTGGTCCAATTAAGCTGGTTTTTGGAGGTTCACTCCTCAATAGCCCTTTGATTGCCAGGATCTCTGCTGAAAACAGCAGAGCAGCTCTGAGCCTCCTCCCACTCCTCATACATTGGTGTGTTCCTTGGAATTACTGCGCTGGCAGGGGTGGAATAACTTAAACACTTAAAACTTCAGTGACGTTAAAGCAGAGAACAAAAGATAAAATACAAAGAGAGAGGTTGGAGATTTCCTCAGCTCAGGAGCATAAATCATTAATCCAGCTCTTGCCTTTTTGCCAGGCTGTGAACAAGATCAAAGACATCGCTGTCTCCGTGAAGAAGGAGGATAAAGAGTAAGTTTCCCTTGGAGATGACCTGGTTGTGTTCTGGGCTCCAGCTAACTGCTGTGAGGGTGCTCCTGAATTCCGTGGCTCTGGCTGAGGTCTCCAGGTGGGACTGAACAGCTGCAGCCCCACACTGGGATTATTCCCAATTTCCCTGGAATTTCCTGCTCCCCCAGGGGCAGCACCGTGCTCTCACTTGGCTGCAGGGAATGATGTAGGGCAGTGTCTCTCAGTGCTCCTGGAGGAAGCTGGGCACCAAAATAAGTGGCCTGATTTCTTTTTTGCAGCGGTGGAGTCTTGGAGCTCTTGCTGCAGTCAGTGGCAGTGTTAAATCTCAGCACTTCCCTGAGGATCAGATCCCTTTTTAGCTGTCACACACCAAGGCAGATAGCTCATAGCAGTGATCCCTTCAGCTGAGGTGAGAATACTGGAGTTCCTTTTCTCCCGGGATTTTAAGGTCTTGCCTACTTGACCTTGCTAATACCTGCAGTCAGTCCCAAGTATCTCAAATGCATAAGCATCTTGGATAAACCAAGATGGGTTGTCCAACCCAAATGCTGAACAAAGGCTGAAAAAACCAAACCAAATGCTGTCCTGTGGTGGGAAATAGAGTGGTTCCCATGGTCAGCTGGGGCTGGGGGACAGAGCCTGGCAGCTGGATCCACATTTCCCTGGTTCCTCTGTGTCACCCACTCTGCTGTGCATACACTACCCGAGTTAGTACTTCAGGGAATGTGCTGCTTTTAGAGGGTTTCAAAAGCATCTTCCTGCCTTGGGATGAAGGAAAGCACCTTCTCTTTTCTGGTTTTACATGCGTAAAAGCCAATCAGCCTGGTCAGTGCTGGGCTGGTGCTTGAGCTCTAAAAAAGAGACTGGGATTGATCAGTCTGGGATTTGTGCCTTGTTCTCCCCATGGACAGGAGGGAGCTGATCTTGGCCTCTGTCAGAGAGGATTTTGGGTCCCTCATGACAAGAGAGCCCTGGAGGGACTGGAGTGTGTCCTGGGAGAGGAAGGGAGCTGGGAAGGGGCTGGAGAATTCCTGAGGGAGCTGGGAACGGGGCTCAGCCTGGAGCAAAGGAGGCTCAGGGGGGACCTTGTGGCTCTGCACAACTCCCTGACAGGAGGGGGCAGCCGGGGGCGGATTTGGGATCTGCTCCAGGGAACAGGGACAGGAGGAGAGGGAACGGCCTCAGGCTGGGCCAGGGGAGGCTCAGGGTGGACACTGGGGAAATTCCTTCACTGCCCAGGGCAGGGGTGGCATTCCCCCCATCCCTGGAGGGATTTCCAAGCCCTGTGGATGTGGCAATGGGGAGAGGGGTCATTGGTGGCCTTGACAGTGCTGGACTCAGTGATCTTAAAGGTGTTTTCCATCCTAAACAATTCTGTGATTAACGAAGCCACACACGGTGTTTGGGGCTTGTGAAAAGATTTGGCAGGTGACCAAACCCTTGTTTTATCTCTCCTGCAGTGAGCAGAGGAGTCTCCTGGAAAAGTGTGCAGCCACAGCCCTGAGCTCCAAGCTCATCTCCCAGAGCAAGGAGTTTTTCTCCAAGATGGTTGTAGATGCTGTGATGATGTTGGACGACTTGTTACAGCTCAAGATGATCGGGATAAAGAAGGTGCAAGGAGGAGCTTTGGAAGTGAGTGTTGTTGGAGCCTTCCTGAAGGGATGGGAGGCAGGGATCCCAGCTCCGGTGGTGGGCTGGCTCTAGCAGAAGTGCAGCCTGGCTTGACAGTGCCTGTTGGGGAATTCCCAAAGTGGAACAAAGCTGTTGGTGTGAGGAGAAAGCTTGGCAGATAGAGCTGGGTTTCTTTTCCACAGGTAGAGAATCTGGTTTTTGAGCTAAATACACTCTTCACCTCACTGCCCTCTGCAGCAAAAGTTGTTACTGATACAAATTCCATTTATCTCTCACAAATAATTAATTTTTTTTGTGGGAAGTCGTTGTTACTTCTGGATCCAAAAGTCCTAGTTGTATGTAGGATTACTGGGTTGGGAAAAATGCAAGGAAAACCTCATGAAGGAGCTGATTTAGTGGTGGGCAGGGCAGGTGGGATGTGTGGTTTATGCCACAGTGCTGGAAAACCTGTTGTGTATGAGACTGCACCTGGATATGCAGCAGGGAGCTGTTCCTGCCTGTGGGACAGCCCCTGTGGAGAGGGAGATTGGATCCTGATTTCTTCACCCAGGAAATTGAGGAGCTCTCATCAGGGAATGGTGTTGGGCAGGGCTGTTCTGCTGCAGAAAATCTGGGAGATGGGGATGGAACTGGATTGAACCAGAGCAAAAACCAACCCCCAGTGGGGCTGTGGATGGAAATACCCAAGTTCGAAGGGGAGGAATGGGAAAGAGATCAGGGAGAGAACTGATTGCTCCCCTCCTCGATCTTCAGATTGTGTGAGGAGTCTTGAGGGGTGGAGAGGAAGCTGCTTTTGTGAGCTGAAAGAAATCCTTGCTGCTTATTTCCTCTAAAAGTGGGTTAATCAAAGGAGACAGTGCTGGGAACGGTTTGTAAATGAGGCCTCTGGAAGCAGGGAGTGTCCTGTGGGAGCTATTATTAACCCTGTGCAGAAAACCTTGGGGGCTGAGCCTGAGGCAAATCCCTGTGTTCCAGGACTCACAGCTGGTGGCTGGAGTTGCCTTTAAGAAAACCTTCTCCTACGCTGGGTTTGAGATGCAGCCCAAGAAGTACCAGTCCCCCAAAATCGCCCTGCTCAACGTGGAGCTGGAGCTCAAAGCTGAGAAGGACAACGCCGAGGTCAGAGTCAACACGGTGGAGGTAAGAGCCAAAGGGGAGCCTGGCCTGCTTCCTTATCCCTGTGACACCTGGGGCTGCTCAGCCAGTGGGGCAGGGGTGAGACAGGAGGGCCATGGAGATGCTCTGAGGGCGGGAGCCAGGCTGGGAGAGCTGGGAATGGTCCCCTGGAGAAGGGAAAAATCCAGGGAGAGCTCCGAGCCCCGTGCAGGGCCTGAAGGGGCTCCAGGAGAGCTGGAGAGGGACTGGGGACAAGGGATGGAGAGACAGGACACAGGGAATGGCTTCCCACTGCCAGCGGGCAGGGATGGATGGGATATTGGGGAGGAATTTGTGGCTGTGAGGGTGCTGAGGCCCTGGCACAGGGTGCCCAGATTTGCTGTGGCTGCCCCTGGATCCCTGGCAGTGTCCCAGGCCAGGTTGGACACTGGGGCTTGGAGCACCCTGGGACAGTGGAAGATGTCCCTGCCCATGGCAGGGGTGGCACTGGATGACCTTTAAAAGGTCCCCTTCCCACCCAAACCATTCCATGATAAATGAGTTTGCCTTCTGCACATCCTTCACCTCTGGAAACACCTGGTGGGCTGTGCTTCCCTGCTGGGAATGAGGGTACGGCAGACTGGGAACCACAGCGGGTTCAGGACACGCTGCCCCAGCTGTGCTGAGCCATCAGCTCTGTGCTGGCTGCCTGAGGCCCTCCAGGCAAAGCCCACCAAGAGTGCTTGGAGTGCAGAGCCTCCTCAGATTTCAGCAGACGCTGGGGCAGTGCCATAGGACAGGGCCCCTCCTAACTGGAGTGCTGGGAGCAGCTCTGTGCCAGGGCTGCGCGTGGGGCATCCCTGTCACGGGAACAGCTGTCCCTCTCTCCTCCTGCCAGGATTACCAGGCCATCGTGGATGCCGAGTGGAACATCCTGTATGACAAACTAGACAAAATCCACAAGTCAGGAGCCAAGGTGGTCCTGTCCAAGCTTCCCATTGGGGACGTGGCCACCCAGTACTTCGCCGACAGGGACATGTTCTGTGCCGGCCGCGTCCCGGAGGAGGATCTCAAGAGGACTATGATGGTGAGCTCCCCTGGCTTGGAGTAAAGCCTTCGTATTCAGTTCTGACACCCCCAGGCTGGTCATTCCCAAACTGCTGCTCACTGATCTCACTGCTCCTTACCAGGATTTTGAAGGACAAGGCTGTTCCTGGGTGGAATGAACAGTCACGCACTGACTGCATCCACACGGCTCTTTAGTTTCTCTAGTGGTGTTATATATAGATCAGTGCATCAGTAGAGCTTTATTTTCCTGAGTTCTTCCCTGTTCCATCATGAGTGTTTTTTTCCTGAGCTTTCTTTGTGTATCTCCTGGACTCTGGAGCCTGTGAGTCAGCACCTTGAAGCTGCATAACCTTACTTTGCTGTCCAGGGTTGGCCTGGGTCCATGAGATGGGAGGGAGGGTTTTCCTGAATCTGCAGGGTGGTTTTGCACCAACTCAGCAGCTGGGCTGTCCCTGAAGAGTGGAGCCTGCTGGGAGGCTGGTGTGGATTGTCAGCACTGGTAATTCCATGCTTTGTCTCCATTCCCTGCAGGCCTGTGGGGGTTCCATCCAGACCAGTGTCAACGCCCTGTCAGATGATGTGCTGGGCCGCTGTGAGCTCTTTGAGGAGACCCAGATTGGGGGAGAGAGGTAAAGGCTGCAAACCTGTAGTGCTGTGCAAGCTCTCTCATAGCAGGTGGAAAATTTGAGGTCAAAGCCTTGGCAGGTTCAGCATCTCAAGCTATTGAGGTGAAAACAAGGTTGTTATTAAATGTATATTTTATTGTATCCAACAGCTGCTTTTTGAGGCTAAGGGAGGGGTCAGGAGCAAGATTTCATTGAGATCCTACCTCTTCTAAATGCTTTTAAAAATACATGTTTATTCTGCAGTGCCTTGTAGAAAGCACAGTGGTATGGATTCATTTCTAATGGAAAACCACCACATTTTGGGGTTGATTGTGGCACTTCCCTCATGTTCCAGCTTGACACTTCCCTGTCAGTGCAGGTGAAGCTGGGGACAATAGGGGGGTCCTTCCTGCTGCTGGAGGAGCAGTCCTGTTTGGGGCTGGCTGCTGCCCTCTGTGCTCCTGCCAAGTGAAGACTGGGAGCACCAGTTCAGTGTGACCCCCTGGCAACAGGAAGAGAGTGGATATTCCAGCTGGAATTTCACTTCTGCGTTCCCTGGCTCTGCTCCTCCTCCGCCCTGGGTCCGACGGGGCTGTGGGGGGACAGGCTGCAGGGTTGGCTCTGTTCCCGCACTGCCTGTCCAGCAGCAGCTCCTCCATGCCCACACCCTCCCTCTGGCAGGTACAACTTCTTCACTGGCTGCCCCAAGGCCAAGACGTGCACCATCATCCTGCGCGGGGGCGCGGAGCAGTTCATGGAGGAGACGGAGCGCTCCCTGCACGACGCCATCATGATCGTCAGGAGGGCCATCAAGGTGAGCCCGGGAGCAGCCTCCCCCTGCACTGCCGTGGGTGCACTGCCGTGGGCCTGGCACAGCCAGAGCTCCTGGAAACCTCGCACACACCAGGGCTTGGCTGAGGGCTCTGTGGAGAGTGAGCAGCATCCCATGGATTCGCTCAAGTGCTGTTCCTTGGCCAGTTCAGCATGGCTTTGGCAGCGTTTCCAGCTGCTTTCCAGGCACGTCTGGGTTTTGCCTGCACTTCTGCACAGCTGTACCTTGTGCTTGCTCCATCCTCCACCGTAAAGGGAGCAGTCTCCTGGCTGTGCTGGTTGGATCTTCAGGAGATTGAACAGCAGATTCATGGCACATGTGTGTCCATGCCCGCAAAGCCACTCGTCCCCTCTCTTGGTGCCCAGTCCAAGGGGGTGACAGTCCCCTGGCTCTGAGGGTGGGCTGGGGGCACCAAGAGAAGTCCAAGGCCTCTCTGGATGTGTGTTTGGTCCTGGGTGACACTGCCAAGCTCTAGGTGTTTCTGGGTTACACAGAAACATGTCACTGTAGGGATGGCTTCTGGCTGAAAGCAGCTCTGAGGCTGCGTGTCCTGAGGGGCTGGGAAGAAGCACGTCAGGATTTTTAGAGCTGTTGCTTTTAGAAAGAACATCCTGATCACTCTCCTAAAAAACCAGCAGAACTGAGCTGCCAGGTGCTGCTGCCAATATCTTTAGTTTTGGATGCTTTATGGAAGTGAGGGAAGTTTTCTTGGACCGAGTGGGCTGTGAGCTGCCATCCCTCCCTTGGTACAGTGTCCCCAAACGCCCCTTTATCCTGCGCGCAGCTGGGATGAGCTGCTGGAGCTGCCCCTGGAGGTTCTTGGCGTGTCCCTGGCGCTCCCAGCAGCGCTGTCAGACAGTCCCAGGGACAGCAGCAGCCAGGGCTGCGGATTGCCGTGGGCTGGCGGGCCTGCAGAGCCCCGGCAGAGCCGTTCCCGTTCCCGTCCCCGCAGTGAGCGCTCCGTGTCCTTGCAGAACGACTCGGTGGTGGCGGGCGGCGGCGCCATCGAGATGGAGCTGTCCAAGTACCTGCGGGACTATTCCCGCACCATCCCCGGCAAGCAGCAGCTGCTGATCGGCGCCTACGCCAAGGCCCTGGAGATCATTCCCCGGCAGCTCTGCGACAACGCCGGCTTCGACGCCACCAACATCCTCAACAAGCTGCGAGCCAAGCACGCCCAGGTAGGGCCCCGGGGATCCCGGGGCAGAGGCAGCGGGTGGTGATTCCTTTCTGCTGGAGTTTCCTCCTGGAGCCTGTCGGAGCTGCTGTAACTCAGCCTGTCCCCTTTGATTAAACGCCGTGTTTGTTTCAGATCAGGTGTGGGCTCGGCACAGGTTGCTATAAATGGAAGGGATCTGTTTTCCTTTTGATCCCAGCTGTCGGGTGACTTCCCGAGCTGGGAGTTCTGATTTGCTTCTTAAAAACGCGTCATTTGTCAGGAAGGAGCTGCTGTGTTAAATATTAAAGGAATCAGAGTGCCGGAGTCGGCTGAGCCGAGCGTTTCACACAGGAGCTGCAGGCTGAAGGTCCCGAGTGCTGGTCTTGTGGAGATCCCAGCTCCAGTGCTAGGAGGTCGCCCCTTGGATTCTGTCACTCCCACCACGTTTCACCCTGCTGCTGATGGCGGGGTGCGGGGCAGTGCCCCAAAATGAGGGTACAAAACCCAGGGAGTGAGGCAGCAGCAGAGGGGAAGTCAGTCCCGTGAGGCTTCTCCAGCTTCATGGAAGGGGCTGCCCAGGGAGGTTTGGAGTCCCCATCCTGGAGGTGTCCACAGAGGGACTGGAGGTGGCACTCAGTGCTCTGGGCTGGTGGCAACGTGGGGATCGGGCACAGCTAGGACAGGATGGTCTGGGAGGTGTTTTCCAACTTCAGTGACTGTGATCCTAAACTGGAATGAGCCTCCTCTTCATGAGGCATTGCTGGCACTGGTGCCTGAAAGCAAAGACTTCTCAGTTTGGGTTTGTTGTGTTTTCAAACACTTCCGTCACAGCGGAATGTGAGGGAGGGTCCAGCCTCTCCCTCCATCTTTGCCTGTCCTTCCCTCCCTGTCTTTCCCCAACCGCTGCCCAGCCCTGCAACCGGTCCCTGTCCCCTTTGTCACCTCTGTCCCTCAGGGCAAGATGTGGCACTGATCCCTGTCCCTCTGTCCCTCTGTCCCTCAGGGCGGGGTGTGGCGCTGATCCCTGTCCCTCTGTCCCTCTGGGCAGGGTGTGGCGCTGATCCCTGTCCCTCTGTCCCTCAGGGCTGGATGTGGCACTGATCTCTGTCCTTCAAGAGTGGGATGTGGCACTGATCCCTGTCCCTCTGTCCCCTCTGTCCCTTAGGGCAGGTTGTGGCACTGATCCCTGTCCCTCAGGGCAGGTTGTGGCACTGATCCCTGTCCCTCAGGGCGGGATGTGGCACTGATCCCTGTCCCTGTGTCCCTCTGTCCCTCAGGGCGGGATGTGGCACTGATCCCTGTCCCTCTGTCCCTCAGGGCGGGATGTGGCACGGATCCCTGTCCCTCAGGACGGGATGTGGCACTGATCCCTGTCCCTGTGTCCCTCTGTCCCTCAGGGCGGGATGTGGTACGGCGTGGACGTGACCAACGAGGACATCGCTGACAATTTCTCCGCCTGCGTGTGGGAGCCGGCGGTGGTGCGCATCAACGCGCTCACGGCCGCCTCGGAGGCCGCCTGCCTCATCGTGTCGGTGGACGAGACCATCCGCAACCCCCGCTCCTCCGTGGACGCTGCCCCCGGCGCCCGCGGCCGCGGCCGGGCCCGGCCCCACAACCACTGAGCCCCGGCGGCGCC
>VWPU01017517.1:0-105386 GCA_013398955.1 Callaeas wilsoni
TCTTCCTCTCTTCCTCTCTTCCTGTCTTCCTCTCTTTTACCACTGAGTAGCTCAGACTTTATAAATCTGATGCAAAGATGATAAAAGCTGACAGTAGAAAATGATCTGATGGAATCAAAGGAAGCATGTGCACAAGGAACCACCACTATACCATGCTACAAACTTTGAGTAAGTGAGAAGGTGACTAAACCCAGCCTCACCTTCTTCTCACAATACTACACAAGATGCATCTCTCTCAAATTTACAGGCATTGTCCTTTCCTAAAAACTGATTCGTTGTGAGCATGTCCAGACTGCAACTGCAAGTGCCTCTTTATTTGTACCATGCATACAGAATGTAAAAGGTTGGGGTTTTGACATTGTTGGATATCTTCAACCAAACCAAGAACAACCTTAACTTTCATTAGACAGCATAAATAAATTAAGAGTAAGAAAGACAGTCCAGTTTGGGATAATTCTGATCTAGTTTGTACTGTTATTAGCTATTATAATAATTTAAACTTGCATTTGAGGATGTGACCATGTCACACATACAATAGCACAAGTACATGGATTTTTTTAAACTAAATGTTATATACATGGAATCTCAACATTTTTCTTGAAGTGGCTGAGTGATTTATCTCAACAGATTTCTGCACTTGGGATTTTCTTTACTCAAAGATGCTCAAAGGAAGCAGTTTAATGCAAACTCTCAATATGTCACATTTTGGAAGCAATTGCTTAATGCAGCAGTGCACAAATGAATTGCTCCACTGCATCCTCTGATCATGAATATGAATCGGAGTACTATAAACTGAACTCAATGTACTGATAAGTGACTGCATCTGATTGTGCCAGCAGCCAGATGATTTTCTCATTAATGAGCTGAACTATTAAAAGATGGAAGAATATGAAGCCAAGCCAGTATTGCCTGAGCCTCTTTGCTGACACTTTTCCAGGCCTACCAGAAAGCTTCCTCAACTAGTGAAAGAAAATTCATCCCAAAAAATCTTTTATGAATGAAGACAAATAAAAGCTTCAAGGATCAAATTCTGTTTTGGATTACATGGTGTGACTCCCCTGTAGTTGTAGTGTTTCTATTTTAGTATGGGATAACCCAGATTTTGATATTAAGGAATTATGCTCCTCCTTTGCTTTTCAGTCTCTGCTATTCTGTATACAGGAGCCCATGGCTGCTAGGAAAAGACAGAGAACCTCATTCAACTAAGCAGAACTTCTAAATCCATTATACTGAGAGCCACGGATTTATGGAAGGCATGTGGCAAACACATCCTTTGGAATAACGGTAAGCTGTTAGAAATATTTTTAATCTGGATGTCTTCAGAGCCTTATTCAACGTCAAGCGCTGATGCATAAAAATCCATTATTGTTGGGAAGCATCACCATGTTGCTTTGCAGTTCAAATATGGCCCCATCTCAGTTGGAAGCACCTGCAGTACAAGTCCAGAATGAGGCATGTAGATCAGTTGCAGAGCCCATAATGTTTCTAGATCGCTGCTCCTATAGAAATGTGACATGTGGCTAACAAAAAAAAGAAAAAAAAGGAAAAAAGAAAAAAAAAAAGGACAAAAAACTCCAAACCTGTTTCTTGAAAGCTCCAGTACTGGACCAGAAAAGTGAAGACGGTATCTGCAAGCACCACCACTACTATGGCAAATCTGCCTCTAGAGGGCATTGCAAGCTAAATGTTTCCTTTAAAAGTGTTGAGAACATCTTGGATCAGCCCAGAAAGCAGTTCTTAAATTACCTAAATTAAGAGATTTTGCTGTGTTTATGACATCAGCTATGTAGCAGTCAAAAAAACTATTGGGCAGCAATACTGAAGGCTGTTTAATCCACAGAGCAACAGCAGATCATTTTGGTAAGAATAGGTGTTACCACACACTTTCTAACATACCTGAAGCTTCTCAGGATGAGACAGGTTGTGAGCCAATTTTTGCACATAGCCGTTCCCTTTTAATGACTTTGCCTGCATCTTTCTACGAGCACCGCCATCCCCACAGGTGGTTGAATCCAAAAATCACTGGTCATTAGCAAAGAGGTGCAAAGAGGCTTTGAATCCTTAGCACCTGGCATGTAGGCCAGCTCATCTGATACAAACCAAATAACATTATTTTTTTGATTCTCTCCAGATCTATGATCTATAAAAATTGCTTAGATGTAAGTGGGCATCAAAGTATTATGTTCCAGGCTTTTCATATCGAAGAGAGAAATATCTAAGTGACACATCATGACATGCTCTGGTAGGGAGCTGGTAGGACAGGTTCTTTCCAATATAGGCTGTTTTCTAAAGGTCTTTTTAAGCCTCTGCAGACACGCAGTAGGAAAAATCCAAACAGTATTTTTTCCCCCTCTGTACACATGCACTAAATCAGTTCAAATTACAAAAACTACTTTTCTGCTGCTGAAAAGCAAAAAAGACAAATATTCTTGTCTTGCTGCATGCTGAAGGCCATATTTTGTTATTGCAGAGAACAGCAACCAGGTCCTTTGCTATAGTTTGGCTATGGATGTTTTACTATTCACATTTGTTCAACTACAATTAACTGAAATACATTCAGTACATTCTTCTTTTTCTGAAGACTGATATTTGTCCATTTCCCTACCATCAGACTGATTCTTTTTGATTTTCAGGTACTGCTGTGAGAGTTTTGCTAAATGTCATCGCCAACTACATTTCTAAGAGGCTACAAGTCTTGCAGACTCATTGAGGTCCAGGAGTCCTCTACAAATTTTCCGAGTGCTCAGCTCAATTCCTGGTGCCTTATTTCCTGGTGCCATTCTGTGTGTTAAGATTTTGTACCACGAGAATAGATTTTAACATCTCCTATAAGACAGAAATGTCTTCTCTGAAGTACATAGCGTGTTATAAAAGAACAATTTTATTAATAAGGAAACCCAGAGTATATAAAATGTTAAAAATACATTAGTCAAATACACTAGAAAAAGCAATTTGATAATAAAACAGAAGGGTAAACTATATCAGTAAGAAAGTTATACAGGAGTAAAGTAAAACCACTTACACAATGAGTATTTATACTAATAGTTGGTTACACAACACCATCAGAATTCTTCCTGTCTTGTTCATTATATTACTGCAGTGAATAGAAATACCAAAATTTTAGCTTTAGCTGGCTTTAGTTAAAACTGTAAGTTTGGCACATGCAAACATTTTGATTTAAGCAAGACGGCAAAATAAAATGGTTCCTCTAGAATAATTATCAAATGGTTTGTGTAAATGTAAATAAGTGCTGAATGTACTTAATGAGAAATAAAAGGGTTCTAGGATTATACTGCGGCCATACAAAATAGTTTGGATGCTATATGCTCCCAAATGTCATAAATTCTGTTTGAACTGCAGATAAAGAAAATTGGATTCCCTGTGAAATGTAATTTGAAAAAGGTGCCCAAAATCCAAACCTCACAGGTAATTTGTTTGCTACTTTATTAGTTTTGTGGATGTTTATTTATCTAATAAAGTAAATAGACCTGGTTTTGTGTAAGAATGTTTCTGGTTATCTGCTTAGAAACAGAAAAGTTTTGGGGTTTTTTTTGGTAAGAGGAGGAAAGGTGTGTACACGTCCAACAATTACCACTGGAAGTGTTGGGTTTAACCTCCCTCTGTGCTCTGGACCCTCAGCTGTGAGCACTACCACCCTGCAGTACAGACTGCGTGGGAGGCTTTGCTTTGTCCTGGGGTCAGGGATACTGAAAGGAAGAAAGAGAAAGAAAGATTAATCTGATAAAGGCATTGCCATTTCTAATCGGACTGATGGGAAACTGTGGTATGAAGTTAAAGAGGCAACGCAGGGTGAATTACTGTGATGAACTACCTTAAAGCTGAAGCAATCAAATAGATAGCTCTCACATATAAAAATTACTGTGCCATCTTTATTCATCAACAGTTTTGCACAAGTGTCTCATGTTCAATCCCTTCCAGGAACAACCAAAGCACTCTGATACATTGGATCAGATTAAATCTTATCTGGGAAATTCAGCCACTGAGGTGGCTGCTTCCCGCTTCCGAGACTTAATTTCTCATAACAGAAATAAACTTTTTAAAGCTTGAAAATAACAAACTCCAAAAAGTAATACCAGTACAGCCCAGTGCCTGCTCTTGCAACCTGCTGGAATAAAATCAGAAGGCCTTTTACTCTGGGGTGTGGTAGCAGTAAAACTTTTTCACATAGCCTGACAGGTGAAAACCTATAGAAGGGAAATTTGTGACTCCTCGTTTATAGAATCAGAGTATGGCTGGAGTTGCAAGAGACCTTAAATATTATCCAGTTGCAACCTCCATGCCATGAGCAGGCACACCTTCCACTAGACCAGGTTCAGAAAGTATTTGTACAAACAGACATTGAGGTTTTCTTCACATTTATAAGGGCCAGAAGAATCACATTTTAAAAACGAGTAATAAAAAGCCCACCACTGAATAACAGATAAACAGATATATTTGATTCAAATGTAGTCAAATGATACGAAAAGCAAATATGGTGTCATAGAAAATTCCTGTAAAAATTCACTCACATGATTTTAAGAATCATCTTATAATTTGATCTTTAGATATGCTGAGATCTTCCCATGATGCTGAATTCTTTGAGCCTTTTGAAGTGGGTGGGCTCTGAGGATACTCAATATTATGCAGGACTGCTGAGGAAACAAGCATCAGTTTTGTGTCATCAGATGTGTTCTTCTGACCAAGCATCACACGATTTTGTACTCACAGCATGGGGGATAGGAGTAAATGCACAGGTACTGATAAAGAAAATTAAATGGAAATAGAAAAACTGACATAGTAATAAGGTATGTATGTTTTCAGAACCTTATTTTTTTCAACACTGAAGTTCTTTCACCCACAGAAATTATAACGGGATTTTAAATAGTATCTTATCTTCCATGCAAATACCTATCCTGCATTTCTGAAGTCACAGATCAGTCAAGGATACCTAACAACACTGAAGATGATGAACAACAGTGACGAACCAGATACATTTATAGTTGTGAGAAAAGAAAGAGATGTAAATTTTAAACTTTTTTTTCCTTTTTTAGTGTTAACCTCACTTATAAATGTGTAATAAATAAATAAATGTGATTCTGAGTATTTTACTTGATGACTCCGGTTTTGTATCCTAAATTATTTATACTAAATAAAATACAGCATTTTAAGAAATAATTTCCTTAAGATAATACTTTTTATAAAAATAACAATTTTTGATCGATCTTGGAAGCCATATTGCCTAAAGATCAAGCAAAATCTATTAACATTACTTCAGACACAGTGTACATCACAAAAAGTGTATTTTATTGGACATTCAGTCAACTGCTGTGTATTTGCTGAAATACATTTACTGACTACTTTTCATATGCCTTATGGTTTGTAGTTTCCAGGACAATTACACTATTTGCCCAGTGCTGGAGTAAGTTTTTCCAAACTTATCAAAGAGAACAATTGATGAAAACAGTGTTTCAAAGTCCTAAAGAAAAGAGAGACAAAAAAATGATGTTAGGCTTAAATGGGCTTGCCTTTTTTTTTTTAAGGTATTTTAGAGTTCTAAATATTGTCTTCTAGTTACATTTCATTACATAAGATAGAGTTCAAATTATGCAAAATAGTGAATATTAAATATACATTTTTACATTATATTAATATTACCTTGAAGAGGACCACAAGAATTGTTTTAATTGCAAGCATATATGTATTTCAAACTCTCAGCAACTATAAGAACTGCAGAAATTTCCTGCTCTAGAAACTAGATTTCATAGTCTTTGGCAAATCATGATATACAAAAGTTTATTCTCCTCCTCGGCAATGAGGCAGGTTAAAGAAAGCACAATAGCCTTGCTATAGTTTAACTTTTATACCCTAGTTAACATTGAAATATGGGTATTAAACCAACTCCATTAGAAATGGTAAAAAAAAAAAAAATTAAATAAATATTAGTGGCAATAAATTGATTAAGAGGAGCAAGGTGATTCCTGAACATGTTTTTTTCCCAGGAAAAGTTCTTGCGAATTAAATTCAATTTTTTAAATGCAAATGCTTAAAAATCTAAATTGAATAAGAAAAACACAAGTGAAACTGTGCCTTAAGAGTACAATGTCAATTCAGCCAACAAACAAGAAAGTAAAATAAACTCAGTATTCTAAACTATATTTTGACTTGGCTAATTACTAACAAATACTCCTGGATTAGCAAGTCCATGGTATTTAACACCAAGGTTTTAAAGCATTCTTAATAAAATTATTTTCTTTGAACCTGAAATACTGAGAACAGTATAACAACAGAAAATACATGTTTTGCATTAAAATGGTCTTGCAGAAAGTAACATGCCACAGATGACCTCTCAGCTTTCTAGGATCTGATGATTCATTTTTCAGAAGCTGGTCTGAATACTTTGTACTGTTTTCTACTGCCAACAAGTAACTCTGCGAAAATGGATGAAATTGAAACGTCTTCATGGAATGTCTGAGGCCATGAGTAAATGAGAGAGAAAAGTTTTATCTTTTCAACACATTTTCCAATTGGAAAGGTTTCATTTTCTCTTAATAAAAACCGGCTTTTTTTAATGACATGAAACAGAATTATCATTCCCTCGATAATTTGGATTTAGTTGCCTTACAGACCACAGTTCAGCTGCACCTCTACAAACAGAGCACCTCTGACTTCTAGTAAGCTTCATGCAAACACTGACTGGGCCCACCTGTGTTTCATCTGCATTGCACGTTGCCAAACTGTGACCATATCATTTCTTACATCTCATGCTTAATTTTTTTTAGCATGATTCCTCCAAAATTCCGGTGCATAAGTCTTCAAATAGCAAGGTAGACATATAATCAAAATTAAATACTCTGTGTGTGGTGTGAAAGTGAGTACTATCTCATTCCTAAATGGTTCACAAGATTTACTTTTTAATGTTTCTCTATCCCTTGTACTGGCCAATTTCTTACTCAACAGAAACAGCCTATTAGCATATTTTCATATTGAACTTTAAGAATGGCAAAATATTCTAATTTTCAGTGTCTGTTCAGCATCACAAGCACCTTCTTACCATGGCAAAAGTTGTCCACTTAATTATTACAATAAACATTATAGTATCTCCAACACAACTGCAAATGGTTTCCTTCTAAAGTGAAGCTAGTTATATTTAATTCAGTAAATTAACCAGACTAATTCTGTTCGTGGGAATGGAAAAATCAACAAACCAGCTCTAGTTGCTGAGAAGACAAGCAGATAATCCAGCAATAATTTAGGATTAAGCAGCAATTCAGAGCAGAACATGGTATCCATTATTTTAAAAACAGAAAGTATCTTATTAATTAACATGCAGGACTGTACAGCGTAACAAATCGTGAACAGTTTAACAAGTGGTGAATTTTGGGTGAGACAGGGAAACGAGTAAAACCTGTGCATCCCCCCTATCAGGGTAAAATCAGGAATGGGAAGGCTGAGCATTGCAGAGATCTTCATTTGCTGGAGCAGACGGCTTTTGCTATTAAGATTCCTGGCCAAACAAAAACAATTGGCTGCCAAAATTAGCTCCTTGGGACGATTTAGGAGCCTTTGAAGTGAACAGTGGTTTTGAGTTGGAACTAAGCCCAGGTCCAGCTTCAAACTCAAATCAAAATGACAAAGAGGAAATTTTTTGTGCCACACGCCCCCTCAGTGTAAGATTACTTTGGTTTGGCAGCTGTACTGTTTATCTTGTTATTTAAAACTATTCCACTAGATACTCACAACTGAGCATTTAAACAACTGGCTCTGATTATGACGACAGCAGTTATGTTTGACCACATTTAGGAAACATTACAGAGTCTGATAGATAAATAAAAGCATGCTGGCTTTAGAGTTAGATTAATTAAAGAAGTTTAGAAATGTATACTAGGTAAAAATTGCATAGCATGCATATAAAATAAAAATATATTTTTGAGAAACAGATTTTGTTTCTATTTTTTCTCTATTTGAAGATTAAGATTTTAATCAGATTTCAAGAGAGAGATAAAGTAAGGCCTGAAAACACCACCTGGCCTCGCAAGATCTACCTCACAGCATAAAGGGAAAGGAATTGGAAGCCAGGTTCTCACATCCATCTAATGTGATGGTGAAACGACCACTCAAAATATGCAGGGAAGCACAGTGATGCACTGCTCATTGATTCTGATAGGAATCGTCTTGAATTTAAGCTGTTTGCTACATAGCATAGAAGTTATGAAGTTCTGTAAACAATTCTTTTGAAGAATATAGGTTGCAAATGGAGAAAAACAGGCTTCTTCAAAATTATTTTCACCAGCAGTTCCTCACTGTTGGTAGCTGGAATGAATAGGCTTGCAAACAGGAATTCACACATGTTGGTGAGCTTGACCCTACAGTTTTGCACTCTCGAGATCACAGAAGCATGGATCTGAGCTTTATGGAATTTTTCCACAAAGCATTCTTAAATCATGCCATATAATTCTCACCATTGGAGACCTGTAATTCTCAGCACTGAGACCTACTTTGATATTCCCAAGCACAGTTAATATAACATTTCCTTTCCAAATTTGTCCAGCTTTGACTGCTTTCGCTCTAGTAAATTGTAAGTGAGTCAAGTTCAACTGACAGAGCTTAACAAGACCTATGGACCCTTTCAATATATTTGACTACTTGAGCTTGTGAGCTCATCAGTTCGAAACAAAGGAGTCAAAAAAGGTGGCATAAAGCCACCAAAGATTTGTCTCGATCAGCACTCTGATGTCATAGATTATACTTGCCAAATGGTTACATAGTCTATATTTGGAATGTTATTAAAGCAAATTCCAAAGACATTTTTCATCTGACTATGCAGACTTACATAAATACAGATCACGTACAAACACTGGCAAATGAACAAGACCTTGTAGACCTTCACATTGGTTTGGAGGCCTTTGAAAATGCCTTCTGTGATATTCTAGAAACAAATTTGTACTAACAGTGTTTCTTTCCAAGCAATTTTGAGAGTACTGTGCAATATCCTGTAATATAAAAATGCAGTTTGAAATCAGATAGGAATTAAATTGAGTATCTTCTTGGAAATTTAATGAAGTAGAAAGTCAGTGGCCTCAGACCAAAGCAAGAACAGGCAAACAGCAGTAGCATATCTACTCAGAGATTTTAAGGCCAGAGAGCACTATTATTACCATTTATTCTCAGCTCCTGCATACACATTCAGGGTAATTTCATATATCAAATATCTCAATTTAATAATAATTATTAAACTGTTAAACATGTGATAAACTTGGAAAAATAAGCATACAATAAACTCACATTATCTGATTTATAGTATAGCATAGTCTTTCCTTTCTCTGTAATGAAAAAATTGGGGTTTCCTGAATAAGAAGAGATTTGGTTGCATAAATGGAGATTAAAGTTGTGTTAGGTTGTATGAATATAGATTTCCTTCATAGGTTAGTAGAAGCAACATGTGCAGAAGTTTCAAATATAAATTGTAAAATGAAAAATATTCTCTGTAATGTAAAGCATTCCATCAATAGCAGATATTCAGAGCAATGAGTCCTCTTCTGAGTCAACCTAAAAATACCAAAGACAGTGTACAATGCATTATGTCAACCATGGCACCATGTGCTGTGAGAAAGGCAAACAATCCGTGAAAAGTTTGGATCTCAGAAAAACTCTTATGTAGTGCTGGAATTGTATCTGTTGCTCCTATAGTGACATTAGGTCTCTTCTGTTCTTTCTACATAGAACATCTATTCTGGACATAAATTCTGGTAAGAATTAATGGCAGAAGGAATAACTGAAAAATAAGCACAGCTGCTGGAATCATAATTCTATCTTCATGCTACTGAGGAGTAAAACCAGGAAATAATACTTTGAATCCAATATCCACAGATACACAGCAAGACCTTAGAGGATGCAGTGGGAAATTCTGCTCAAACGTCCCTGCAGCAGGTATGTTCCTAGTGTAGGGTAAGCCACTGAGCAATCCTGCTTTCCCACAAAGCTGGAAGATGTTCCATGTGCACAGCTCCTTTGGAAACCAGGCACTACTGCCAAGTGTCACTGCACAGCTCTAGTCCACAACCCCACCTGTTTAACACTAAGTGGTCACACTTAAGTGTTTCCTATGATCCTAATGCTTGTAATAGTAAAATTAGAGTTTTAAATTGAGCTGTCATAGTAAGCCTCCTGACCTGTTAATAGCCACAGAGGTCTCTAACAAGGAAGCAAACCAGAAACAGCAAGCTGTTAGACAAGTAAAATGTTGATCCAGCTAACTTTTATTCTCAGCAAATTTATCAATACTGGTTAACAATACTTCCAACTAGTACAGGGCCTTCTGACATGACAAAATGAGTGTAACAACCCATTCTGTCAATACAACACAAATGTCATTTCAAGTGCTCAAAACCCACTAAGCTACCCTAAAAAAGATTGATTTATCTGCTCCAGTGTTTCTTTGGGGCAAACTTTTCTCACAACTGAAACCAATTAGTGGGCCTGGCACTTGTAGTGCAAAATGTAGGTCAGCATCAAGTAATAAAAAAGTATTGACTTTTCTCTGTCTGTAAGCAGCATGAAAGGGGTGCCATGGCCTTGTCGTATATGAAAAGAGCTCCATTAATTTCACTTATTTCAACCAGGGCTGTCAAATACTAATGCTTCTATTGCACTTTTCACACAAAGTACATTGACACCAATCCTGGCCTCAGTGTAACAAGTTTACAATATTTCAGTGAGTGAAAGGGGTACTATAATTTTTAATTCCCTGTTGTACATTTAGCCTCTTTAAGCAGCACTGCTCATAAGACTTAGTAAGAGATATGAGCTGGGACATTAATAACGGCCTCGTACTTCTTCCCATGGGCAACAGAACCTATTTCTTGGGCACAGCTTCAACAACTAATTAGCCATAAAGTTCAGGACACAGTTGTTTGGCATAACTCTGTTTTTGTGGCTGGTGGGCACAGACTGCCGATTTTACTTTCTGCCATGGAGGAAAAAACCAAACCCTAGGAAGAGGTCTTCCATGACTTAAGGCTATAAAATTGAAAAGCTAATGTGTTAACCAATTGGGTCAACCAGCCCCTTCGAATAAGAGATAATAACAAAAGCCTGGATCACGCCTTAGGGACTGGATCTCATTGTGTCAGCACAGAGGTATTGACTTCCAGGGAAAAGCATGCCTAATCAGAGTTCCCTGCCCCACAGCTGACAAGTGACCACTGCTGTGATGAAGGGGGTAGAATGGCACCTTTCCCTATTCAGCTTACCAACACGATGCAGAGGAGGAGAAGAAGGAACCAACATCTACCTCCTCCTTCAACTGTCTGCTACTGCTACTGATTTGAAAACCTCTACATTTTGCTCTTTCTGGTAAGAGCAATAAAGTTTTCGTGGAAGCACAGGATATTTTATGAGCTTCTCCATATTGTGGATAGACACAGCAGAGGTCAAAGTGACTCAAAATGTTATGATCCTGTTTCCCTCTGTTCTCTGCAATTTGCCTTCTAAACTGACTTTTCTTTTTTTCAAGTGAAGTTTATGGCTCTTGTTGACAAGCTTGAGGGCTCTGAGTGTGATGTCTAACTCATTCCCTAATTGCATCCTGCAAATGCAAACACCACCACCAACAATAAAACTCTTTGATTTAAAAAGACTGGGTGACTATGGTAGAAGGCAATTTTCTACTTGCTTTAATGACTTTGTAAGTCTTACCCTTTGAATCAACTTGCTATTAGATCTTAAAATAAAATGATATTGTATAGCCATCATAAAAGGCAACTTTATAACCTCTTGTGTTACGCTTACATCAGGCAAGTTTTTCTATTTGTTAGTTTTTGTCTTTTATTGACATTATGATAATGTGTTGTAAAAAAGAATGAGGAAATTATGTTCACAGTAGGAAATTTAACAACACTATTTTAATGTCCTATCTTCCAAACAGAAAGAGAAAACATTAATTGCTACTTAATTTATGTAACAAACATTTCATTATTTTTAGACTTAATTTTTCATGGATATTTATTATTATCACTGACTCTTACATGTTTTATCTTTTATGAATTAAAAATGAGGAAGCCAAACTCAAACAGTGCTTGCTAGAAATTTTGAAAGATTTCTAATGATTGCTCATAAGTTTGAAAAACCACTGACTTGATAATCACATAGGTTTAGATACTTTCTGTGTGATGTGTCAAGTACAAGCAGCACAGCCATGTATGCTCCCCTGCGACAGCCTAACATGGAAATTATAACTCCATTCCTCCCTTGATGGAGTATTTGGAGAAGGAAGTGTTCTGCAACTAATCTGTGCTCACTGAAGTTTCCTTTCATAGCTCAGCAGCTAAATTGTGCTAATTTGCGCTTTGGAGATAGCTGGAGACAACTGACAAAAATCAAGCTCTAAAACTTCTTGTCCTCATTTGTGCAGGGTAGGAGAGGATGTGTTCTAGGCTTGAAAAGAGCCTGTTTTAGCTCCTGCATGGTTAGAAGCAGTTTGGGCAAAGGAACAAAAGTGTATCCCCTTTCACAGCTGCACAAATTAAGCTATGACATGACAGAAAATAACGATGCTCTTCGGAATGCAATAGTTTGAGCCACTGTACAAGGAAAGCACAACTATTCCTAAACCAGTAAGATATTCTGTGATAGCCGTGTTCATTAAGGATTACAAATGTGTCAGCTCTTACTGTCCTTTCTCACAAGCAACGGCAAATTATCTCTGGGCTTTGATGGAAGTTTTGTGCAAGGAAGGACAAAGGAAAAAAAAGGGGAAGGATTTGGTCCACTAAATTACTTTTTCCTGCAAGTATTGCCTTTGTAAAATTAACCCGAGTTCTGAAACTAGGCTGTCCTTTTCGTCATGTGTAATATAACCAGCAATGAAGATTTGTGGTCCAAATTTGCATTTGTTACATTTACTTAGTACCCTGCAGTCATTGTGGTTGCCCAAGGGGAAGGAAGGGTGGAATTCCCAGCTGTACCCTCTACGTTCACTTATTCCATTTATTAATGATCTGCAAGCCAGGCACTGTCTGGTCCTTCCTCTCAAACATGGACTAGCTCTGCAATGCTTTAGAAAGAAATACATTCTCCCTTATAAATAACTGTTCAGTTAATTAATTTCTTTATGTGTATAAAGCTAATCTGTTGAAGAAGAATAAGCCACCTTGATGTAGACACTTTTCAGGTACTTTTAGACCTGTTCGGAGTCAGTATCAATATTACAAGTATAGTTTGCCACACAAAGTTACAGTGCATGCTGTACCACACTTTAGGCAATGTTATGAAACAACATCACCCAAATTCTATTCTGAATGTCTGATATGAACCAAAATTGCCAAAGATAATACTCTATTTTTTCAACTATGTAGCTTTTTTTTTTTTTACAAGTAAATTAAATTAAGAAACCAATGTGAATTTCTCCACAAGCTATTTCATACTTGGATACCCTTGAACTTTACTGAATCTGGGCTAAAAAACAAATGTGCAGTTGAAATAGTTCAGTAAGTATTCAGAATCCCAAGAGGTGTTTATTTGCTATTGTCATGCAAATGCTTACCTCTTACAGTGTATTTTAACAAAACATTTTTGAAGAGGAGAGTACAAGTTCATCTTATTACACTATTTAAGGTGTATAAATAATATTGTCAAGAATGAAAACACTCTAATGACAAATATATATAGCCCTTCAAAGAAGTGATTAAATCTGAGGTGGAGCCTAACACTACATTCCTGCATACAGAAAAATACAGACTTAAAATCATCTGATGAAAAAAATTAAAGGACATATTTTTACAACAGTACTTGTATTTTTAAACCAGCTTCTTGTCCTGCCATCACACACACCCTGCTAGCAACAGGACTCGCATTAGAAACTACTGCACTTAGGGATAAATATCTTGACTTTTGCCATTTGTAAGCTGCCCCTTTCATTGTCTAATCTGTTCAACTACCACATTCTCTTTCCAGCTGAAAATAAGCCAGTGCCAGGTGCTCACTGCCAAAAAACCTCAGAACCACTTTTAACCTGGTAGACTAAAGCCAGAAAATGTTTAACCTGCCAAGATCAAGTTACAACTCTCTCTAACTTGCCAAAATCATGCCATCAGGAGGTAAGGAGGAAAAATTCTGAGTTGAAATACTCAAGTGAAAATATTTTTTATCTTATTTGGCTTCTGATATGCAGCAAAACCAATACTCCAGTTAGATTTCATCTGATTTCACATGGTTTTAGATGACACTTTCTAACCTGATTGCTTTCTGTGATGAAATGAATAGATATGCAGATCAAAGGAGAACAGTGGATGATGCTGTCTGGCTGAGCTTTAACGAGGCTTTCAACACAATTTCCCAGAGAATCCTTTTAACCAAGTTGGTAAATTATAGTCTAGGTGTGCAGACTAATAGATGTAATAGCTGCCTGGAGTCTCAGGTTCAAAAGGTAGCAACGAATGGCTTCTCCTCAACTGGAACCTGAGTACCAACGTATTTCCTCAGGTGCTGTCTTGGGGCCTATCTTAATACCTTCCTCAGTGACCTGGAGGTGGAGATGGAATGCACTTTCCTTAGGTTCCTGTATTACACCAAAGTAATGGGTACCATGGAGACACTTGTGGGCTATCACTCAGAGTGATGCAGACAGGCTGGAGGAATGGCCTGACAGAACCTTACAAAACACAGGATGGACAACTGCACCTGGCACAGAGTCACCCCAGAAGCAAAGCAGGCTGGAGGCTGACAGGCTGGGAAGCAGCTCTGCTGAAAAGGACCTGGTTCTCCTTGTGGGTAACAGGCTAAACATAATGTGCTCTAGCACTGATGAAAGCTAAAGAGAAAACCAGCTTTCTTCTTCCAGAAATATAAGCTACCTTCAGAAGAGACAGAAATGATCAAACAGGAGTATTTTCTGATTTTGCAGGCAGCTTACTTTGCAGATTGGCTAACACTAGAGAAACTACTCATCTCCCATCCAGTGTTTACAAATGCTCTCATTAATCAATAAAATGGAAAAAAAGAGGTTTTAGACTAATACCTACTGCTATTTTTTCTGTTTGTCTTTTCTCATGTATGATAACACATCTTCTTTATGTGTCATGTTTTCAGTGGCACTTTTTCTTCTGTGTAGATCCACCAGTTCTTTGATACAGGTCAGAAATAGCATCAGCTACAGTGATTACTCACTCAGGTGCCACGCATTTGTTTTGGCATTGGCACAAAGTTAGTTCTGACAAACCTGCTGATTAGAAGCTTTGGGGAGAAGAACAGCTGGTATTTATAGCCAAACAATACTGTTCAGAAAAATGATATGGATTACACTTATTAGCACAAATTTTAAAAATAGATTGCTGAGCAATTCAAAAACTAAAACCATCCTGCATTGGCTCTGATATGAATATATGTTATGTATATATTAAATGCAACAACTTGTGCAGCGATATTCTATGGTAGTGCATAAGCAAAAGTTTATTTCATTTTTCAGCTGGATAACTTCTGAACTAAATTCAGCACTCTGTGGGCCATGTTGAGGAAAGAATTTAGGCTGAGAGTTTAACATCTATGCCTTTAATGTCTATACAGAACTTTCAATGTATAGCTGAGTATGATTATATCTTATAAATGAAGAGGAACTGGGAATTTTCACAATGTTTTATATGCTAATTTATTCATTGATGGTGTAGTAGCAATATAAGTTATACTGTAAAGTTTCCCATACTTCTCTGAGGACTTCAGATTTGAACTGAAGTGTGGAAATTCTTTAAATAGCAACACATTTGGTCTTCCTTTTGCCAAAGGCTTGGGCATCTGCAAAAACTACAAATCATGCCAAACTCTTTGAGTGATATATGGAGGACCACAATCCACTAGGAAATAAGCTAAGACGAAGTCATTCATTTCATTTAGGTCTTTCAGTGGGATTTGAACCATCCAGCCCACAAACCATGTCTCATGAGATTGCAGTGTACATCCAGCCCACAGTAATAATGATTCATATACATATATGTGTATATGCTTTATTGCTACCTTTAGCTGGATTAAAAGCAATATATCAAATTTTATATTTCTGCTTCTTTTATTAGCTTTCTAGCACTTGATCAGCTGATAGAGGCAATAATGAAATGTTTTTTTATAAACTGGAGTTTGTAAGTCCTGTCCTGAGAACGTAATATTTCAAAAAATAGCCTAAGCTTTGGGGAAAAAACCAATTACAGAAACAGCATTAAAAATGCCAAGCACTGGGCAGAAGCAATTCTGGATCAGTTTAAAAAAGTGATTGATGAAACTCTAATCTGAGCTGAAGGAACAGTTTCACGACAAGCTGTGACCATTCCACACACTTCATTAGCTGCCATAATTAGCCTGGTGTTTCAATTTGTTAGAACTGGTGGGGACAATTTTACTCAGAATGCAAACATCAAAAAACAGGGTGCCTCAGACTTCAGAAGAGGCTGATGAGAAGCTTTTCTAGTCTCTGTTAACTAAAAGATTAATTACAGCTGATGGGAGGCTGTACTCTGATTGTCACTCTGTCTATGTGCATTACTTTTAGCATTAGAAGAAAGACATGGTTGACACTACACTGCTCAATCAAGCAGCTTTGCATTAGTGTATAAAGTCTGTTAATATGCAATGTTTTTATTGTTTCTCTTTTTCCTTTTTTCCCCCTAAGTTTGCGACTCTCATACCTATCAAGTTATTCTTTAAAAGAGCAGGGTATTTGGTTGGTAATGATAAGGGCTTACCATATATGCTGCCATTCCTTCACATGACTACAGGTGAGAAATCTTAACATGTCTCAAAGCTACAAGAAGGGAATATTAGTTCCTATTATCACAGTCAAAATGTAAATTCCTTCTCAAATAGTCTCATTATGAGAAACAAAACCAATACAGTTGTGAAACTGGTACTGTGTGCTTCAGTCTTTGTACCCTACCCCTCTACTTAAGGTGTGGTTACCTCTATACATTGACTCATCAAAGCTTGTAAGGTTATTTATATGGAAGTGAAGTTTGAATTTGAAGTGCAAAGCTTAGTCTTGAATAATTCCATAACTTTCATTCTAGAACAATAACACATGGCAATACACCTACCCATAAAAACACTCCTTATGTGGATATGCCTTTCAGTTTCCCTACAAGTATTATGCTGAGATCAACAAAAACTGTAAGAGAAGAAATAATATAGTTTATCATGGTGGAACATCCTTTTAACCTGAGTTTGTAAAGGGCATGTTGAAACCAGCTCTTCATTGCATTAAATAAATAAACACTGAAGTGTATTCCAAAGTGAATATCATACCATGATTTAAAATGGGGCAAATGAGTCCAGAATTGATTCGTAATATAAATTTTAAACAAAGAAGCAGTAGAAACTTATGCCAAACCACTAAGACAACAAGCAGTACTATTTTCCATGTCTCATTCACAACATAACTGCACAAAGCTTTTACTGTGGTTTTTCCTATTCAAGGAATGTAGGTTACTCTAAAATCCATTTTTCTGCACTGGAGTCCTACTGCTCTAAGAATAATGTACTTTTGCTCTCTGGAGAGAGCATCAAAACAAACAAAAACCCCCAAACTTAAAGCCTTTCTTTCAACTTGGGCTCATACCTGGCATAATATCTTAGAATTCTTCCAGAACACCTGTAGGTGTTATTAGCATTTAAATTATAAAACTATACAATCATAATGAGTCAGTGTAGCCAAATCTTTAATTCAGGCATCATTTCAAGAATCAACAGTCTGCAGTCCTAACTGTATCAGTTGCAAGAAAGTCATCAAAATATGTCTCTGATCTTAGACCTCAATTTTGCAAACTCACCTGCAATGTACATTTAAAGATGAGACTAAAAAAGTCTATTTTTCTGAGAAAATAGGTAACACCATTTTTCCTAGAACATTCTGTCTGAATGGCATGTATTTACATATTGATTATATTCATTATGGGCTGGATCCTTACCTGATGCCAATTAGCCTAGCTCCATGGATGTATCTCAGTTATGCTAGGGCTGAGGACCAGCTCTCAAACCTGCAGTTTTCAACAGTTGTATGGCCCTGGTAATTCTCAGAGGAGCTTTTGGTTACTTTAATTTCAACTCTATTTAACAAGCACAAACAAGGTCTTGGTGAGTATTATCAAATAATAAGTAGCTTGCTTTTGCAGATAAGTTCCATAAAGAATTTTAAGTGTCTTCGAAATATAGCCTTTTTAATTCAATATTGTGGCAAATTGAATTGAGTCAAAATACATTATGTTTGACATACATATAAAAAAATCTACTTAATTCCAAGAATACTGAACAGCCTATCCAGAACTGACATGAAAGGCAAGGCCTTGGACTTCCTGGTTTAGTGTATGGATTTTGAATTCCAACAAACAAAATCATATCCAAATAGTCAACACCTCAAACCAATATAAACAAAATAAATTAGGTGTAACTCCAGTATCTACTGTTTCTATATTAACTGATTTTTTTTCCAATTTAAAGCTGTGCCACAAGTTACTGTAATGTACTCTAAGCGCCTATTGAAGGAATTGGGCAAGATACTCTATTTCTAAAGTGTTTCTGATTAATAAGAGGCTTTAAAATGTTTAAGCAATGTGTAAAATGGGAATTATTTAGAAAGATTAAACACACATACATCTCCCTCAGACAAATACTGGTTAAGGTAACTCTTACTAAAAAAGCAAGGTTTTCTTTAATACCACTAAGACGCAAGTTACATTATTAAATGAGGAAGGTAGGCAAAGCAAGACATTTATCATCCAAGAGACAAATGACAGAGGATTGCTAGTTAGACAGCATAATAAGTGCCATCTAATTTTCTCTTTCAAATCAATTTATTCTTCAAAGCCTTGGATCATCATCAAGGGACTGCATTTTCCTGCTGAGAAATTACAGAACTGAAAATCAAGTTTTATAAAATATTCAACTAGTTGCCCACAAACCCTTACAAATAACCACTAGAATGGATTTGATTAGACTAGTGGTGACAGTATTTCTTCTTATGCAAATAATTGAATGGTTTGACTCTTCTCAGACACTACTTTGTAGCATTCCTTCAAAATCAGAATTACAAAATTCTGTAACTTATCAATAACCTCCACTAGAAGGTTTTTTCAGCTTTTCAGTTATCCACAGATTCTTTTCTGTATTTAGTTAAACATTAGCCAAGGGTACATTTTGCATGTTTTAATTTGCTTCACAGTGTTTACCATCTTTCTACAAGTAACAAAATAATTTGAAAGCTCACTGATAGTTAATAATAATTTTTAATCATGTATCAAGCGTAGCATTTTTCAAAGACAACTCAACAGTGGTGACCTTAAGGATTTTCTCAAAGGAAACAATCTGCAGCTCAAGAGCCTTTCCAGTGGGAGCACTGAAAGTGATTTTCATAACAAAGTGTGATTCTGTAAATAAGACACAGTCGTAAGGAACCTGGAAAGATCATTATGTAAACTGTCAAAAGTTGAATTCTCATTTGCTTTCCTGGAAGACTTAAAGGGTGCATCTTGTAATAAGACATATTTCTTTCTAGTCCTGTGAATGAGACGTAATGTCTGGTGTTCCCATTTTTGGACACGACACACTCCTGCTTTCCATAATACCTTTCCTTCTCAACAGTACATTATGACATTTATCAAAAAAAAAGGGAAAAAGAGAAGCAGAAGTTGCAAAAGTAATTTTAAGATACTTTTTGTTACCCAGTTTCAGAGACCACCTGCTTATTAAGTTGTTCTGTGACATTAAATTGGCCAACACTGCTCTTTTTCTGTACTACCTAATCAGGTAGCCAAACAACTGAGCCCCAAGGAGCTCACAGCTCTGAAGAGTAATGCTGTAGAGAGAATCACCCCATGTGGAGGCAGGGAATCACTCAGGTTGATTCTCATGTGAAGATACAGCAGCATTCTGACTCCAAGGGATTCTTCTAAGAGCAGAAAATACACGTGACAGGGTAGAACAGACAGACTTTTCATGACCACTACAGTATATATTGTTGTAGGACCAGATCCTTGGATTTAAATGATTTGGTTTGGTGCAGGACTCAGAATACCAAAAAAAGTGAGAGAAAGCAGTGTTTTGTTGGAAGCAGATAGTTGATAACTCAAACTAAGGGTCCATTTGGAGAATCTGAATAGATACATCAAGTCATGCCAGCAGTAATAACCATACAGGAGCCATGTCATCGGCCAGGGATCGCTGGAGTGCATCCCACTCTGGCAACAGCCCTTATTATCCCTGATATGGCTCATGAGGAAACCAGAACTGGAACAAGCAAACTCTTACAGCTTGTCTAATAATTCCTTTCTGGTTGCCACATTATGTAAGACCTGCTTTGCCTAGGAAAACACGCTGAGGTTCGATTGGGGAACTAGGAATCTGGTATTCCAAATACATGCTAGCTCTTCTTACGTACCTTAGTAACTTCTGTCACAAAGCACACTGGTAAATATGGCCTTTTAGGTTTTAAAAGGTAATAAAGCTGACGGTTCAGATGCACATCCATTAGCCAGTATTACAGCATACTAGAAAATGTTCTTAGATAATCCTTTTCCTAATTAAAATCAAAACAAGCAAATTCCTTTAATAAAAATGAAGTCACAGTCTGAGCAAGAAAGAATTTAAAACTTCACACAGATTATACCTATTGTCAAGTCAAAACACTAGAAGGATAGAAAAATGGAGTTCAGGTGGAATTTAAATAAATTTCATTATAGTCGGGAATGGGAAAGCAGGAATAGTGTATCAAAAATTCTGCCTCATAATGACATCATCCACTAGACATGACTGTTGTATGTGTTGGCCCTACAAAAGATAAAACTAATTTTCAAACAGAAAGAATCACTTTCCCCCTCTACAAGAATTTTTCCATCATCTCTTTTCTCTGTTAACCCAGATTGAAAATCTGTCAGTTCTTGGACAAAGAGCCAAATTTATGCCTAGTGTAAAGCAATGGAACTCTATACTTTTCATTATACTTATGTTGTAACAGTCTTTATATAAACTCTGGCTTGATATATATACTCATACTTGTGTTTATCTGTTATATATGTCATGATTTAATTAAATACTTCTGCAACTTCACACAATCGCAGTTGAAGGCAATCACTGTTCAACAAAATCGACTGAAGCTGTTGATTGTGCCTTTATCTACGCTGGCTGGATCTGAGCCTGTAATTCTCTGCCTCTGGTGACAAAGATGGAAGTGATATAATTTATATATGGAACAACCATTGCCTGCTCTAATGGCTACACAGTACAGTGTGAAAATGCCAGCAGTGTTGACCACAGCCCTGCTTCCACTGCTCCACCAGAAGTAGAATTGTGTTGGTGGTGAATTATAAGGGCTATTTTTCCTAGCCCAGGAAAGGCCATGATAATCAGAATTATTTGAAGTTGATATTTGATTAACGCTGGCAGTATTCTGTAAGTGATTTCCACTAGACAACATCTAATTATTTAATTATTTCCCATTATTAATGGAATGAAGCAATTCAAAACAAACAGCTAGAACGACTGTTTTGCAGGAAGCTCATAAACATCAATTCATACATGTAGAAATCTTACTAAAATTGTACCAAGCTGGCCTGTTGAACTCGAAAGGCATATTTTATCCTAATCAATGCATAAAAGTAAAATTATCTATAACTAAGGCATGTTTCTCTGCTGTACAGTTCAGCTGTAATGATCCCCACACACTGCACTTGCACATCAATTATGATAATCATAATCACGGTCGTTAAGCTGAATGTTCATTATTATCAGGATGCTGGTGACAGCAGATTCAATCATCGGGTGCAATGGGCAGGCACTCACAGTCCCACCCAAGTTTCTGCAGACGGCGTTGTGCCACATTAAATCTACGATGTGTTCCACATCCCACTCCATTCCAAAAGCTGTAGACGGTAAAGGTCAGCTTTATGTTCTGTGCAATATGCTTAGGTTCTCTAAATTAATTCTTTGCAGTCCTGGGTATTTTTATGCTTTGTAGATAATAAAATCCTGTTTAGGGCCAAAATGCCTGTGCAAATAATGAAACCGTGATTCAGTTGTACTGTAATTCACCTATAATAAGGCATCAGAGGGAAGAATCTATCAGAATGGAACATCTTAAACTATCACTTCCTGAATTTTACAAATAAGAATACATTAAACGCTGTCATTAAAGTCAGTTTTCTAAAATGCATATGCAAACTAATTCCAATACCGATTAAAGACTGTAAGCTATCATTTCTGCCTCAGCAAATATGAACATATGTGAGTGTTTTGACAGCTGAAAGGCTATGGTTAGAGTATTTGATCCCTTGACTGTCCATCTACACTGGAACCTATCATTGTAGATAAATTCCTGGTGACTAGTAAATTTTTTATATTGAAACTTCTCGTATAAATTCCATCAAAGGCATTCCAATGTATTTAGATAGATAATGTAAAACTTAAAATATGTAAGCATTTTTATGTTTTATACTGATTTACCGAGTAAACTAACTAGATTCTGTTTCACTAAAGGTATAATATATCTATTCCTCGTTTATTTATAATGAAGAATTAGAACAGAACACTTTTTACCTTAACTCAAACTTCTTTGAAATGTAAAGAGAGTGTGATAAAAATTTTCAGATTATAACTAGATGAAAAAAAGAACTATTAACTTTTCCTCACATAGATATGGTAATTATTGTGTTTATAGGAAGTCTATGCTAATACCCGTTCATTTTCCAGAAGAAATGTAACAAGGTAATATTTTTCATTGTTGTTGATTTTGCTTCTAAAGTAATTATATAATTTACATACTAATCTTTTTGTGACTTGAATTAAATTGCATAGTAATAAACACATGAAAACCTCAAGAAAATACAACTAGGATATGCTCGTGCGCACACACACACAAAGAAACTTTTTATATTTAATATTAAAAAAAGCCAGCAAATATCAGCTAACATCGAATAATACCTCAGCAGCTCAGAGGAGTCACCGATCCACTGACCACTGAATTGGGTCCTTGGAAGAACTTACACAGTCTTACCAGCAACAATACAAGAAACTTGTTTAGCATAGGACTGTCAGAAAATGAATAGTGATCATGGCAGTGTTATCAGCTATTCAGGTTGTAACAGAAGTTGCATCCACAAAAATATAACCTTGTGGTAAACTCAAAGGAGGGTTGTGTTCAGCAGACAAACTGTTAAGCAAAAATATGGGGTTTTTTCCTAATATTTTTTTACATGCCCTTCAGTCTCATGATTTATTAGAACAGGATAATTTTGTTTATAGCACTGATATATTCAAAGTTTTCATAAAGTTTAGAAATAAGAAAGTGACAGAGAGTTCTATCAAATTTAACAGTTAGAAAAGTATGACCTCACACCTGCCTACAGGCCTTTTTCCATTAAATTGCTGGGAGAAGCTTGAGCTTTTGTAGCTCTTTTTGGTTTTTTTTTCCCGATAATAATGACCCATTAAAGCAGTAGGTATGTCATAAATAGCCCTTTTCTCCTCTTATCTCTCTGCTGGGGTAAGCGGCTCCTAATGGAAGCTTCATATTGATTTAGAATTGGGGTTGGAAGGCTCTGTGTCATGTTGGGTTAATGTATACAGCTATTCACCTCCAGAGATTTAGGTTGATATCTATCCAAGATCACAAGTAAAGTGAGTTTAGTTCTTCCAGCTAAGCCCGTAGTTTATCTACGTGTGATATGATATACAGTATAAATAGCTTTAGATTTTTGATACCATCATCTGAGCCTGAGAAAGAACTGCTAAGAACTGGAAAAACCAAGTCTTTACAGGACAAGATGAGTACCAGAAATAAGACATTTAGGTCCTTTTTATATATCATACTTATGCTGTGGGACTTCAGACAGTCATATCTTCCACTCATTGCTTTTGAAAGACAAATTCAGATTTTTTTGTTTGATTGTTGATGTTTTATTTGCAAGGAGATATAATTAATGCATATTGAAATACCAAAATTTTACTCTCAGCTCATTTTTAAAGCTTAAAGTTTTGAGGAAAAACTCTTTTAAAACTGTTCCTTCTCAAACTAAGTTCCCTTGGAACTTGCTATATATTTACAAAGGTTAAACTGCTTTCAGGGAAATAATTTATCATATCTTACAAAATCCCAGAATTGTTTAGGTAGGAAGAGACCTCTTGAGATCACCCCTGCAGTCCCTGTACTCAGCTAGAGCAGGTTGCCTAGACCACGGATATATCCAAGGATAAAGATTCTACAGCCTCCTTGGGCAAACTGTGCCAGTGCTGTCACCCTCACAGAAAAAGAAAAATAAGAAAAAAAAGTGTTTTCTTGTGTTCAGATGGAATTTCATGCACATCACTTGTGTTCATTGACTCTTGTCCTGTCACTGGACACTACGGAATCTGAGAGAAGTTTGGGGTCCTGTTCTTCCTTCACTCCTATCAGGTGTTTATGCACTTCAATAAGATCTCCCGTGTGCCTTCTCTTTTCCAGACTGAAGTGTTCCAGCTGTCTCAGCTTCTCCTCCTACAAAAGATGCTCCAGTCCCCTAACTATATAGGTAGACAGTGCAGCACAGAACCACAAAGTCCATTATCTTTTTTGTACTCAGAAATTTTACTTGTGATTAAGATACCTAATACAAATAGAAGTAATGCAAACACTACACAAACTCATGTTCTGAGAAAAATTACCTCTTGCAGCACTACAAAACCAGGAATATATGAGATACTCCTGACAAAGCAGGCAATTTAATGAGGTCTTCTTAAAACAAAAAACAGCTATTCACTAGTTTTAAGATTTTTCCAAAGAATGTAAGCAGTAAAATATTGTGTTGTTTAAATCAGGTTTTGCTATAATTTCCTGAAGGTTCATCTTAATGCGCAAGAGTAAATATACAACCTCTCTTAAATCAGAAAAGGCAATAAAAACAGAATGAAACTTAGCAAAATGCATATAACTAAAGCTTTCCTTAACCAGGGTCTTAAATCCTGATCTTGTAGGACCAACAGGTGTCAAATTCCTTCAAATTGAATTTACCAGAGAGTCACGGAAATCTCACATCTCATCACTGCTCTAACCACGTGGTTTTATAACATGCTAGAAACAATCCCATTGGATTCCACAATTTCTGGAGCATACTGAAATTCACTTAGTTCTAATAAAACAGCAATCTAAAAAGGTAAATAAATCCTTGATTTTTGCAGTGACTTACCTTTTCTGCGATCCACTTCTTAGGATCTACTTCTCTGAAATACTTAGTTCCATAAGCTTCTCGGCCATATTTGCCTGACCTATGAAGAGATGGCTCATACTTCTCATCATTTTTATGATATGAAGAAAATGGCAGAAATCTGAAATTCGAGAATATTTTAAAATCAGTTATGCTCTTCTCTAGATGCCACAGGATTGAGGTAAATCAGTGCTGCAGGAGATGACATGGACACATGTTCCTGCTATTTTTCACTACCTTCTTCATGTTCCTCCTCAGTATTGTGAGAGGATTATTGCAATTTCTCCTGCAGCTTCTTTCAGATTAAATTTGGAGCAAAGAGATATCAAGTTTGAACAGGATAAAATGTTCTTTGTGTACAAGGATCTAGCTTGGTTCACTTGCATTAGTAGATTATTACTTTGACTGTATCTGCACTAACAGCTGGTGGGGTGTGCAGGACGGTCAGGGTTCCCTTGCCTGGGATGTGCATGTCGATACCTCAGGTCTCAGCAGGCAGTGCAGCCTGTGCCATCTGTCAGTGGCAGGCACTCCCCATGCATGAGGATAGAGATCATCTATGGAGAATGACATCCTTTGGTACCTGATAACCAAAGCTAAATAAACCGTATTCTCATTTAGCAGAACAGAAACTTGCGCATATTCGTAAACCACAAAACAGAGAAATTGTTTCTCAGAATTCACAGACTGTGTACTTTATTCTTAAGTTATAATTATGTCTCAATTAGCAATCTTTTTGAGCCAGATTCTTTCATTTTTGGTCATAATTATGATGGACTTGCTGCTTACATAGTGCCAGCGAGCAGTGAAGCTCCAGCTACCTGCTGGAAGGGGTTTTCAGAGGGATGTCCCTAACTGTCATGGACAACCACAGGTTTTCTGGGTAGCTTCCACAGCAAACTGTATGGAGGAAGGTGAAAAACATCTTCTACATAAAAGATCTGCAAGACTCCCAACAAACATGTGTTAGTTCCATCTATTTCAGTTTCCAGGAGAGTCATGAGACCAAAGAAGTACATTGTACTATAAAATAAAACACTGGGAATTAAGTTTATCATTGCTGGTACTTAGAAGAAATCAACATGCATTCTTAATTCTAGAAGTGCAGGAAAAAATATCATTCAGTAAAATTAGAAAGTTATGCTTCAGAAGTGTAAAACATCACTTTTAACTGCCATGACAAGAAGTGTAGTAGAAGCCTTCCCTAGCTGAAAGCTTTTCAGAATCCAGAGTCCCTAGAAAAGTTAGGCAAACAAGATTTTGATAAAGATGAGGATTAAAATACCCTTCTTTGTCTCTCAGTTGATAGAGATGTAGAAAACTATTTATTTTCACTAACTGATTTATCAGCAACTGTTTGTTTTCTTAAATTATTTTTCCTTCTTTCCACCTCATAAAAAGAAATCGTTTTAGAATCTTTCCAGCGATATCAACTTCTTCTATCACATGGCACAAACAAATGTCATGTAAAGTTAGTGAAAGAAAAACCCTGAGTTAGCAGACTTTTAAATAATAAAAAGCTATAGTAGCGTGTGTATACCCATGGGAAAAGACACCCTCACACAAGACAGATTAGGGTACTTGTAATGCTAATTTGCACATGGGATGGACATCACACACACACAAAAATTAATGTGGCCCCAGTGTCCCAGAGAATACATCGAAGGTGCTGTGAGCCGGCTGCTCCACTTGCAGTTTTTATCACTTCTGAATTGCATTTTAATAGTACATTTTTCTTTTGTTCAGACATGAAAGAAAATTGGCTTTCTCAGGGGATTGGATAGCTGAGAAGACAAGGCTTGCAGTTTAGGGATTTGCCCATATATGCACAGAATTTAGTCAAGCCATAGCATTCACAATTTAATATGAATACCATGTCTGTAAAATTTATACACAAAATGATTAAAAAATCTTGAGGAAAGTAGAAGTAAATTATTATCATTTTCCTTATAAAATTTTCTATATAGAGGTTTTGATTTTACTGTGGATCAGTTAATCTTTGTCTTTTTGGCAAACAAATACTAAGAGTAACATAGGTTCTACTACGATTCCAAAATCTCCTTCCAAAATTAACACTTTGAGACACAACTAGGAGTATGTTCTACATGTAATTTAGCACGAAAGTGATCTGCATTCTGCTGTATATCTCCTCTAAGATCATTAGCTGGAATACGTGCCACACAGCTTGGAATGTATGTCTACAGCTGAGTAAAAAACTTATATCAACTACAAAGTTTTGAGGAAGAACACTGGACAGTGAAACATAGTAAAATTTAAATGAAAGAACGAACATATAATAGGGTATAATGGTATCAACTAGAAGCTTTTTCTTCTATTTACAGTTCTGCTCTCAGAGTCAGGGGACAGATCCTTAAAGCGATGATGCTCTAATTACAAGAAAGGATCATATGCTTGTAAATTCAGTGTCTGTTTAAAGTAAGTGAGAATTTTCATTATGTGAACAAGTAATTAAAATAATTACAACAATTTTTTGTGTTAAGTAGGGTAACCAAATTAATGGGAGTAATACAAAAGTCATTATACCCCCCAACCAATAATAATAGTAAGAAGTAATAGCACTGCAAAACACTTCAGTAATGGTATTATGTTCTGTAGCGCTTTGTGTACACCTGACACAGCTTTTCCCAAAATTAACGACAGTATGTGCTCTGAAAGTGACAGAAGAGGGTGATGGAAGAAGAAAATCAAATTCAGACAATAGTAGGATACCATTATCAACTGTGCAAGTTTAGATTTCAATAGTTTAGATTTCAAAACATTCACTCATTATTCGTACATCTGTGTTTCAGCTTTTCCTTGTGATTTAAGTGTAAATTCAGAAATTCTTAAAGGTTTTCAGTAAACGCGACAGAGACAGAAGTACCAATCAAGGGAGAATTGAATTCTGTATTGATGTTTTATTGTGCTATAAGACAAAGTCAGTATAAGCTGAGACTTCCCAGAAGACGATGATTTAATAGAAGGTGAACTTTCCCTAAATAAATACATTGAAAAATGAAAAACTATTTAATGTCAGCCTGAACAAGAGATACGCGAAAGAATACATTCAAAATGGGGAAAGGTTTGGAACCAAAAATGAGGATCTACAAATGGCAGTATTACTCATACATAACCTGAGCAGGACCAGGACCGAGGCTGGCTGTGTCACTGGTGACAAAGGCCAGCTGCACTGCTGCCAGGACCCCGCTATATTGATCCTAATTAGCCTAAAAAGACCTAGAAGCCTTCACCTAGCCAAACTAGGGCCTGAGAGCTGCTAGTGATGTGTATTTAAATTACAAAGACACCACAGATATTTGTTGCTAACAAAAATAAAAATTGTTTTATCTCTCCTCTCATCCTGTCCTGGACCTTCCCTCTACTATTGATTTCATCTTTCTAATCCTTTTTCCCCTCACGTTTACACTCCTCCTCCATGGTTTTTGTTCCTGCATTCCTCACCTACTATTTCTTCTCTGTATTCTGTCTCTTTTATTGCAATCTCTCACACTATTTTGACAGGAAATGGAAGAGGCCTTTGAGACGCTGAAGATTTTCCAGTTGGATTGGCTGAGATGACAGAAGCAGCAGCAGGTGCTGGTTTCTGGTGTCTGTGGCAGTGTGAGAGGAGCACAGCAGCACAAGCAGGAAGGAGAATTTGCCAGGTCCATCACTGACTGCTGGACAGCAGTGTCCCAATGCTATATGGTAACTACCAATAGGACACAGGACAGAGGCAGTGAATTTTTCTTGAAATTTAAATGACAACAAAAAATCAGAGTGGTCTTTCAGCATGTTCTCTGAACCTGCCAAAGAGGCAAAATCCCAGCAGTCTAGCAGAGCAAGCAGGTAATCCTGATCCCAGAAATGCTTCAAAACATACCCAGGCTTCTGAGAAAGAACTGCCAGATCTACTGCTGGACTGCCACACATGCTGCACTGCCAGGATGCAGCTAGAAATATAAAACCCCAAGTACTGCTTATGTGGTTTTTCAAACTTTCATATTTGTATGTACTGTAAATTTTTGTAATTTAGTAGAAAATATGCCAGCAAAGTATTAACTCTATGACATTGTTAAATTTTTATCTAAAGTGGTTTTATGCAATAGCAATTCAATTCCTTGTTGTCGTGATTTAATTCAAATAAGACAATTTTATCTCACTTTGAAGAACTCCATGAACAATTAGCTCCAAACAAACCATGCTTCTCTATCAGGAATCTGTGAATATTTTATCTTCTTTTTTTTCCTTAATAAAACATGACATTAATTTTAAGCTTTCAAATTTGGATCACACCTGAAGTAATTTTTTCATCAAATCCAACAGTGTCTATCTTTTCACTTGGGGAACAAAGAGGGAAGCATAATGGTTTCCCATAGCAAAACAACTACAGCAGAGTAGACATTATTTAGTTTATAATGCATGTATATTAAAATCAAAGTGTTAGATACAAGAATAAAGACGGAATATTTTACTTAACATATCTAGTCTCATTATCTTTAGTGCACTGTTTTTGCCATGAGAAACCTACTTGGGTGCATTAGTACAAATATTGTTTCTGGTAATATACTAAATACACGATTTATTGAAAAAGTATCAATCACTTTGACTGTAACATCAGTAAATCCAAAAATCCTCTGGCCATTTTTATTTAACCCCTGTCTGCAATAATGTAAAGTGGCAAATAAAAGCACAGCCTTGTTCTTGTAGGAAGTAAAAGAGATCTCTTCTGCAGCAAATTCCGGAACTTCTTAATTATACACAGACTTATTATCTGCATCCCCAGTGTTATAAAGTACCAGAACTTCATTAGAAAAATTAAGATGGAAAAATGAAGGCGCTACTTTGTAAATTTCCAGTGGAAATTAGCTGGAAGAAGCAGAGGAATACTGGATCAAAAGAGGGTAATCATGCTTAACTGTGCCCTAGAGCACCCGCATGTATAATACGATTTGCACAGTAACTACCTCTCCTATTACTGCTTGTTTGGAGTATTCTGTGTTAATGGGGTTAGCTAATTTAGTATTTTAACTTAAAAAGACTCTGCTGATTAATAAATGTTGCACACTGTGCTAGTAATTAAAATAAATGGAAGAGTTACAAATAGAAGTTGAATTGTTAAGAAAACATTATCTGAAAATAAATGATAATCCCTGTTTATCATAATACAATAACAGTCCGGAAAATATGCAAATTGCTGAAGTTGCAAAGCATATGACAAACTAAGTGTAATTTGAAAAAAGTTTTCGGATGTACTGTATTTGTATGACATAAAATGTAGTAGCCATTTTCACTGCAGCTAAGTCAGAAATACAGTAAGAGATTTTATAACTCTAGGAATTAAAAGATTTTTTTAAAATTCTAAATCTTAAAGTGACTTGCATTTTAAGTTTTCTTACCATTAATACCAGGCAGCTCATAACACTGATGCTCTCCAAGTACAGATCTTATTTAGGTCACTAATTTCTCTGCAAGTGTACCTGTCATGCCCAGCACAGGGTAGCACAGCAGCACCTCAGCTGCTTGTAAAGAAAAGCACAACTTGCTGAGAATAAGCCCACGAGGAGCTGGGAGCTGCAGTATTATCACAGCATGGGAGAGGCAGGGTGTGCAAACATTGCTGCACACAAGTGAAGCAGCCTGACCAGGACCAGGCTGCGCATCTCCAGCACAGCACTGAGCACAGACGTAGCCAGAAGCTGAGATGATGTTTCTGGTGTCACACCAGAAGTCTACAGTAAATCAGGAAACCTAAGCCTTACACTATTGCTATCATCACACTGCATCTCATTCTGATGTTTCTTGACTTCGTAAAGATGTTTAATAGTATACTTTGAAGTATGAGGCATACTATATGAGACAGATTTCATCAAAGTTAATGAAAATAATTTACATGTTTGTTCTCTGGAAAATTAGGCCAGCATGCAGCTGCACATAACTGAGGAAAGAACTTCTCATGCTTTGTCCAAATCTGCTGGATCCAGCAGTTGGTGTCTCAAACTAGACACTATATTAAGGGGCCATCCCAAAGGAATGCAATTGTCATTCCTATCCAAGTGGAGGGGGAAATCACTTCATTTGTATGAAAAATAGCACAATAAGGGAGTAACAGCTTCAATTACATGAGAAAAAGGAATCATTCTTATTAGGCTGGATTACCCAGTTGCTCTTTCATTACAGAATAGGAAATTACGGCAGTTGCTTTAAGTAAACGCAGTCTATTCTCTTTTGGTTTCACTTACACTGTTTCTGCTTGCCTCAATCTCTCTCACAGCTTTTCCAAATTTTTTCTGCATTTTATCAAAAGCAAGAAAGAGCTTGCAACACTCATCCTATCATCCTGTAAACAACCACTTTAAAGAACCCTGATAATTAGAGGTGTGTGGGAATTCTGAATGTTGTTGAAAATTTCAGGTACATGCCTACAATCTTTCTGTCTTAAGAGGCACGACACAATACTCATTCTGGAAATACACATATCAAGGATTCAGTCTGTCATTTCATGCAAACACAAGCTTTCTCAACATATGCCACATACTTGTGCTGCTCATTCTCTCCTTATTTTCTAAAACAGAAGAATGATCAGCATAGGAAGCACTACCAGGAAGAAATAAAGTCCCAAAGTACACAATTACATAGCAAGAAACAGAAATTTGTCAATTCATAATAGACACTGCTGAGAAAAAACTACTGTAGAATCTGAGTAACCCTTTTCTGGCTCCTCCCCAGAGACCAACATCCCACACAGCAGCTGCAGCATTACTAGTGAGCATTAGTCCTGGTGATGACCTGCAGCTCTGTCATCACCTTTTCAAGGTTACAGATGTGACCCTTGCATGGCTGGTTGAATAAGAAGCACAAATGGAATGATCACAGCCTGAAAATGTATAATACACTCTGCATTTAGTGTGCATGAAGCTGAGAATCATTGATTGTTAGGACATTGCTTCTGTGCATTAAGGATGGCTCTAAATGCTTCCTTACCCATAAGGTAAATAAAGACCCCATATCAAATAATATCTACCAAAGCTGGAGGCTCCACATTTAAACTGTACAAGGCCCAATCTTCACAACTCCTTTACTGAAGAGTCAGTGAAATATTTTTTACAAGGTCTGACCTTCTGAAACTGGTGATGTCTGGGGTAAACTTCATCAAAGAAAGACTGGGCAATGTAGCCATGCCTGTAAGTGAAGGACATCATCTATCCTCAGTTGGAATGCATTAATCACAACTAATTCAGTGAAGAAAACACTTTAAATGAGAGGTAGAATATTAAGTACTACCTAATGATAGGGGTTCTTTTAAATTTTACCAGCAGAAGTTAGATAGAAAAATGAAAAAAAAAAATGCACAAATTTAAGCTGAGATGTGAAAGTTAAGCTGCTTCCTCCTTACACCAATACATTAAAGAATACAGAGTGCAATAGAAAAAGGAAGTACATTTGTACCTGTAATTGAACTCAGTTATGATTTTGGTATGAAAGGAAGAAAAAGTGCTATCTCTTATTAAATTTAAAAAAAAAAAAAGACCACCAAAACATTGTCCAAAAGTGAAAAAGCAGTCTGACTAAAATATTTTTTTAATTTCAAAACTTTTAATTTTTCTTTTAATTTCATTCAGAGACACTATTAATATTACATTGGGGGAATATGGTCCAACAATATAAACATAGAAGCTAAAAAACATAAACAGAATTGATTCTGGCACTCTTAAAGTCCCAGTCCTGAAGCTGACACACAGCAATGTGGAGCTGATAAAAAAGCATGAAACAGATCAAAGATAGAAAAACATCATGTGCCAGTGAACCAGTGGATCACAGGCTGTTCATGAGGAAAAATAATTCCCTTCTGTCCTGAATTCTGGTATTGAAGGGCCAAAGGATTGCCAAGAGCAGTGAATTCAAGGAAAAGGTTGACAAAACATAATTCTTTTTCTAGTTAACTACAAAGCCAGAGAACTTGACTTAGTAGGCTTTTATTATGATTGGACAAAACAGTGTTTAACAGCCTATCGTGTTAAAAACACCAAAAAAGGGAAATATTTTGGCAATAGCCTTAAATCTTTTGGGACAGAAGCCTTAATCTTTTGGGATGGATTATGCTTATATTTGAGATTTTATGGAAAAGAACTAGCCTTTCTGACACTATTACAGCTGCTATGGCTTAGGAAATCAAACTGCCTCAAAGACGATTCCAGTTTTTGTATCATGTTCTAACATGCAACATATGCTCCCTCCCTTTCCAAGTGAGCTGTGGTACTCTTCTGGGAGAGAAAACAAGTCTCATTGGCACACAACACCATTTTTTCCTCCCATAACCAGTAAGCTCCCAGAATATGAAGACTGAAACAGTATTTTTTCCTTGGCAAGGTGCACATAGCAAGATAGAATTTGCATTTGTTTTCTTATTTCCCATTAAAGCCATCTGTTGCACAGCATATTATTAACATGTTCTTCTACAGATTCATAGATATGGATGGCACATGTCACACAATTACAAGATAGGGTCTCTGCCCTGAGCAGTTTATCATCTAAGGACACAGAATTTAAAAGTATATACATAAAATGTTTTCTAGTAAGCTGTCAGGTTTGACATTTCATTTTGTCAGGCATGAAAGGTTTCTGAAAGTAGTGGAATAAAGAAAACATTCTCATAACAAGGTAAGAAAAACCAACGAACTTACTCATTGTCGTGTATAGGACTTCTCCATTCCTCCCTTCGTGTTGCCTCTCTGGCCTTGGCCAGTGGTGAATTGATGGATCCTCTCACTTGCAGGGTTGGTTCCAAAGGCTTGTAGCGCTGCCACGACACTTCCGCGGGATTGCGGAAAGGCCCCTGAAACGTGAAGGAGAATACAAGTGTTCTGTTCTGTTCTTTTCTTTCCCTCTTTTATTCATGGCACATCACTGATGAAACAGGACACAGAATGTTTGAGAAGTGTAGCAAGACACTTCTTCCAAAATAATTAAAGCAGTTTGTTTTGATAGAGACTTACAAATAACATAAAGGTTGATAACATATTCTTGATAAGCTTCAAAGAGAGTGAGAAATGTGCACTCAAAATTCATTTAACTACTAATAAATACGTACTATTTTAAACAAATATATTGTTAGAATTGATTAGGAAAACTTTGGTTTTTTCTTAAGAAAAAAATATTGGTGAAATAAAAAACAAGAATTAACTATATCTAAACTTTCTGTTTAAGCAGAAAACTTTAGTCTTTTTCTTTGTATAGAATAAACCTTACAGAATATGCTCCTTTCAAAACTATAAAGCTACCTGGAAGGGAATTTGATGCATGCCTTAAGATACAATTCTTCTAATAGGATTCAAACTCATGACTTCAGTAGTATAGGCATATAGTCCATTTTTGAAAAGTCTAATTTCACATTAACTTTGTTATTCTTAAGGAATACACATATACCTTTTTTTTCCAGAGTATAATGTTTAATAACTGATTGTATCAGTATCTACCATTTAGCAATGTGGATAAATAGCAGCAGGAAGTCCTCTCCTGTGCTGCTGATGTGACATATCCTATATGTCTCGCTTTTAGTATTAACCCTTAAGAACTTACCTGGAATATAATTAGTGCCATATGCCACTCAGGACGGTTTAATGGCAACCTCACACTTGGAAGTATTACCAATTAATTTTTATTTTCATCATTGTTGATCTTGCAATGAACTAGTGAAACCTTTTGAAACTATGAACGGACAAAGAATCCTAATCACAGCCTTTATTCTTAAAGATATCCTTCTTTAAATAGGTTATCACTAACAAGTCACAGCTGGAGTTACTGCAAGCACTGAGTGAAGACTGTGGGGCTAATAAAAAGAAATGATTCACGCCTCATTTATGTTCACTTATGTTTTACATTAATAGAAACCAATAATAGGAACCAGTTACCATAAAAGTCATGGACCGTAAATAACACAAATGGCAAATAAGTATCATCTAGTACTTTTCACAGCTGGACAGGAGGATTGCTATATTTGAAAGTAGTTAATGGATTTTTATTGGAACTTTACTTTTTAAAGGCGCAGCACCAAGATTTGGAGATCTTTTTAAAGGTCCCAGTAAGCAAATGAGCATAATATTTACACTTCTTGCAGGTATTTTCTTGCTTCTGTATTCTAAGTCTGGGTAAAAAAAAATGTTCATTTGAAAAGAACACAAAAGTCTTTAAAAACAGAATGAAAAGTGTTACCACCCATGAGAAAATAATCAATATTAGAACAGCTCATTAAAACTAGTCAACAGTGTTCTAGTAATACATAACCTGATGATCAAGTTATAAAAAGTTTAAAATTTATAATAAAAACAAGTTATAAAAAGTTTAAAATTTATAATAAAAAACAAATATTATGTTACAAGATGTTTGCATTAAGTGGATATATGGAGAAAGGAAGAAAGAAAAGTACTATTACCAAATAATAACATTGTATTTTTTCTTCACTGAAAAATATTGACTCTCATTCCTCCAGGGTAAGGGCCAAATCAGATATCCAAGCAAGGGGTTTTCTCCATCTTTAATTTCCGAGACCTAACTAGGAGGTAGATACAGAAAGAAACCCCAGTCCATATTTCAAATAAAATTACAACTGCTAAGAGAAGGAGAGGGGGAAAGATGTAACTAAGAAAAGGTCCCTCAAAACAAGGCTGTGTCATCACTAATGAAAGTGGGGTATATATATATTAGAACACTGAGATAATTCTAAACATTCCCTGGAGATTTTTCTGTTCCTCTGAATCATGTATTTGAAGAAATTTACTTAGTAATAAGGAAATGTATCTTAAATGAAGACCTCTAAAAAATCCACATGTCTATTTCCATTTTACACGATTAAGACTTGTGGAAACTGTGGTAGAATGGTGCTTTAAAATGTTTGCAAATTGACAATTCTTGGAAGCATTTCAGGCATCCTGCTTCAAAATGGAAATCTTTCTGGGGAGCTCAGGCTAGGAAAGGAAGGGAAGGAGTCAACCAACAATTTTAAGTGTGAAGGAAACTCACACAGCTCTATGCTCTGTTTGGAATTTGTACTGAGTAGCATAAATCTTTTTGATACCAACTGGTTTGCCAAATAAACTGGTTAGCAGATCAGCATTCTTACTATTTTATCATAACATCAGAAACTCATGATAAAAAATACAATCTGCATGAAATTATGCATTCCTCACTGTCCCCATTCCACAAAACATAACAGCAAGCAAAAAATCTAAATGGTAATGTGCATTCTGTTATTAATGCCTTTTAATGAATAGATGACTAATTTTAGCATTATCCATGTTTATATCAAACTATAATTCTAGTTAACCCAATAATAAAAATGATAGATCTAACTGATGTATAACCATCATTAAAACTTTTCTTTTAAATATGCCATCTTACACACACAGAGCTTACCTATTAAATGCTAAAAACTCATTTCCCTAAGAGAAAACTGAAAGCCAGTTAATTTTTTTTCTTTTAAACATATATAATTGACATCCTCATATAAAATATCCAAACCTATGGGCAATAAAAATTTTAGATACCTGAAAGAATGTAACAAGTGGCTCACAGTGAGCCAGGCATATATTAGAAAAAGAAGCTTGGTGCCAAAAAGTGTTACCACAAAGAACTAGGACACAAGTATATCTAGTAATTAAATTTCTTATTGTCACACCAGACAACTTTCAGGATGATGTGTTCTGATGGGTTTTCATTTCCAGCTGTTTCATCAGCTCAAACCAGTGTCCTTTTCTTAGACATACAACCCTAAATTGTCAAAGTGTTGTGCAGGGATTTAGCCGTGTGACTCCCATTAACATCAATAAGAGTCGGGCAGCTAAATCCACGCGCTGTGCTTTGAAAATTTACCCCACAGTGTACATCCCAGGGTGCTGAAAGGATTAAAGTATTATATAGTAAATTCCCTCTTTGAGGTGCAGAAAATAAACAGAACTCTTCTGGTTTGTTCTAAAAGGCTATCTGTGCATGACTGCTGTGCGTGTGTCTGAACTTAGAAAGGTCTATAAAATATTCCAAATCCAAGCAGAAGCTTGTAAGATACTTTGTATATGGTAAAGCAGTTTTGCAAGAACACCTTAACAATGAAAGAACTGAGTTCCCTATTTGTTTAAAAGCCTGATTCCTGCACCATGTCCACAAGGCAAAATCCTTCCCTCTCTCCTCAGAGACAACGCAACCAGTTACATCCTGCTCAAGGACTGTCATAGGCCCCTCGGTCCCAGAAGGTAAAGCTATAATGTCATGTTTATGTCAACTCCAAACTCCCTGATCACCCAAACTGCTTGTTGGCTCACACTTTGTCTCAATTCTAGTGTGAGTCAATGAGGTCATTCTATGAGGAAGCTCAAGCAGTCAAGGTAGGGAAAACACGAGGGAAGGACAAAGGTGGAGAAGTGCCCTGAAGTTGATTCTTACTGTTATAAGCAGTGGGCTCACCTCTGCTTCTCCAGAGGCATTCTCACAGGCCTGCACCTTCTTAGAATCATAGAATCATAAAGGTTGGAAAAGACCTCGAAGATCATTGAGCCCAATCTTTGACCAAACACCGCCTTGTCAACTAAACCATAGCACTAAGCGCAATGTGCACTCATTTCTTGAACACTTCTGCAGATGGTGACTCCACCAGCTTCCTGGGCAGCCTCTTCTAATGCCTGACCACCCTTTCAGTGAAAAAATTCTTCCTAATGTCTGACCTGAACCTTCTCTGGCACCATTTGAAGTTATGTCCTCTTGTCAAGTCATTGGTTGCCTGGGAGAAGCAACTGCCCCACACCTGGCTACAGCCTCCTTTCGGAGAGTTGTAGAGAGCAATATTGATTCAGAGGAGTAAAACACCATTAAAGATATACATACACTGCTTATTGCTCAACCTGTTATATTTCTGCAGATAGATGATAGCTCCACTGAAAGTTACTAAGAAGGACTCATTTAGAAGCATTGTCTTTTTAAGCAAGGTACAGATAAGGAAATTTAAATATAGAATAGAGTACAAAAAGGAAAAGTGTCAGAGGTTCTGAGGATGTTGTGTCACTCAAAGTGAAACCAGCATGGAAAATGTATGTGTAAGCTAAGCAGAAGATTCAGTAGATTGGGCAAACTGAAAAATTCTTCAAAATAGAGGGAAAGATAGAATATTTCTATCTCAAAAGTAATTTTATCAGGCACCTACTGGCAAAAGTTACATGTCATTGTACTGTCATTAAGTGTGGAACAAAAAGGTCTCAAAATTTTGTCTGCTGTAGATATTGATCACTTTCCCAGCAGGTTTTGATAATAAGGTGGCAAAAGCTGTTTAGCCATCTTGTGAGACTTTGATGCATAATCTCACAGATATCCATTACTTTACAGAAGAGAAAAAAATCTACCCACAACATATAGTGACATCAACTGAATTTAAAATTGAGACCATGACAGTTAAGAATGGAAGCTGGGCAACTCGGCTGTGATGGAGCACAACATGTAGAAATCTTTGTAATTAAAGCTGAAAAACACCTAGTGGACACAAGAGAGCAGGAACTATTCTGAACTGAGAAGACACCTCAGTCTTCATACGGAAAACAATTGCAAACTGAGGAAAAAATTATCACAGCTGCTTAATTCATCCTATCGCCTTTCATTTCTCCTTTTTAAAAAAATGATTTAAGATTGGAAATTAAGATTTCTAGCTCTAATGAATCATAATATTGATACTCAATTATATGAGGTCATAACTTTGAAATATCATAAATTACACTTTTTTCCCCAAAGGATAAAAACAACATATAAAGAATTGTATTTCCCTGTTTTTATGTAACACCTAGATTTCTTTTCCTTTAAGTCAAATCTGTGTCAAAGACTTTCTATCTCAAATGCAAGGATAAGATTTGTATTTTTTAAAAAAAATCCACAAAAGGGATTTTCAGACCTGGTAATCCAACTCAAGATATTCTGTGATAATCTATGATAAAAGATGTGAGCAAAAGCTGCCTCGGAGTCAGTGGAAAATGTTACCTGAGGCCTCTGTCTGTCAGTAGGTAGCAGAGGCAGTGCCGTGACAAAAGACGGAGGCTTTTTACAGGTTGGCCAGTCATAGAGCTCATAGGCAAAGGGACTCTTCACTTGCTGCTTTCTGTGGGTCAGTGGCTTTGACTTCCGTAGCAGCAGTTCCATTGGATCTGGGGATTTTCTGAACGGCGAATTGTAGATGCCTGGAATCTGAGCAGAAGAAGGGATTACCTTTGACTTCAACTCATTTAAATTTATATATACACTAGGAACAAAATCAGACAGTGACACCTGCAGCACTTTCAAAAGTAAAACAGTCATTAGTTAAGGGGAAATAGAAGAGAATTTATGGAATACCCAATAATTGCTTTTTTCCCAACAAAATGCCCACAATAAATTCTTGAATAACTATTACAATGTGTTTAGTCTTAAGAGCATAAAACATGTGAAAAACAAAAATTTAGCACAATGATTTCTAAATTGTGACTAAAATTGAAAGGTTCATTCACCATTGAATTTGATATTTCTTTTTTTTTATATCACTCGTATCACTAGTGTAATACAATAGAACAATTACTAATATAAAACACATATTTCAAATTCTGTTCTAGTAATCTACATCATTAACAATCTGTGAATATCTGACAAGTCAAAATTATGTGACAGACTGTTCCCAAATCACCCCTATGTATGTAGGGATTCTATCAGTTGTATATAAACAATTCCCAAATAGACATATGTGAGTTTACTGAATTAATTACAAACTGGTAAAGATGAGAATTCCTATTCTATATTGCACAAAGCCACAAAATTTCCTATAAATCAGATAACATATGATTAAAATGCAAAAAAATTAATTTAAAGATACTGAGTTGCTTTAAAGATAATTATATTTTCTATAATGGTATACTAAAACTTTTAAGGTAGATTTGCTCAGTTAAAATATATTGTTCTTTGCTTTTATCATAATTTTAATTACCAATAAACCTTGAATAAAAATAGTAGGAAAAGAAATTGGTTTCAAGATGCAGGGAAAGTTAAGAAAAAGAGTAAATGTTTAAAATCTTGTATTGTTCCCTTGGAGCACTGCAGAGGACCCATGAGAAAACTGTGTAGGGTGTCAACCTCCTTATAAAGTATTAAACTCTTGGGGCTGAGGGGATTGAACACTCCCCAATTAGCTCGAATGCATTTTTCATTAACATATCCTACTGGGAAGTTCCAGTTTCTTGTGTCAAAACAATTAAATAAAGCACGTATAAAACACAGTGTCTAATAGGAAAAAGTATTCAGAGATAGTAGCTTATTCAAAATACTGTTGTGCTATTCAAAATTGTATGGGCTACATTCTTCAACTCTCTAACGGATATGGGTCTAATGACAATTAATTTTGTTCCTCTGTTACATGTTCCCCTCTTAGTGCAAACTCTACAAACTATTTCACTAATGGGCTAAATGTACAGTGGGAAAGAGGACATGAATAGAGGTAAGTGGTAGAAACATATGTATGCCGAACAACCACTGGTTGTTCCTTCAGCTCTTCAGGATGCCAGATTAGAATGGCAGGGATCCATGCTTCAAACAGCAGGCGAGCAGAATCACCGGAGTGAATGTGAAATTCCAGGTCCGTCTCTATGATCTGTAAAGTCCAGCTGCAACTTAATCTTTTGTTCTGCAGGTCTGGCTCTTACTCACATATAATATAACATAAAAATCTCATAAAGTTACAGATTCTCCGCGTGCTGTTATTATTTCCATAGTACTTCATGCATTGTCATATTGCAATTTTCTTATCAGCCCAGTAGGGTTTTGCTTGTGAACACCTGGTGACCTGTAAGTGCTACATAAAGACAAGTTCCATATGTTGTCTTAGAATTTACTGTACTCCCCCACAATTATTGAATGTATTTACACCATATACTTGTTACACAAGTTCTCACAAATATAAAATGCCACAGTCAACACAAATTCCATACAAATGGAATATATGCAAATTAGATCCTTTGCTGAAGATACACAAACCATCTCTAGGCCATGGTCATTATATCTCTTTACTCATTATTCTTACCACAGCCTTTGGATCTGCCTACTTTCTGAACAACTAATTTTTTGCCTTCACTATGTTGATGACAGTAAATAGAAAAGTAATAGCCTGCAACTACCTTTTTTACATATTTCACTGAACTGCTCCTTGTATTGTTGCTTCATTTTTCCACCCCTTCCTACGCCATCCATGCTCAGCTGTGGAGATTGTGTTCTAGGCGTGCCTCAAGTGTGCAGAGGTTCCCAGCTAGCGAGAGAGATACTGCTCTCATGGTATGTCTGTGAAACACATATTTTATAGAAAGTGACAATGGCACTGAAAATTTAAGTATTATCCAGAAGAGAAACATCTCCATGCACAACACTGAGAATCAGGGTGATCCGGAAGAAAACACTAAGGCATGATAACAACTGTTTAAATTGGTATGCATGGATTTGTGGATCAATAGCAAATCCTGATCAGAGTTGTATCTGCCCAAAATTGACACCATTTTTAAGCCTTTTCTTAAAAAAAATAAAAAATTTCAAATTGAGGAGGAAATATTTTAAATTTTTTTACTGAAAAAAAATTTTAAAAATTAGATTATTTCAATCTACACAGCACAGGTTTGGAGTTTGTGTTTTCTTTCTCCAAAGTGGAAAAATACAATATCTGAAATAATTTAAATGTTTTTCCTCCAAAGAATCAAGTCCAAGAATAAATTTATATGCTGTCTGGACACTTCTTTTAGTCACACTGAGAGACCGTATAAGTGTCTCCATGAGTAAAATGGCTTTCTGAAACTGCGTTTTGCAATCTCTGTTAAAATACTGTGTATATTCTACTTTGTGCTTCTTTGATTAAATGTTTGGCAGTAATAAAAACTATAGCTCACAAAGGGTTCAAACACTGTGAAATGCTCCTGAATATCTCCAGATGCACTAATAGAATTGGCTTTTAGCACTTTCAATGAAACCAAAATTAGGCATAATAGATGTGGAAATCCATTGATTCAATGTCTTTTGAATTATTGTTGCTGAAAAGGTGTCTTAACAAAGAGTCATCTTTTGTTGCTCGTTTTTTACATACTGTCAGGTCAAATGCATACAGATATTATATCAACTATGAAAATGTATTTGGAGTTTAGGGAGGCCAGCTGGACACTTTAAAAGTGTTTGCTTCTTCTACACATGAAACTCTTTGCAAGATCTGGGTCAAAATTGATTACAAAGTGCATATTTAAATAATGATTTTTCAAGCAATCCTTGTTAAGTACTTTATGCTTTAATTATATATGTTCAAGTATTCAACAAGACACACAGCAGAGCAATGAACAGAGTTAGTATCTAGACAAATAAAATTAATACTAATTTACTCTAAATTCCCCAAGGTTTGGGGTAAGGTTAGGCCTAGATTTAAAATTGGTAAAGTTTGGTAGGAGAGACAAGGGGATGAGTTTGATTCTACTTTCCAGTTCAGATCAATCTCTGGAAAAATTGTTTCAATTCCTTTTTAAAAATATCTCTGCAAATTTTAGTCTTGGTTTTGGAATTTCTTGCACTGTGCAGTGTGGTGATGAATACCCTACTCACTCTATCCTCTGCAGGGAACTGGCAGTCTACAGAAATCTAAGAATCTGGAGGATCAAAGCCTTTGGTACTTAATACATTTGCATATTTTCTTGAGACAAATACAGTGTACTAAAAGCATTACTTCATTTTTCCATACTTTAATACAATATTCTCTCAACTACAAAACCATTGTACTTAATACTGCTTTTTCAATGGTAGAAAAGTACCTGTCTTGGATATTACCCCATACTATGATTTCAATATTTTCCCCACTTTTAGTCCATAAGAAAATATGTAACACTCCAAAATATTATCATAGATTACAAAAAGAACCTCTGGTCTGCAAGGAGAATGACACATTTTTCTGTACCCCTTCTCTTCAACACTAAGAAGGGGCTCTGTCAAAGTCAGCTTTCAGGACTTCATTTCCAGGAACAATTTTCTAAAGTGACAAACACTATGGGGAAATCTGTGCTAACTGTTAAAAACCTTACAACTGAGTTATTTGCAGTACTGTCATGCTAACTTCCACCTCAATAAGACCAAAGAAATCTCAGGAGGGGACTCTGCTAATAGCTTCTTACTGACCTCCTTACATCAGGCCCTTCTGGTGAACGGTGGCCCAGCGGTGAATATGGCAAATGAGGTGTGAAAGCAGAGATATATTTTTTTTAAGACTATGGTTCTGGCTTGTCAAGGAAAATTTAAAAAAAAAAATTGGAAAAAAAAAAAGAGAGAGAGAAATGAGTTATACAATAGATATATTTTCCCCTAGAATTCTCTGCCACAGACCTTCCATCATGGAAACCCAAGCATGACCTGGAATATTAATTGTGTCAGGTCAAGCATACTGGCAAATGTACCATTTGTTACCCAGTCATCCTTAGCATTACATTAATATTTTGAATCATTTTGCATTTCTAACACTCTATCATTTAGTTTCCTCCCAATCATTTTCTTATCTTTATAATTAATGGTCATATAGAAAGGAAGAAAAAATCATAACAAAACAAATATTGATTTAATGAACATTAGCAAGGAAAAGCTTTGGAGTTTTTTATAGTCTGAATTGCTTCCACCACTAATGCTGTATTTACTCAATGCTAAAGAATGGATACATTTTTGTCTTTTCTTGTTTATCATTTCGATACAAAAAGAAAGACTTACCTTTCTTTCTGTTTAAATTAAATTTTTTAGAACAAAACAAAAAAAATTATTAAGGAGTTGCCATGAAAGCTAAACTATGAAGTAAGGCAGCAGCAAAAGAAGTAGAAAGAAGGAAAGAAGGAAGGAAGAAAGGGAAGAAAAAGGTGAAGGTAGAAAGGGAAAGGTTCTTTGATTATGCTGGACAGTTCCTCCGAAAAAACAGGTGACCCCAAGTGGTATAATAAATCCTGAGCAGTTTAGATTCTGCAATTTTTATTTATTAATTAATTATTTCTTAGTCTTCTTTCCTACTTCTTGGCTGAGCTTTTGACGTCTATGTAAAAAATTACAAACCAAATATATTCTAAGATACAGCATAGCTACTGTAGCTCCAAATAATTACACACATGCAAAATTAAAAATTGACAAAGTTGAGCTGAAGATAAATTGTAAGCATTAAATCAATAGAAAGTGTATTCTGATGTATTTACATATTTTTCCTGTAATTTAACTAAGCAATAATAAAGATGTGCTCTGTTTTAATTACTTTTTCATATCAACTCTGAAAGACTGAAATAATGAACATATATCACAAATATAAATGTTTCATTTAACAGTCATTTAATCTTGAAAAAACCAGCTTTGAGGGAGGAAGCTTGTGCAAGTGGTTGTCATAGTAAGAACCTAAATAAAGTGCTACTTTCTCATTCTTGTCTTTCAATAAGGAGTTAAACGAGAAAGAAAAGACTTCAACAAAATAGGGACTTAACTTGAAAATCCTTTTTTCTCCATTGTAATTTGCAAAAAAACCTAAGCAAGCTGAGAGGAGAGGTAAGAGATCTTTAAAAGCCATAAAAGTAAAAGCATGAAGGAGAGCTATGAATGAAATATTTGCTAGAGATGGGATTGCTGAATCAACACTGACCAGTGCACTTCATCATAATTATCAGGACATACTACTGCCAGGGGATTTATAAAAATCCCACTCAGCAAATAATTGCCCTGCTGTTAGGAGATAGTCGGAGTGTTAACACACTGTCACAGTCCAGCGTTTAGTAAGATATTCAACATTCAATTACTCTTGCTGAGAACTAAAAGGAAACATGATCATTTCTCAGCTACTGCAGTTATGCTTCCACATGAATTCCAGTGAAGAATCCTGTTAATCCCCAGATATATAGCTTCTCTAGGAGGGAAAAGAAATACCTTAAAACATTAATGATTCACAAGGAAATAAGTGTTTATATTATGCTGCAAACATGTCTGCAAAAGAAAAGGAATTTTAAACTTCTAAATAGCTAGCTTTTTACAGACTTTCACAATATTTCATAGTTTGTGACAATAAAAGGACAATATTTAATATGAGATTTACTGTAGAAAGAACATCTATAAAAAAATCTATAAATACTGTTTTAGCAACAAGTATAATAAAACTATGTCCGTGAACTCAAATTTGAAACATCAAAATATTTAAACTACAATAGAATGCATTCTACTAGCAACAATCTGCAATTTTTTAACTAATGTAAACAGATTTTTGTATTAACAATTAAGAAAGGCATTATAAAGTTCATGCAGATGTTGGAAAAATACCATAGTATGGTTTAACATTCTGGTTTGAGATAAACCTTCTTTACCATGCCTGACAATAGGAAAAATGTCACCCAGCTTTATAAACATAGGTTCAGTTCTCACTGAGCTAATGCTACTCCTCAGGCCTGATCCTCTAATCCCTGAAAAATATACTCTTGGGAATTTCATCTAAATAAGAACTGGAGGACCTAGTCTGTTATTGTACCTAAGGTATTTTATCTTTCTTTGAGATACTTCTTTTATGGAGAGACTGAAGAATTCATAAATGAGTGATGAGTAGCGTATTTTCTTTCAAGTGGGATTAATTACCTGTCTTCTGCTTAATATATATTCTGTTTAAACAGAGTAATAGAAGCATTAATTATTGTTATTCTGCCTTCAGACTGTAAAGCTTGGTTCAGTCCTTTTCATCTGTGAAATGTTTGCTTGATATAAAAATAATACTGCGACCACATTTTAAATGTTCTTGTATAAGTAAACTAAGCAGCAATTTTATGGACTATACAATGAGGTGTTAAAGAACTACTCAAGTCCAGTATCCTGGCCACAGACCATAAAACCAACCTCTAAACCTGCAAGGCACTAAGTTCAATTGCAGGAAACAACACCGTAATTGAGTCTCCAAACAGGTACCAACTGCTTGGGTATTTAGGCACCAAGACAAAAGAGAAACATAATCTTAGTTTACTGCATGAATCATTGTGGCACAATATCCAAAACAAGGCAGCCCAGCAGATGCAAAGGCATCCCAAAAATGCATCCACCTTTCATTGATTGTCTCTCTGACTGAGGCTTACTCTGTCAAATCTAACGCAGGCTCCTGACGACTTGGCTAGATCAGGGATAATAACGTGAATGAGTGAGTGATGGCATGGGAAACAATGATCTTAAGATGAAGACACAACACAGGGACAGCACATTCGAAGTTCTCTTACTATCTTCTCATTTGACTTCTGATTTCAAAACAAGCAGAAAAATACAACTTAATTGGTGAATGGCTTTATTTTAAAAACAGGAATGGGAAATTCCATTACTGTTATCATTTTCTCTTTAAGAAGTGCTAGGCTGAATATGGAAGAATATACAAATTATAAGAATCTCTGAAAAGAAACCTGTTTCTATAACTACCCTGTGTAAGTGGGAATTAAAGACCTTAGTCTGAGAAATAATCTCTGAAGGTGAATTTATTCTTCTATGTCTCAATAACTGCCTGTAAACACACAGACAGTATTTTCTTTCTTTACAGAACTATTTTGAGGCTAAAATTATTTATCTTGTGAGAAGTTTTCAGAGCATTAAAACAGATACCACCTACATATGTGATATTACTTATATCTTTAAAATTAAAATTCCATCCATTGTCATTGTCATAATGGAAAAGAATAGCTTTGTACAAAAAATCTACTTGAGATTCACTCCTTTTCTAACTGGATTGAGAAAAATCCTTATAACTATACCACTTAGAATCTTTGAACGTGTAACACCAGAAGTTACCTGCAACACCATATCAGAAGATGAGAGAAGCTCTTTTTAACAGGTAGAGATGGAAATATCTATAAATAAATATGCAGATTTCCTTTGTCAAGGAAATAATTGCTAAACAGAGAAATGTTTTTCTCCTCAAAAATGCATAGGTGCAACCAAAACAATGTAACATTTCATTGCTTTTCCTTGTGCCTTACATTTGTTGCATTGTGCTTACATGTGGATATTTCCTCACAGACACATATTCTGACAGACTTATTAAACAATTTGCTGTAGTAAACCTATAGGATTAGGCAATGAGTAAAAACTCAGAACGTGGCAGAATGTTTAACAAAGCAGTCTGCAATGAGACCAATAAACAATGAGGGGAAGGTTTAATGAATGGTCATAGTATTGCATAAGGGAAAGAATAATGAGGGAACAGGACCACATAAGTCTGAATAGTAAAGGTAGTCAGAAATTAGTAGAAAAGAGTGACATAATCAGAAAAAAAACCCAAAGATGAAGACTTTATTAAAAGATTGTTGAAATGGGAAAACTGAAAGCAAAGCTAACAATAGATAGAGGGAGATGTACAGTGTTCATCATGTCCCTTGCAGGACAGACACAACTCCCAAATTAATAGTGTGTATTAGATACGAAACGAAAGTACTGAATATGGAATAAAAAGTGCAAGTTAATGAAAGAATTTTACCATTATGCTATTCTGTTGCCTAAGAGCTGAAAAACAAAAGAATTGGTGTGTACATCACTCATCTTGAAGTCTCATTAAAGCAAGGATACCATCAGTGCCACTTCTTAACCAACAGGAAGGTTTGCTGTTAAGACATGCATGGTATTTTATCTTCATGACTTCTCCCATGCCATTCCTTACCTCTCTCTTACGCACTTATCTCTTACTTAGTGTGTACTTCTCCTACTATAACAGGAGTAAAAAATTACCTGAGCAAGACCACAGCTCACACAAACTTGGTTAAATACCAGATAGACTACTGTGCATCAACCAAATTTGTACCTGTAACTATTTCAAGAATGCCAGTGGAGTTCCACTGTTTCTGAATGCTGCTTTGTGAACAATTTAGCTGATATTGTACAGCATTGTGATTTCCTTGCAATATAGATTCTTTCTTAAATGTTTTTACCATATCGTACACACAGCCAGCATTCAATATATAACTCACTCTTACTGGTTTTCTGACCCTGCAGCAATCCAACCCTTTTGCCACCCCAACTGACAGTAATATACAAAATGTGGTCATGTTTTTCTAAGATCTCAGCATGTTCACTTTTTGATAGATCACACAGCTTGTCCTTTAAACTCTGCCATTAATCCTACCCGCAGGAATTGAGCACAAAGTTTGTTGTCTAGAAAAAATCCACACAAATAGGGATTATGCAATTCAGATGCTGAAAAAGACAGTTTAAGTGTAGGGACCTTCTAGCTACTGGATTTCTAAATGACTAAAGCTGAAATGCTCAATGCTATAATACATGGTAGACACAGAAATGTCACTACACTATAATATCATGCTTTGTGTGACATGGCTAGTAACAAGCTATATAGAAGAAGCTCTGAGAAATATTGCCATGCCTACATGGACATACCTTTAAAAACTAATCTTGCACAGGATCAATCAGAAAACAGCACTCAAACTTTGTATTTTATTGTGTGTTAAGCTCTTTCTAATGAGACATGAATATTTTGTGTAAACTTTCATTTCTTTGAACAATTAACCAGTTATCAAACAAACTGAAATGATTTTATAACAGGCAGCTTTTAGGAAAAATAGAGTTTACAATACTGTCACAGATAATGCTTCAAAGTTCATTCACTGACTATCTTTAAGGAATAGGAAGTGAGTATCTCATTTTCTGGGAAGTGGGACAAAAGGAGAAATTATTGATTTCTGTTGGAAATACTTTCACTTACCAGTTGTGCTAGGCTGAGACTTCAGAGCAGAGTGAATGGGAGGCGAGTTCGGTTCACTGACACTGGGAAGAAACAAATCTGATATGGTGCGCAGCCATGGATTTTGCATAGGGGATAGGTAACGGTGTCAGCAGATAGCATTTCCTCCATCCTCTAACCACAGTTACCCTTTTCTGGGCATGAAGATCACCATGCTTACAATCTTAGTTTTGGCTTTGACTGTACTTGTCCTTCCTAGGGAGATAACCACTATTTCTTAGAGAACAAAAATGTCTGATTCAAAAAATATGAGCAAAACTGGAAAATCTATGGAAGTTATAAATTTTTTCACTAAATTATTTTGGCAGTACGTGCACCAGACAGATTCTGGAGGTATATTTTGGCTTCCAGCTCTTTCCCTCTTTTTTCATACTGTGATGTTGTGTTGAGTAGCAGAATTACAGTTCTGAGTGTCCCCAAGATTAGTTATCCCAATGGGCAAGAGCTGGACTCAGATTCTAAGAGAACTAGAGATTTTTGATTGTATGTGCAAATCACTTAAAGGTCATTTTTGGAATTTAGAGCTGGCATTCAGGTACAATGTCTTTCAGAATCACAAACAGCTCAGTTACTGGCTTCCTCCACGTTACCTTACTTTGTCCTTCTTTCTGACAGAAACATTAAGCAACATGAGCCGAGATCCCTTCCAAGTGAACTGAGACGGTGTGAACGGTGCCCCAAGAGGCACAAGATTTGAATGATTTTCCTAGAGTGAATACCTGTGAATAGACTGATACATCTGGCTTCCAATGGGAAGTGAATCCACGAAGAAAGCTCGCTGATCAAACATACCTGTTACAAGTACTGACAGAAAGATGCAATGTAAATTGTGAACCCTTTGGAAATAATATTTTATAAAAACAGAACACTGCACCATGAAGTGCTTCACATACAAATGCAATTCAAATGTAGTTGCAAGCCTGCATGAGTACTAAGAAACCTCACTCTCTCCTCTTTAATTTAAATAGGATTTTTTACAGAACAAGCTTTGGAAAGTACTTGGAAACATCTGACAACTTGGCAGAAAAGTGATGAGTGGATATTAAACACCCATGGATAGGTGGGGATGTTCATTGATTGGGGCATCTAGAATAAAAAAAAATTGACTATTTTAGTTCATCTTCAGGAAGTATTAGTGCTTATAATGAATGATAATTTCATCCTCTGAATGTTTTAGAGACAGGATAATAAAATTACAACAGTAAAGAGGGAGGAAATAAAATGTAAAAGGTAAGAGCTAATTCATTCTTCATGCTAGCTCAGTCCTTGGCCTTTCCTGAACAGACACTGCCAATAGTAACAAATTATGTATAATCATTTTGTGATGTGGACTGTTCACTCGGGACTAAGCTCAAATGACCAAACTTGCAGCCTTGTCTCTTAAACTGTGGATCTGAAGATCAAAGGCTAGGGCTTTATCCACTGAGTCCTCACCTTTATAAGAATAAAACTGCCAGCTGTCCAGAGACAGAGTGGATGTCAAACAGTGTCATTTTAGACCAATTGTTTTTCAAGTTCTTACAGGACAGCACATTAGGTTAGAAGCATATTAATCAGCTGTGTCTCCTGAATATTCATTAACCTGCTCCAGGAAGGATTTTGTGGCCTTTTTTCTTTCTCACTTAGAACATTAGACATTTAGACCTGAATAAGTGCAGTAACTTCAATAGAATTAACTCCTGATTTCCAGTAATGTGAAAAGGGACAAAGGCAGTCAGTGTAATGTTTATGAATTGCTATCTCTGTTGACAGGAAAAATTTAATAAAAGAATACTTTACCATTGAATAGAATTTAAATTTAAAATATTTTACTTTAGGAACTGACAAATGCTAAATAAATATGGAAACAATTGATAGAAGTGATATTTTGAGATTTACAATAAATAGAGAAAATCAAAATGAAATTGGTCTTAGAAACAAAAGATGAAAAACTGAGGCATAGTTTTACTTCCTTTATACTCAAAAACTCTAATGCAGAATCCAGAAAAGTTTGCTAAATGGTTCCCATTAACCTAAAGTGGAATTGGTTATGGAGACATGCAGAGCGAGTAAAAATGGAAAAACTTGGTTCTCGTTGCTGACATTAGAACTTTTCACTGTTACTCACTTAAGAGTAACTCACAGAAAACTTTTCCTTCCTCCTCACAGAACATTATTCTTAAAGTAGGGTTTTTGGCCTTTTTTAAAATGTTTTCTATAGTGCTAATCTATTAAAGGGTTACTTTCTCACATGTTTATGCCTCCATGGAAAGGATCATCTCAGTCAAGACTAGTTCCATTCAAAATACTTTATTATTTTATAGGACCAGATATATCCTTACAAGTAATCCTTTTCTATGTATTATTTCAATGGGAATAAATGTGGGCCAATACCAGCCACATACCTGAGTGCATTAGCCTTGACTCAACAGACAGATGGTGACACACTCAAGCAGGCACTGAAAACTGAACTATTGTGATCTAAAAAGAGAATTCATGTCTTGTTATTAAAAGGAATGTCATATTTTCTAAAATTTCTACAATGAGAAGGGCCTATTATTATACATGGACTTTGTTCTTCCCTTGCAGCTCTACATTACCTGGATCTTATGAGCAGTACCTGTTCACAAACTGCCAAAGGACATCAGGAAAAACGGTCACCCTGCTAAAGAGGGCTGAAAAGTGATGGACTTTATTGTTGTTTGGAGTGCAAGAGGCAATCCCCAGAATCACATCAAATTGTAGAGAAAGAATAAGGCACTTCACCGTTGCATATTCTTCTGTGACAGAATACCAGAGACAGCAAAGCTGTGAAATGAACATGAGCATGAGCAAAACAACACTGCGAGGAGAATGAGTGAACCTGGTCTTCCAAGAAAGCACAACTTGAGAGCTAGTGTTAGTGCCAGATCTCTTAACCAACTCTCCCTGTCTAGGTTATTCCTCCTCTGGGTATTAAGAGAGGCAGGAAGTGAAGGAATATAGAGGTAAAAAAAGAACATCTAAATATTACAAAAATAGAAACCTGTACAACTAAGAACTACAAGTCCTTCAACTACTGTTTGCTGGAAACGGAGAGAAAATTCTTGACAGTAAGTATATTGCCCCATTGCTCCATTTTATTCCTCTTCCCTAGGCCATGCTGTTGGCCACTGTCAAAGATAGGATGCTGGGCCAGAGGAGTCTTCAGACTGACTCAATCAGGTCTTCTAATTAGTCATGGGCTAAAACAAGGAAGATGCTATACAAAAATAAAGAGCAGACATACACGCATAACAGCATGATTAACTTTTCTAAGGTCTCAATAGTTAAAGCATTCAGATAGAACAGAAGCTCCCAGAGGACAGAGGACCAGTATTAGCTCATCTACTCTCAGCATGATTTATCACAGAGCAGGAGGTCCAGGATTAGAAATGAGGCTGTGACTCGGTCCACCAGCCACAGCAATGATAAGCTTAAGTGACGCATGTATAGCATCCCACCATCAACAATGTACAAATACCTTCTGCAATTGTGTGACAAAGTTCTCAAGCTTTTGTAGATCAAAAGAAATTTGGCTTCCTGGACTAGTTGTAGATTTATTTTGTCCGACAAAAAGTAACTTTGTTTATCTGTTTAGAAACAGAAGAAATGGAGAAAAGAGAATTAACATTCTCTTTTTGCTCACCCAGAACTGTTTGATCCAGTAAAAAAAACTATAAAGGGAAAAGATCTGTTGCTCTGCTGATTCTCCAATCCTTTTCTCAGTGACAGGAGAAACCGTAATAGCAGAAGGCCTTTTCAGCTGCGGCACTTGGAACAGGGTTTCCATAGGGCTCTTTTCCTGAACCCAATACTTTAGAAGATACCATTTCTGCTCTGTATTTCAGCTACCACTGGCTTCTGCTCCCCATCCCACTGTGGACTTGCAGGTGCTGATGCACCTGCTCCCACTCACAGAATCACCTCAGCATTGCTGCTTGCTCTGTCAGCAGATTCTGAAAACAATACAGGTCTGCATTCTAGCTCGATACTGGATCTCTGGATTTAGACTGTCATACTCCTGACTCTAATTACCATTGCAAGACAAAGATCAACTATAAAATTTCTTGAAAGGTTGGAAATGCCAATGACAGGAATCATGCAACCACGTATTTCAACACAAGTGGGCTCTTTGTCCCCATTTCTACTAAGTGCCATGAATGTATTCAGCTCTCTTCTCCGTCGTTGACTTTAAAGGTCATTTGTCAGCACTTGGCAGGGGATGGCCCTTACTACAAATGCTGGCCTTGAAAATATGACAAAGAGCAGAAGAAAGAACCTATTCAATTATAGTGAAGGTTGTTAATACAGAAAGAGGAACTACAGGGATATAGAATAATAATCTGCATAGGTAAACATGTTTATAATGGAAAACCACATTTAGTAAGTAGTTCATTTATTAATAACAATTTGAAAAAAACCGATCATTACCACTGTAGTGGAAATAGCATACTGTGATTTTGGACCAATAAGAAAAAATTAATTATTGTAAGTTACATGTCTCAATAAGAAATCAAAATTTACTCCATGATAAAACAGGTAAAAGCAATGAAAACAAATTGTGCTAGGAAATGAAAAGAAATATTCTTAACAAAGACACAGATTTGTTAAAGATAAAATTTTTATTATGTTCATCATAAAGCCAAAATTTATCAGACTGATAAGGTAAAAAACACATAAGAAAATGATTGTGTTATATAAAAATTTTAAAATCTGAAAGATAGAGAATCTTATTTTTAAAAATTAATTTGGTTTGGAAGTCCCAAAGTTGCCACCTCATGTATTTATTTCTTGCTGTATTTTACATTGGAATCTCTTGCAATAAGCAACCAGAAAGTGTTTTTTCCTTATAAAGGTAACAGTTTATGAAAGAAATAAATGCTTGAATAGCAAGTTATTTCATGAAAAAGACAAAACATTGAATTAATCATAGGCCATGCTATTACATCCATACCAGACACCCTTGTACATTCCTGACACTCACATTCTTCAGCTTTACTTCTTGGAAGTAAAACAGTGTTAGCAATTAGGAATGGGCACACCTCGTGTATACAGATACAGATATAGATATATAGATATATAAACACACTTTTGAGACATTGTTGTGGACTTCAGCTTGTAGAGAGAGGAGAATGAAACTTGGCATGCCTTTCTTTACAAAAATTGAGGCGCAAGAACTCCTTAATTCTTTTCTGCCAGTAAGTAAACACCCTTTTCTCACCCTTTTTGTCTATATTAAAAAAAAATTCCAGACTATAGTATATATTTGAAACAATTATTGCAAATATAGATTTTGCATGCTGTCCATATAACCTGCCTGAACACCTGCAGCCTTGATGTATGAGGTGGCTCTGCTCCATCACTGCACCTCATCACACATGGCAGGAAGGGGCGGAGAACCAAACTTTGGCAGGTCATCTCTATAACTTACTGGGCTTTAGGTAATGCATGACTCTACAATAAATCCAGCTCATCAACGTTCTCTTTTCATTTGCTATGTGCCCTGCTTACAAATGACATGTTTTCCTTAACTCACTCAAAAGTGTTGACTTTTGCTGCCTGTTTCTACTGAGACATGAATGGTCCTTGCTCATTAATCCAATTAAATATTCTTTGAAGACAGCAAGATGTAGCTGTAGTCAGATCAGACGAATAGACATTTAGAGAGTAAAATGCCAAGCACAGAGTATCAAACTAGTAAATTCTGTATGGAAATAATTTGCCCTGTATCTTCGCAAGATAGCAAATTCTACAGCTACGTGGAGTTGTGGAATACAGACTTTGCAGTAAGAAGTTAACTTCAAACATATCTTTGCTGGTTTTCAGGTTGTCTGTAGGGTTTGCATTGATTTACACTTACTTATGGTTTGAAATACTACCTGCAAAAGAAGACAGCTTTTAGAGCTCAGTTCTGTGCTAAAGAAAATATTCTGTGCGCTCTGAGCCTCAGTATTCACAAACTATCTCAGCAAGCACAACAAAGCACTTTTTTGTTCTGCTAGATAAAAACACTGCTAGCTAAATTCTAATTCTGTAAAATTAGTAACCCAAATTCATCAGAACATAACAGTTACTGCTGCCCTCTACCAGCAGTGCTCCAGGTGGATGGGCGAAATGAGGAACTGCTTGCCACTCCTTAAAAGGTGTTACAGCTTGCTAAGCCTGTATCACTAGAGGTGAGCTGATCTTACTAAAATCCTATAGACCACAAGTCACTCAATGTCTCCAACCTGACAATTTTTGTACTCCAGGTAAGCATATTAATGTTTATGCATGTGTTTATATAAATTGTACTGTTGAAAACAAGAATTTGCAATTTTCTACAGTTTACAACAATATAAAGTACTGTGCAGATTATTATTAATATTCTAGATCTACATATGATAAAATAAATTAGAGTGAGCTAATTTGAGTCATTAACTAGCTTCCTTGTCTAATAGCCACTGAAAAAACTTATTATGCTATTTTTTACTTATATTATACTATGCTTTAAAAAAAAAATACTACTTAAACCTGATTTACACATCGAGTTTTCACAACCGATATCCAGTTACTCAAACAACATTTCTATCTACAGGATATATCACAAATAATTCCCAAACAGATGAGAAGATTAAATATTTTGTCATTAAGAGCAGTGGTATTTTTCCTGCATTCTTTAGGATTAGTAGTTCTTAAAATCAGATTATAATTAACAACTTATAAAGCAAGCATTTAGTTCATACTAATATTTCACATTAATTCCATATCCATATAAAGAACAACCAGTCTCTTATGGAGACAAAATACTTTTTTTTTTTTATGAAAGTTTACAAGAGGGGTCTAAATAAAAGGCAAACCCACAAGCTTTACCAATCATATCAATTTATATAAGATACACCTACTGACATATTTACCTGTCTGTTTAAAGCAGCTTGCATAAGAAAGCTTGGAAAAATATAGCAGTAATATCGACACAAAACAAATGAATAATAAATATTTAAAATTTATGAGGTATTTTTGAGTAAAAATAATGATGCTAAATAAGCTGATTCAGGAAGTTCTAAGAAAAGCTTTAGCTGAAAGCCCACATTTACAATCTATCCTAAAAACAAGCAGAACACTGCACCAACCCAAGCATTAGCTCAATTAAAAAAGGGGAAAAAAAAATGAAATCCCTTCTCAGCTTAATAACTTGTTAGCTCTTGACAAGTGCAACAACACAACAATAAGCCAGTCAAAATGAGTTTTTAAAGCGAGGTTATGCCCTTCATGTTGTGTTATCACAGTGGCAGATCAAACTGCTGACTTGGACTCTTTCTGCCAGCAGTGCTGATGCTGCCTCTATGAGCTACTGTCACAGAATAGTCATGGTACCTGCTCTTGCCTATAGAAAAGCCCTAAATTGAACTCGAAGTAGTGTCTTTGTGATATCTTTTCAACAAGTCATGTCCCATTCAGCCTGCTAGTTTATCTCTGTCAGGCTGGGGGCCCAAGTGGTTTGCATGAGCTGTCAGGGACAGGTCTACCAACCTGCTCAGTGCTAAGGAGGTAATGCATCTTTCGGGCTTGGTATTTCTTTTCCTTTTCTTTCTTTTCCAGGTCTTTCATTTTCTCTTCATTTTCCTTCATTTCTGCGTACTCTTGCAGTTCACTCCTGTAATAAAATAAGTCTGCTAACTATATTATAACAACAAAAGGCGTGCTAGCGTTCTATTTTACTGTAACCCTTTCACAGCTTCACAGTGTTCTGTTCTTATACATTAGCAGTATACTGACACCACTGGAATGTAAAATTACTGTTCTTTTAGATTCACAGCATAGGATACTACATGGATATAACTATGAAGAAACAGGATGAAAGTGATCAAAAGTAGGAACAGTATATAGGTTCATACTGCTTCCAGCTTGATAAAATAGTATTCATAGAAGTCCTTTTATTTGCCTTTCAGTGTCATTTTACTTTGAATTTCTCTTAGTGGAAGCTATTACAATATAAATAAAAGTTGTTCACTTAATGTTTCAGCTAGTGCCTTGCAACACCTCCTGATCTACAGACAGGGGAGATGTGATGGAATGAGAGAGAATAGTAGACATGGGAGAAGAGATGATATTCACTCCTGGATCCTTGAGCCCTTTGTAAGGTTGAGAAAGGAGGAACAGAGGAAAACTGGATGGGAACCTTTCACGCATACGCTGTCCTTAGGAGGAGTTTCCATGGCACTGGGCATCTTGCACAGGTCATTTCTGCTCTGCTTTGACGGGAGCCGTACAGGCCACGGCAAGAACCAGGAATGAAACTGCTTCATGAAGCACTGCGCGACAGAGGTGCGCGAGTACACAGGGTCATCTAAATGTGTGAGTCTGTGCAGAAAACACTTTCATCATAAAAGAACTATGGAACTATACCTAATACCAGGTTTCAAAGAATGGAGAAAACTCATGATTTCAACTGAATGTTTAGAGGAAAACTTGAACAGAAAATGGGTATTTCCTCCTCAATGGCTCTATTTTTTTTTTTTTAACAGAGCCAGGCTTGCCATAAATTATGCAAACAGTAGAGTGAATTAATGTTCTATAAGAAATAAAATTCTCTGCTATTGTGCACAGTGCACGTGTATAGAATTTTTTGACCCAGTTAAAAAAGGTTAGTTTGATTAACATTTGTTATTTTTGTTATTACAAAATGCCTAGTTCAAATTAACCTGTATGCCAAAGACACCAAGCATATTCAGTCAAGCATTTAGATTGCTAAAAAGTTAATTGAGTAAATTCTGGTCTTTATTTCTTTAGTATGTGTATATATGATAAAAAGAAAAAAATATTATCCACATAACTGGATGTTTCAAATATTCCCGCAAAACAGTTTATTTAGAGAGGTCCACATTAATAGTCTCAGTTGTTTCAAGGAGTACCAAATGAGACACTGTGAGGACACGGGTCAAATCATGTCAAAATATGCACATGGATAAGTTTGCTGACATGAATAATCCCATGGAAAAGTCATATTGCTCCCAAAAGTGTTTTTAAAATTGTAACTCAAACTTACTCTTAATACTTTAATTATCATTAAATTAGTTCATCAAAATATGTGAAAGAGTAATAATTGCTTTATAAATATGAAATCACAATCTTAAATACAAGTTGCAATGTAGAACCTTTATTTGTTTCATGCTATCTCTCAAGATTTTATCAATTAAAATAAGTAAAGTATTAAGTAATTAAACATTTTATTTTAACTGTAAAAGAAAAACAGAATTAAAAGGAAATACAGACCAGAAAAGATGCATACGTATTTTTGAATCTCTGACAATATTTTTTGTTGCAGTTTACTGTTAAAGGCTGCTAATACAATATTTCATACAAGGTTACTTATGAAGCACACTGACGTTTAAAAATCACCATGCTTTGCTTTTGCAGCAGTGTAATTTTTTTCCAACATAAGATTAAATTGCAAAATAAATGAATTACTTAGAGTGGCATGGCCCCCATTTTGCCACCCTTCTCTTGAAAATTGCTTGTTAATATGAAAAAAGAAGTTGGAAAATAGCCTGTTTTACTTTATGCATAGCATTCCGGGGCCTCAAAGCCTGCAGAGCCAGAGTAGCTGCACATTTTAGATTGTGTTGGCAAGCGGGGACGATGACCTTTCTGACCTGCATCTCAAGGCTATTATTAATCGCTAAGTAACCTGGTAAAGCCAAACAAATTTGTTTCCATTGAAAGGATCTCTATCTGTGTCTGAGAATTTGTGCTGTACCAAACAAACCTCATTAACTGTGTCCATTTTTGACAAAGAACTAGGAGTTGGAGAGATTTGCGACCTTTCTTTGTCCTCGAGGTACAGATTTCAGAGTCACTACATGTAGGTACATAAGCATTTTTTACTAGGAAACTCTTTGTTCTAAATCCATCCATCATAAACAAATGAATAAATAGACAATACATATAGTATCAACTGTGTTCTTTTATTTTATGCCTCCTTACCTTCAATATCAGAGTGTATGATCCATGCTTTACATATTTAATACTATTCCTTTTTGATTACAGAGCCCTCTATTCAGCTTTAGTACTCCTCTCTACAACTGATGACATAATAATCAACATATTACTACAGTCTATTCATGCTCTTATATACTGAGGTACTTCTTTCTAACAGTGAAAATGGAAGCTTTCTGGTTTAGAAAACAGCTGGTGATAAAAACCCACAAATAATGTCCAAAATATAGATTTGTATTCCAGAAATAATGATAATGGGATGCAAAATGTTTCCCATTGTCATCAATAGGAATTTACCAGATTGCCTTAAATGAATGATTAATGATCATTACCTGCTGAAATTAAATGAAGTTTAAAATACTTGTTGAAGTTCAATGTAATTCATGATCTTTTTAGACAGTCCTATCATCATGATCATTCCTGATTATCACATACTCTCAGTAATACTTGTACCATAATCCATATAAAAGTTTGAGATTTTTTAAGCAGTTACAAATAATTTTCAACATACTTTTGCAGCCTACACATTGTGTCAGTTCTAAAATATCTCTATCAGGCATTATACTGTGTACAGAACACGCAGAAAATTCTGTCACAGGGATAATAGCTCCCAGGATGATTCTCTCCTGAGAGGCAGTACAAAATAAGTGGTATGTAGCAGTCCAAACATTGCTTGACTGGAAACATAGATGTTTTAGCATAAATATAGATTTATTTTAAAGCTATTTGAACCTGAAGCTTTCATCTCTTTTACCACACTTTCAAGCATTTGAAAAGGAGCAACAAAAGCAGAGAATCTAAAGCAGTTAGATTTGAATACACTATTTCACACGTTAGCAGATTAATACTAACATGTCATGCACTGTGCAGGGGTTTCACTGCTACCGTACAGAATAATGAGCAGAAGGATAAGTGATACTAAAGACATAAACTTAGCCTTCCAAATGGAGCTAGAGTTCCACATAGCTTACATGGAAATGTGTTCATTGTGAAGTTTCATGCTTGGGACCTTCTACATGTATGCTTTCCCAGAGAAAATAAATCCAAATTCTATTAAAGTCAATAGGAAATTAGTTGAAATTAAATTATTTTTGGATTAAATCCACACACTTCCTGCCAGCCTTCTCTTTGTTCACAAATATGATGGGTTCACTGAGCAATCTTTTCTTGGGATACATGGGTATCATCTCTGTGACATTATGAATACTAGCAGCGATACATGACATGCTGTGGATTCTGGACCAATTTTGCTTCAGGATGAACCTTTCCTGGGTCATTGTGAAGTGGGAGAAGGCAAATTGTTTGGCCTGCATTTTTAAAGCATCAATAAATTTTGCAGGAGAAAAAGAGTTCTGTAAATGCAAAACATGTTTTAGGGTACTTGATAATCTTGTTCTATTTTTGTAAGCGATCTGTCTGTTGCACGGTTCATAGCTGGAACAGTACTGCTTATTAAAATGTTATAACTCAAAAATTGGGTAATTATTTTAGCACATAATCTTTTCTTTATCTTAAAGCCTATCTCAATATATTAACAGCATCTATTGCATCTTCCTACAAACCTGGCTTCCCATATAAGCTTAGTCCAATCAGACTTTCTCCCACACAGATTTTTGTGGACTAGCTTTGTAGAGGAAATATGTGGACATTTTAACAAATGTAGTCTCTTATTGTGTTCTGAAAATTATTAAACAAATCCAAAGAATATCAACGTTTACTATTGCAGGTTTAGGAAGCTTTTCTTTACTAAAAACACTAATATACTGGCTAACACAAAGTGTGTAGTCCTTGTCATAGGGAATGTTTCATGCATTTGAAAATAGGCATAGGATTATCAACATATGTGCTCAAAACCCACAATTAAAAATGATCTTGTGTAACAAATCTGTTAAGTAGCTACTGAATTGTTAATGATAAAATTACTTGCTCTATATAGTTCAAAAATAAAAAAAATTTCATCTGACAAGGTAACTTATTGTTATTCTGATTCTTCATTATGCAGTAGGCAATGGTGTTGGTTCCTGCTATGAGATGCAAATTCAGTTGACAGTGCTCCTGCTGTCTGTATAAAGGTTAAAAATACACATATAATATTGTTCCTGGCACTTCTGGAAAGGTCTTCAAGTGATGATTTCAGTCATACACAGATTTTAATAATTCTGCATAGAACTTCATAATTTTACAAATTCACACTGACCTCTGTTTATTAAGTTTATCAAATTATTGCATTCTTTTCGAATTTCCACATTCTGTGGTCCTTTGGCCAAATAATATTAAAAATTTATTTTATTAACTAAAGGAAAGAGCATTCGATAAAAAACAATAATTAGTATAGTTGCCTAGAGTATCCAGAAAAAGTATTAAGTTATTGTGATTTTAAACAGTTCAGACACCAAATCATAAAATTCCTGCAACTGAGGCAGTAGGCAACCTTAGCATGCGAGGAGATAACCTAAATCTATTTAATCTTCCTGACTATATATCATTCCCCTTGCTCAAATACAGAATATGGAAGTTAAAATAAAATTAGTGAGACAATAATTTTTGGTATACCACTGCATGCCACTTGATTTTACATCACATCCGTGTAGGCGAGAATGGAATATAGCCTGCCATGATAATATCGTTTGACTTAATCGATTAAATTTGGGAAAACAGTGTAATATATCTATAGAGCAGCCTAGGATGTAAAAATAGCTTAGAGAACTCTGTACTTTGAAGGCAAAGTTTTAACAGAACACACATACTACATACTTAAGTTAGCTATGTACCATCAGACAGCTTGGTCATCCTCAACATTTTTCTGATTTTTTGAATGAACCTGTTCTGATTTACTAAGCAAAACAGGGAAGCTCTGCAACTCTCTTCTCCTCTCTACTATGATGTATAGTCCTGTATGTATCCTGACAGAATTCCTTGACCAAAATATTTGATCTCAAGTTGCAGTTAGAGAGATGCTTAAAGCAGCAGTCAATTATAAGTGGTACAAGGTATCTTACCGCCTACGAGATCTACCACAAATAGGTGTCCAAAATTCTTACTAATATTAAATGTGAGTGTTTACATGAATCCATTCAACAAATTAATCATGACACTCTCGTCAAGATCTGGAGGAATATTATTGCTCTGCAGTGAATGTCATTGCAGTGCAGTGAACAGGAAATTGACTCCTTAAATGAAAAAAATTAAAATAAATAAAGCCAATGTGTAGGCATGTGAAAACACTCTCTATCTCTAATTATTATTAATTTTACAGAAAGAAATTCATAACACCTTAAAATCCCATTACAATTTGTGCATAGTAGCACATAGTCTGTCCATCTCCCCTTAATCACGTCGTGTACAGTGCCAATGGAATTAAGCGACACGTGAGTTCCACTGTCAAGGTCCACAGTGTGATCAATACACGACGCAGGAAATGTGATGAACATGGTGGTGAAGGGCACACAGTGAATGAATACCTTGTGCAGATCAGGAGATCAGGGCACAGCATGTACCAGACGATAGGGAAGAACAGACTGATGTATCCTTCTTACCCTTCCAATTTCCACCGCTGCACAGTTACTCAAGAGAGTGCAACAGCCTTTCAAGCTACTGATTGCAGAGGCAGCTTAGAACTAACACCAGAGTATTTTCCTAATCCATTATGCAGAATCTTCTAATTAAGGTTTTAATAACAACTCATCCAGAATTTTTCCTCACATATACTAAAAACCTAATTTTTTGTCATATATCGTCTCTTAAGATTATCCTATTTTCTCAAAATGCACAGACTTCTTGGTCCAAATGTTTTTCCCTTGTGCATATATATATATCCTTAAGGCAAATTTACTTTATCCTCATTGGCAGCAGAAAATGCTGTGAAGTTAAAAAATGTTTTGTAAAAGGTCCAATTTAAACAATGATTTTTCAGCTTAATTATTTTGATTTAATTAAGCTGTAAACCCCACCCATTACGGATGTGGCATAAGAGTAACTCAACAACGAAGTTTCTGTTGGCAGAGGAACCAGATCCAAGTATACCAGTTCAGCTTTATTTCGGTCTATACTGAAAAACCTAACAACAGGAAAAATGTTTTCACTCAATGTCTATTTGCTATTGACCCCTTCATGAAAAACCAGCCTGACTGATTAGCTTAAATAGTGAAATTAGTATTTGGTGATTAGCTTAAACAGGGAAATTAGTATTTGAGGGTAACAAAGCCGATCTGGCCCAGAATGGATAACAAAGCCCCAACACAATTTATTCTGACAGCAGTTTAGCAGCAGTGGTCATTTTTAGCACAGTGTCAGTGCTAAGCTGCTAAGAGAGCAGTCATGTTCCTAATTTTTCCTGCAACATATAAAAGAGGATGTCTAACCACAGCCAAATACCATTGGAAGTTTTCTAGTGAATGTCATGTGAAAGTATCTGTTATCTTTTGGCACTGCGATTCCCAGAAGACTGTATATGCTACCATCTGCACAGTAATAACTAGAGGAAAGCTCACTGCTATGTTTTGCTACAGTTAAGCTGTTCCCAGTACTAGAATGAACTCATTTAAGCTAACCGTTATCTCTCTGCTGCAGTGCAGTACAATGTAGACATATCTCTACTTCTTTTACTTTAATATATGGTACTTGGCAACACTTACAATATTCAACATTATGTGATTTAGAAAGCAAACACGATGTTATAGCTTCTAAAGGTCATCAGCTAAGTTGATTTTCCTTCTCAGAGTATTATGAAACAATTTGACTGAGGTCTACTCACTAACTCACATCATTCACTTACTTTCACATAAAAGTCTGCATACATTTGTAAATAAAATGGTACACTTTGTCCACATTAAACAGGTTTTACAACAGCAAGGCAGGGAGAGCTTTTATGTAATGACCTATTACGTATAGCAGAGCAGCAATGCCAAGGCTCTCAATCTCATAGTGATTTTTGTGGTACCTCATGGTTTTCTGAATTTCATATTCAGGAATGGCGTTACCACCTGAGAACCTATGATGTCATTTTTATTGAAGCATAAAACATTATGAAAGACATAGCATATGAATATTTTTATTACATAGCAATTGTAATTATTTTGGGAGAGATCTGACACTTTTTTTTAATACAGCAGTGCTACTTGTAAGTATGTGATTTCACAGCAGTGGCTCATTGCCAAACTGAAAATATCAACTAGATCCCAATTTTAAGAAGTGTTAGGAAATCTTATATCTGACAGTCTTGAAAACTTTGAAGTAATCAACACCAGAAAAAAAAATCAGGCATTTTTAGCATGTCATGCAAGAAATTAAACTCAGAGTTAAAATCTATTCTCTGAAATTTTGGTTCTACCTAATAAATGAGACTACACTTAGTTACAGATTTCAACATCCAATTATACATGCCTAAAGAGTACATCTGAAAAATATATTCTATTGTCTATACCTAAGCACATAATCTTCTGGTCAGAGCACCAAATCCTTTTCTGGAGGGTAAAGAACAATGCTATAGATGATTGTGAGGCATCTCACCACCAAGTACAAGTAGGCAAACGAGTGCTGCATCATTTTGGGTGCCATGCAAGCTGAAGGACCAAATCAATTTGTTAGATGAGGCTGTAAACATTTAGCAAACAGTTAGTCAATTGGACAAGAAAAGAACAGCCTACTTGGAGAAGAGACGTGGAAAATGTTGCTTTCTTGAAATACTTTGTTTTTTTGATTTGGTTTGACGGTAGCAGGAACTGTGAAGTTCAAGGCAAAACATCGGGATTTAGCTTCACTGCCAAGGATAAACAACTTAATGGACTTCTGCAATTATCCCTACAAGGTGAAGAGTCTGAGGAATTTGAAAGGGGTATAGTAATAAGTAAAAGTTTCTCACGGTTTAAAAAAAATCATGTTCAAAATATGAAGAATTATGGTGTTTAAAGGAGGTAGTCCAAGTAGGATTCATAGATAGGAAGAAGCTCTTTCATGTGATAAAAAACTATACAAATGAATGCTTAAACTGACAATACAACAGAAGGAAAAAAGAATTTTTAAAATTTCCTAGTCTCTGATGCTGATAGTATTTTAAAGGACATTTGAAGGTCTGTCCAAAATGGTCACAAAAATGATTTTAAGCAGAGACAACATCTTTCAATGATCTCTATTGTTTATGTCTAGCACAGTTTTCAGTCTAGTAGAGCTGAATATAACAAGAAGCAATGGTTCAAAGACAAAATGAAACTTTTTCAGTGGGGAACTATGGGAAATACTTTGAACATCAAAGGTAATTAACTCCTGGATTAGAATAAAAAGGGTATTTACTATCTTTTGGTGTTATTAAATCAAGACTACATTGTTCAGTCAAAGCTTAATGGGCCTTTTACAGATATAGCTGTAAATTGGATATTGATAGACATTATAATGGTGATAGATCTGAAGTCAGACTAGATCATCTGATTCCAAATAACATTATTTTCATTATTACTAGAACAAAACAACAAAATTTTTTTGTAATTACTCACTACTGTTCTAGACTGTAAAAATAGAAGACAAATAGTTTTTCTGTTTTCTTCTCTGGGTGACTACTTCAGAGACTTAACTCTCCTTAGATAACAGAAAAGTCTATTCATAATGATTTAGAGAATCAAAAAACAATTAACTAAGACAATTTTTTGATCCCTTTTTTTTTCATTTTGGACATTTTTCCTTTAAAACAAAACAAAAATGTGCTCATGAGACACTGCATACTGCTTTTCATCTCATGCAATTCTATGATACCTCATGGGACATTATAGGATACGCCAATATAAAGCACAATATAAAATATAAAGGACTGTAATTTTCCACTGTAAAAAAATCTGAAATGCCAAAGAAAGATCAATGTCTTCACATCTTCAGACAAAATTTAAATCATAAACTTGGAAAAACGCATTGCAAAATCACCACACTTCCAATAACAAAAACAACTGTAATGTGGCTCATTTCAAAGATCTTCACTGCTGTAGTTTCTATTTCTCTGACATAAATGGGAAATGATAAAGGGAGTCTAATCTCAAAAGCCTTTCACTGGGTACAGCAGTGCCAAAGAACACTTTATTTCATTTGGCCTTCCTTAACGCTCTGCTATCTCTGAGCATTTTGCTGAATTGTGAGGAATGCTACTTATTTGATAAAGAGTTATGAAGTGTGGGAACAGTAACTGGCAACTTTGTAGCAGCACTCAGACACAGTAGATTAAAACAAAATCATGATGGTAGATCAAATAGACCGTTGTGTGCCAACTAAGAAAAATAACGTTCATGTCTTTTGAGGTTTTTCTTTGTTTCTTTGGAGATCTCAAAAATAAGATATATTATAGGATGTTCTGGAAAATCCATATGTGTAAATTAAGTACTCACTGATGTACCTGCAGATACACTCACATATGAGCTGGGATACTTGGGTACCATAGAGCAAACTTAGTTACATAACTGTATATGAAGTGCTCCTACAAATAAAAGAAATATATAATTTTCTTGAGTAACACATAAATGAATGCATTTAAATTTTATGTTTCGTAATTAAGCCAAAAATAGCACAACAAAAAGAACCATCACCTTATTTTAATAACAATAGAACTGCTGTAAGTGAGTGGAGTAAATGGGACATAAAATTTGTCATACTTCTAATGACCTAAACAGCTGAAGTGACTATGGCACATGAAAAATATTTATATACTTCTTCAGAAGTCTTTAGTCTTCAAGTGGTAGAGCCCTTGCCTGATAACCTCGTATAGCCTGTATATAGATGGCCTGTCATGTCTCTACAATTAGATAAACCAGAACTGCTATAATGTAATCAGTTACAACCTGAAAATTATATTTTGAAAATCAAGTTTATTAATATGTAATCTTTAGGTAATCATATTTATCCTCCTAATTTACACAATATTTATGATAGTCTACATGTCCTTGAAATAGGGAACAGGGACACTACACTATGAAAAAGTGGTCTAGCTGCTGGAGTTCATAAATTTTGTTCAGCTTTGGATGAGTTCAAAGAATTGCCATGTAAGAAAAGCCTTACAGAGGGAATTTATCTGATTATGGCAGTAATAATTACCCAGCTGTTTATTGCAGATAGAGAAATAATTCATGTAGGCAATAGGCCGTGGTGGCAATGACACTCCGCATTTAGTAAATATGCAAACTGTTCACTTCTAATTAACCAAGCTAGAGGATGCCCTTATTAAATGTATAAACTAAAAGTGCCTTCCTGACAAGTGATGAATTGTTACATTGCACAAACTCTTGCCACAGAATTACTGGAGTGAACTTGGGGCTTAACTTCATTAAGAGATCTTGTGGGATAGTTAAATGAGGATGGACAGCATAACAAGACCTACCTGACAGTCAATGATATGTTAGAGCTTAATGAAACTGTACCTCTTCCCCTTTTCTACTTATTTTATGCTGAAGGTCCTACTTCAGACAAAATAGAAGACTGGGAAGTCTGTCTGTATGAGACAGTTTAAAAGGCTAAGATTAGTCAGTCTTTGCCCACAGAAAATGTTTTATGAGCTGTCAGTAATTCTAACAGACCTCTTACAAAATAAAAAATCTATCCAGACACTACAGCACCTTCAAAGCTCACAGGTATAGAACTACTGTTATTCTGCAATACTATGTTGTCACACCTGTTTTATTCTACCTTCATCAAAATTAATCATCTACATCACAGACTATTTGGTCCAATGAGTGTACACAGGGATCTCAGATTTCTTTCTACACATTCAGATAAAAAAAAAATTTCTTTAGATACAAGTGAAATAAAGCTTAATGTTTAATCTGTTGACCCTAATGGTGTGTTTAGTGCTATATAAAAATACATGAGAAAATACTGCCTTCATGTCGTTGAAGACTTCAGTCTTACATTACTTACAGTATTCATACTTACTGCAAAACTTCAACTATTTACACAGAACTAGCTACAAATATGGTAAGACTGCTTCCCCCCCTTGCTCAAGAGAGACATGGACAGAATAAGGCTCATGAGACATGTAGGCTGAATCTGTGTTGGAAATTCAGCTTACTGTGTACACATAACGGTTCCTACGTTAATCTCACTGTATTCAGAAAGTGCTTTCCCATGGAGTTAAAGCAGGCCATTGACTGCTCTATAACTTTAGACACTTCCCTGCAATTTCATGATCAACCCCAAAAGCTCATTTTTTATATCTTACCTATCCTAACAGCATCAGGTTTGTGGCTACAGAAGTATTCTGGGATCCTCAGTAAATTACAATTTTAAGATTCCTAGAAATCTAGTAGTTATGCCTAAAATCCTCTGGAAAAGGCATCGATGTCTTAAATTATGTGACCTACCACTCCAAATTAATATTTAAATATGAGAAAGCATACTTGGCACTTGTCTCTATTTCTGTAGCTCACAGAGAAAGCTGACAGGATAAGTTTACATCCAGAAAATTCAAATTACAGGTAAGTTGAAAAGCATAATATATTTCTTCTCCATATCTTTGAAGACAAGTAAAAGAAGATGGGTTGAAGATAAAGTAGTTAATTAAACATCAAGTGAAAGACAACATTACAAAAATGAGGGTTTTATTGTTGCAAGAATTCTAAGGAGCTGTATGAAAGACTCTGGCACTAATTGAAAATAGACTACAGAATCAATTGCTTCTGCAGTCAATGATGAGGAACATTTTAATTGAATTATAAGACAATATATACATTCTTCAAAACACTTTGACACTTGAGAAAATGGCCAGCACCTGGACTTATCTTTATCAGAAAGGAACAGACAGGTGGAAGCTGAGCAAATTCTCCTCATATTACTATGACAAGAAATGATTTATTTCAAGCCCACTCCATGGAAAATAGCTACACCTCAAAAGTTTTAAGAAGCCAAGTACTTGCCATGCTAAAAGAAAACACACTTCAGTAATGGTCTAGTAATCAAGGATAAGATAGATAATCTCATTTTTTTTCTGTACTGCATTCTCAGGCATATTTACAGGATAACTAAACATTGGACTACATCACCAGCAACATGTAAGTACTCTTTCATTTCACTCTTCATTAGGATTATAAAATATCAAGCTGCACAAATGATTTCTGAATGTACATATTGCCAAGGAAGTGATTTTTATCGCTTTGTATTATCTATTTCCCTGACATATCTTGAAGACTTGGAAGTTTTAATGATGACTGTGAAAGTAAATCTGCTGATAGAACAGCTAGTCAAACTTGGATCAAAGCCACACTCTACAGGGCCACTCAGTACTAATGCCAACAACGGAAAGAAGAACTTAGTGTTGATACTCCAAGTCCGTGAAATTCCTGATTTATAAACTAAACATCGTTTACGTAAACCGTGATGCCTATTATAGGTAGACTCGGGCCTTAGTTTCCTACCTCTAAGTCAGTGTTTGTTCAGTAGCCAAGAAAGCTGAACTACCTGCCTTGATTACATAAGAAGAGCAATGCCAGTACTTTGCCACTGTTTTGTTAGTTTTCTGATGCTGCTATCTTTACCCAGTTCTGTGCCTAGGGAAAAATTTAAATGGTGCCATTCATCAGTAAATGGAGCAATACATCCCAAAATCTTATCTCTACTCGCACACCTGACATATAGCAAACTTGCTTTACTATAGTTTAAAGGCCAGTGTGTAGATAACCTTAGGCAAAGAACTGCAAGTTAATCACACAGCTGGGCAACTGACATCATCCATAAATTCTTCAGATATAATGGCACCAGCATGTTAATTTATGTGAAGCGATGTCCATTTGCTTATTATGGACTGGAAACTGTTTCACATAAAACAAAATTCTAATGCATCATATGGAGTTATAGCCTATGCTAATTGCTTTTGGCATACTTCCCCTTGTAACCATTTAGCCAGCTCTTAGAGATGGTAAATGTAGCTTTAAGAATGTTTCAAAAGAAAGTATTTTCCCTTAAAATGATATACACTAACTGCACTGAAAAGTAATGAAATTAATGCATATATTTATAAATGAAACCACACAACTAATCCGTATTTAGATAGAATATAGTATATATTGGTACTTAAATAAAAATGGATGCTGTAGATGAAGATTTATTACTAAAATCTAAATAACAAAATATAATAAAATAAATATTTAAGAACAAGTTTCTTACTTGTTTCATTAAGGGCTTCCTATATCTTTCAGGAACAGAGAACTGAGGACTAATGAACCCATTTCATCACTACGCAGAAGCTAAACAGTACAAATGTTAAGAAAAATCTGAGTATGTACTTATGTAGACAGAGGTTAGGGTTCAAATTTGTTCTTTTCCATCTCTCAAGGGATTCTTTCTCAACCTAACTCCTAGGGACTCTAATGGGGACACCAGCAGCCATCAGACCTAGTGGTTTGGTAGCAGTGGGAAGTAATAGGAATGCTGAAGGCATTTAGCCAGTCTGGGAGCAAAAGTCGAGAGTTATCTTCAGTTTGTACAAAGACAGTGCCTTAAGTCTGTTAAGTCTAACAGTGCCATAACCAGTCTGTTAAGTGAGTGGAAACTCACACATAATATGACTATTATTATTTAATTATATTTTAGGTCAATTTCTGTTAAATCAATTTCTGTTAAACTTAATTACATCCCTCTATGGCTTTAAACTGGGGCAGCTTCTATTAAGTTTGCTTTCTCTTGGGGTTTTCACAGTAGAGACAAACGATAAAGGTCTGGCTACTAAATGAGGGCAGCTATTAAATAAGGGCAGTTTGTATTAAAGCTGAATGGTAAAGATGTGGCTACTGGTTGAGAAAACCACTTAGTACAACAAGTGTCCTTTATTTAAAAACATAATAGGACGAAGGAGGACTGAGAAGGAAATAAACTTTGGTCAATAACGCCTATCAGATATTCTTATAAAAAACTTAACAGAATGTCCAAAGTTTCATGACAACGTCCTCTGAAGCTTCTCTTAGAAATGAATGAGGGATGGTTTGATATAGGATCGTCCTTAATGAAAGAGGAGAAAATTAAGCACAAACCCTGGCTCTGGTGTCCAAGAGATAGAAGGACGTGCAGTGTGATTTTAGATAGGTGCTGACAAATAAAAATTCTGCCAGTGTTACTCTAGAATACAGAGAACTAGAATACTCTAGAAGACAGAGAACTGTACAGTGTAGTTCAATTTAGAATTACATTATATTCCTAGAAAGAATATTTTAAACAAGTTTTTGAAATTAAAAATACATTTTGCCTTTTTTGGCGGGTGGAGGAAAGTTTATACTACTCTGGAGTTCTTAAAATAAGTCTCTGTTTTACTCTTGCTCTATTGTTATTTGTGGAGAAACTTGTTTCTTTACTAGCACTGACACTGCACTAATGCACACATTCTAATGAATACAGCTGTAAGACAAACAAGAAAAGTGCATTATTTCATGTACCATGTTGTGTTGCTTTATGGTATTCTAGACATGTGAAACACTCAAAGGCAGTCTAATCTAAGTGCACAAGTATATCAGTCTCTCTGTCCATCAACAAGTAAATTTCCATAATGTTGATGTTTTAATAAAACCTAGCCATTTCATAAATGTATTCCTTCTATTTCTGACAATTCCTTGTGTTTTTTACAGTGCACAATTGCAATAATTTTTATGTGCAAAAATGTTTATAAACGGCAAGGTTATACTTGTCCAGAACCGATGTGATGGCTGATGAAAATATGAGGAGAATCTTTCTTCCACCTGGCTCAATATTTCACATAAGAAACACAGTGGGCCACCTTGGGGCCAAAGCAGTTGGCAGCAACTTAGCCCAATGACAGGAAAAATCTGTTTGGCTGAGGGCCTACACCTAATCCTCACTAAACATCTGTTAGATTTCATAAGAAGAATGTTGAAGGTGATATACATATTAGTTTTCAAATGTACCCCAGTAAAGGGATTACTGCAGTGATTCTTGATCGCACTTGGGAACTCATGCATTTAAAAACTGAAACAATAAGATCCATTTCTCCAAATTAGGTCAAACATTAATTTATAACTTTTTTAAACTGAAAATATGGAAATTGTTTTTCATCTGAAAGACATGTATTTCTGTGAACTCAGGAATACAGAACTCAAGTTGGCAAAATATCAATACATCAGTTGCCAGGTAAGAGCTCACACAGACCAACTTTGACACATTTTGATGTACCTGAAGTCATACTGCTCATCTTACCTGTTAAAGAGCACAGAAGCATTTCTCGGTTAAAATATCTATGCAGTGCATAGGCTTTATGGTTTTCAATAACCTAAACTAAATACTAAGGAATTTGATCAACATTTCAAAGTACTGAAAACCAAACACTTTTGTAGTCCTCCAAAGTTAGGTATACCCAGCAGAGATCTATTGTGGGTGTGGGGAAATAAAATGCAAAGCTCCAACCAATCCATGTTCAAAGTGCAGCAGGAATACCACTTGCTATCTTATTTTATTGGCAAATATCAAAGGTCAATCTAAGCAACAGATTATGAGCCATGGTCCTCGTTTAGGCAGAGAATGGAGAAGAATGATAGAGCAATTATGAACAGAGAATCAGGTTATGTTTTTGCAGTTCATCCACTTATATGGATTTTAAACCAAAGAAGTTATGGCTTCAGTTATTTTCCAAGATTTGTTCTAGTCTTCCTAGGATTCTCCCTTTTCAAGAAGAGAGCATATTTCAAGGATTTCAGATCAAGATGATACCATTGAAGATATAACAGAAATTTTAAGTCTCGTTTTGCTGAGTTGCGACCTAACTTTCTGCACAGAATACACTTAAATGAATACTAATGAGAGATCAGAGGTAGGTGACTATCAATACGATTCATTATAGGTAACAATGTAATGCACAAGCAATAATGTTATGACAAAGAGGACATAGAGTCAGCTGTACTGTGGAAGAATAATATCATTAATAACCAGCATACAAAGAACTTAGATAATCCTGTGTTTTTTCATATATAACTTGGATATGCTGCTTTATGTAACACTCTTTGCTGTGTGATTTAGACAAGATTTCCAGAAATACTGTTTTACTAGACTCCCTTACATTTCTGGGCTTGATAAAACAAAGACTTGTCTCAGACATTCTGAACTGCAAAGACTGCATGGATTTTGTCCAACAGCTTTCATTTATGATGACAGAGTAATGATCATGGTCACACAGCATTCCGTCTGTTTGTTTCCACTGTTATCTGAGTAATGGTCATGGATCAGGATATCAAATCCACTAGAGGGAAATAATTATCTCTATTTTAGAGAGGTTTCAGCTTAAGTACAGGGAAAGGCAATGGATGGATAGGAGAAATAGAGTAAGAACATATAGCAACAACAGTTCTAGACAGAAATCCGACAGGCTATTGGTTCTCTTCAGTAACTATGAAAAGAATCTGCTTCACTGTATCCACACCAGTATCTTTCCCAATTAATATTTACAGTACGGCTCATGCATGAAACTTAAATCCAAATCTGTCCTTGCATTCATTGTCAATAATCCATATTCAAAACAAATTATGAAAATAAATTTTGGTTAGCTTGCGTATACTGGGAAAAAAATCTAGTTCAACAAACCCTATTTAGGGCATAAGAATCTATGAGTTCTGAGCATAGGTGAAGAGCCAAATCCATTTTTATTAAACTGGTGCAAATGCGGAGCACACCTAATTAAGCCAAAGAAATTATTCTGAATTCATAACAGTGTAAATGAGAACAGAATGTGGTGCAACATGAATAAGCATAGAATAAAGAGAATGATGACTGATAGATATATATATATTTGATAACGGAGGGCAACTTACACTCAAAGAAATAGTTTAATTAATGCCACAAACTTTTTACAAATAAAAGAAGAGGAAATGAATGCTTTACCACACGGAACTTTTATCTTTACCTGACAAGCATGTTATTCACAGAAACGGCTTTCAGGTATTTCTTCAGTGCATAAAAATTATGGACATACTTCCGAACATAATAGCCTCGCCACATTTTCTGGATCTGGAGGAAATAAGTATTTGCTTAGTGTATTTCAAATTGAAAGTTTGCATGCATATCAAATATATGTAGTATATTCCAAGTAGCTCTTTCCTTAAAAGTGATAGCAGCAGAAGCACCAATAAGTTTCAAAAAAGAAAATTAGGGCAAGATGAAACATCTTGTAGCACTGAGTCACCACCTCACCAACATCTCCTGCTACACTTTCCCTTTTGTGCTCTGCAAAGGTGGAAACTGAATAAAAGCCTTCCCAGTAAGTCAATGAATCAGACTTTCTGGAAACTTCATTTACAAATTGTAGTTCTTTCATCTCCAACGTAAAATGATTCATGTCTATTTTCTCCGCATTAGTTGTAATCTTCTCACAAAATATTTTCTTACATATTCTCTATCCTCTTGCATAGCAGAGAAAGCCTAACCTGGAGAAAGCCTAACCAGGAGAAGAAAAGCTCTCTACCTGTAGCTACTTATAAAGTTGTATTATAAATAGAAATTAGGTAGCATCCTCCACCAAAAAGGATTAATAGTTTGGTGTATTTTGAAAAGCATCAGTTGAAAAAGAAAAAAAGAGAGAAAGAGAAAAAAATAAATATAAATTTATTTATTAAATTATTTATTAATTATTTATTAAAAAATAAATAAATATTTTTTAAAAAGTCGGGGGAGTGTCATTGTGTTTGATTCAGGAAGAAGACAAAGAAAAAAAAGCTGCCCATTGCCCACATTATCAGTAACCTCTGCACCCAGTAGCTTCAGAATCTTTATCATCAAGTCTTGGGAGTGCTCTTCAGTAGCAGCCAAAATTCTCTCTACTCCTACCAGTTCCAGTGCAGTACAATTCTGTGCCACTGTGACAACTGACAAGTTATTGCAATTTTTCCACCTCCAGACTTTCACTGGAGACATCTAAAAGGAGACCAACTGAAGCAGGGCTGAATATTTCATACTTTGGTACCATTTTGCATTCGCAAACCCCCAAATACTACTCTTCAAAGTAAAAACCAACATTTGGCCTCAACTGGTGGCACCTTGGGGTACAGTTATGATTGTCTTTTTATATGAGATTTAACAAGAGAATAAGAATCACAGAAAAGCTTTCAGTAATTCTTTGAGGTATGTGTTAGTTATTAGGAATAAGAGGATATTAACTTCCAGTGTTAATATATTCTTCTATTTCCCCTTTGTGCATCAGCATGTATTTTCCTCCCTTCCCAAATAAGACTCGAAACTGATTTCAAAAGTCGGTTAATTTTTTTTACCTACATCTTGTTATTTGTTTGGGATTTTTTTTTTTCTCTAAAAGGGGTTTGGACCTCTAGATATTGTTACAATATGAACAAATAAGAGTTCTGGGAACAAAAATGTTCTAGATATGCTGCTTTGCACTAGGTGATAGTAAATTTCATATTCTTTGCAACACTACTTTCTCATATACAAGCTTATTGGGTTAAAAAGGAATAGAGAAAGAGCAGAGAATGAGTATGCCTTCAGAGATCTGGGATTAAGCAAAATCCTTTGCATGTGAATAAGGATCTTAGCTTTGTTTTTCTGTTTGGCTTCAAAATTTCTCAACAAGAGCAACGGGGCTCCCATGTAGCCATGTGCTCATTAATGCAGGATTATGGTCCCTTTGAAACTCTTCCTGACAGTCTTCACCTCACAGTTATAAATGCAGAACTGGATATTTCTGGGTTAAAGGATCAAAACTCAAACTGAAAGACATAAGGCTCAAATTGTATAAAGCTGTAATTACCTCCAATGGGCTCAGTGTACCAATTAAATGCTGCACTCTACCTTTATTTACACCACTTTCTGTTTGGAATGAACTCACTGATTTCAACTGAATGAAACATAAGTAAGAAAAACTGCATTGTGTCTCAAATTATTTTATGCTGATTTCTGTTTCCCTAACACTGTATGTCAGAGATCTCAAAACTGAAGATTAATCTTTTTAGGAGAGACCATTTTACAAAAAGCTTCTGATGATGCTCATATTTTCAATGTGAAATTTCTAAATGTTTGCTTTTATATAGAAGTATAATGTTACAACTGCATTTCTTTTTAATTCCAAGGTGAATGTTTAAAAAATTCTTGAAAAAGAAGAGGCAAGTGTGTGTATGCCCTTCAAAGTAATTAGCAAGTTTCAACAGTGATTGGTACAAAACAATTATTGTCATTGATCAGCACTGAACAGATAATTTTAAACAAAGTCATTGTGTGCTCAGCAGATTACAGCTTGTTAACGGGCAAGTTCTAAATGACCTCTTAAGCTAGTCAAATCAATGATGCATATTCCTCATTAAGTAACATCAAAATGTAAGTGGTCTTATAAATAATGTTTATTTTAAGCACTAAAACAAATGGCAAAACCTTGATATATCAGAAGCCATCTGCTAGTTGAATTTTTTTTATTTTTTTGCCATAGGATTACTTTTGTTTCTGAAAATTTACAGCATTCTTAAATCTTTTAAGAGAGAGAATCATATTTTGCCTCGAAACTGAAACTTATTAAAACAAGATCTTGGATTTAATTTTAAAAGGTAAAACTGAGAGCTCTGATTACAACCAAATGCAATCCAAAAGGACAAGATACATAGAGTGGATTCAAAATTATGAGCATGTGTATGCCCTCAATGATACTTCAAATGCCAAAACTGAAACTCTAAATTAGAGAGACTATAAACTGAAATAAACATTTAATAATACCATGAGACAAAACTAAGTGGTTAAATAGAAAAACATACACAGTTTCTGTTATATTTTTAGAACACTGAGCTATATTAATTATGAATCAAACTTGTGATGTGTGAATAGAAGGCACTGTTGTCTTAGGAAGCCTAAAGTCTGAGCACACATCATCTATGCAGAAACTCAACAGGCCTGATTCGCTATTGTCCTGGACCTTGGCTAGTTCTTCAAGAAGCACATGACAGAAAAATCCCGGAAGCATTCAGTGTTTCAGATTGGTAGCATTTTAAGTCTGCTCTGCAGATATGGCTGCACAAGATTTAGACAGAGGAGAATAGGATTCTGACATTTGAAACTAAATAAAGATCTGTTCTATTGTTTTCTACTGATTTAAATTTCCATTAAAGAAAAGGACATGACTGAAAAAATGGTACTTTGAAGATTTATATCACCTAATGATTCAACATTATATTTCCATTACAAACGAATGGGAACACATTCAATTTCTTTTCAAAATGAAAGACCAAATGCAAAACTCCATTTGACTAGAATACATAATTACCTCTGAAATTTGGTCTTCAAATGTCTTCTGGAAGTACAGAGACAACTTTTAAGGCTGGCTTATATCTTATGTTTTCTCACTGATCTCAACTGCATGAGTAAACAGCATTTATCCAGTGTGGAATACTTTCAAACTATCTAAGTACGGAACGAACTATAACAGCAAAAAGGTACTTTTGTGAGGTATTAAGCTGCTGCTAAACACCTTCAGTTCTCTAACATGCACCAAACATAAGATTCTACTTTTTGCCTTTGAGAGAACCAGAACTAAGCAAAATAACTGATGAGAACAGATCTCCTGACTCTGAGTTATTCTGGACCCAGAGAGGCCACAAAATTAAAATCCATTCTGAGAATCTTCCTACTCTACAGGAGTTTCCCTAGATTAGTCTCTATTGCCACCATATTTCTACATTTAGTAGAATTCAAAAGGTAAGGTGCTTGGCCTAAAAAGGTACAGGCCTCTAAAGTAAATCAGTTTTATATCATAAAAATGAAAGAAATAATATAAAAATATTTAATCCTAAAAATTATTACATGTTCTTCAAAAATATTTGTTTTACATATTTGTTCAAGTACAGTTTGAAAGTTCAGGAAAAAAAAAGCTAGTTTCTAGTTATATATGTTTTGCAGTTTCACCCACAACAAACTTCATTTGCTGTAGATTCATTGAAGTTCAAGGTCTGTTTATACTCTTCTTCATCTAGCAAAATTCACTCATAATATCATCAATGAGATCAGTTCAGTTCCACCTCTATGTTTAAGCAATGAAATTGTCCTGTGCTCTCTAACTGTTGAGATCCAACACATCAAAAGTCAAGTACTAACAGGAGAAAAAGCACAGCCACATCGACAAGCTTAAAAGCCCTGTAGTTTGTCAGAATTGTAAATATATGTCTACATTTGTAGAACAAATGTTCTTACATTTCTAAGAACACTGGCAGATAGAATGTTTGGGGGTTTTATCAATATCATACATGATAAGGTCCAATGGATATTTAAATGGGGCAAGACACATTCAAGTACCTCAAATTCAGCTACAGTTTTCAAATACAACCCTGACTACTCAGTGTAACTTTAATTTTTAACTATGTAGTATTTCCTGCTGTTGCCATCAGCATATCAATCAAGTGTATATTATTCTGCTTTGCTCATTTTATTAAAAGCAAATTCGGAGCACAATTGACTTTTCATTTGTTTAACAAGTCAAGAAATATTTACCCTGACAGCCATTTCATTGTAGAATTTCAGCTTCTTAATAAAATATGCTCTCTGTGAATCAAGAAAAAAAAAAGATGGCATATATTTCAGTTACACAAAGACAGTCCTGCTATTTTTACATATAAAAGATAAGAATCTTTATACATAATACATAATAAGAGTTCTAGGCTTAGAGAGAATAAAATCAAACTTTGTATTGAAGAGATAGGCTTCCTAATACATAATGCAGGCTTAACCAGAAAAATCTATGGTAGTCAAACTAGGAGCTAATGGAGATATATGATCATAAAATGCTCTCCGCTGAGTTTGATAATCAATGGTGCTCTACTGAGAGTAGAATAACAAAGCAGAAATATTCACAAGTGCTGGTGACATGTAGTATTGTATGATTTATTCACTGGGGTTCTTTTAGCCAAAACTCACAGAAACATAAAAGGAATTCATATTTCAAGATGTCTGGTTTAATGAAAAATTCAGAGAAATGCTGTCTTCAGTCGAAATCGTTCAAGGATACGGATGCAGTGATGGAGCAAAATTGTGCCTTCCAACCATCTGTACTAAATGTTATGTACTTAGCTGCCTCCCGAGTAATCGTTGGGAATTTTGTTTCATTTAATATTCATTTTAACATCATAAGATCATAAATACAATGATACCATGTTACAGTGAATCCCCTGATATAAAAAACATTTCCTGAAGTCCTGGTTTCCTTCCAATAAAGTAGAATTCCTCTCATAGTGAACGAATCCCCTATTATACTAAGCAATCACTTGGCAGCATAGGTTATTTTAATGGATACATCACTTTAAACTAAGCTTTCACATCTGTTCCGCCCTCTAATTACAAATGCAAAATGAACATAATTCACAATTGTATCATAAAAAGTAAAATATAAGTACTTTGAATGCAAGAGTATGTCCTTTATTTAGCACAACATGCAGCTTTTATGTGTTTCTCATGTTTTAGACACAAATCAAAGGCAAAAGTGCTTTCCCCTGATATAGTGATTTTCTCCCCCATGGCAAACAGGAATTCACTATAAAAGGGTTTCACTGTAATTAGTGTTATTTGAATTGCCTAGTCTGATCCAAAGCAAATTGTCTGTGGAGAGCAGCAGGACTGGATTATTTATCAACAGTCTGGGCAATTAAGAAACAGTTGGCTGCAATATGTTATTTACAAATGAACACAATGATGCTACTTCATTTTAAATTCTCTTTCTTCATTACATTAAGCAAGGCATAATTCCTGCAGTTTAATTAAGGTGCATTTTAAATGCTCACTTTAATATCACACCCATCTACTAATAATGGAAACAGTACAAAAGATATTTCTTATATGAAAGAAAATTGCGGAATTGTTAAAGTTCAAAGAAGTTTCACGTGTATGTGTATAGATACACATACATATATACATATACATATTCAAGGGAAAATCTACCCCAAATGTACAAATTAGAGCAAATAATGGACAGTCTCTCTCCCCTTTATTCTCCATAAGCATTTGCTGAGTGATACTAACTGTAGAGAGCTAATAATGGATTGAAATAATGGTTGCCTGACTTAGGTATATTCCTAAACTGTTCAATTAAATTGATAAAATTTTGGTTTGCAGCTCATCTTTTCTTTCTCTGGAAGGGAACATGAGAGTTACCACACCACCAAACAGATAAAATACATTTATTTTAATGGAAGCTTAAAAGTTTCCTAAGCTTAAAAATGTTCATTGGATTTCTGTCCATCAGTGATTAAATGAAACAATTTTACACTTTTTTGTTTATTCTTCTCATATTTGAAGGCTGTGAGCACTTAGGTCTGAATGCATCCCATTTCATTGAAGAACCTAAACTGGAGACTTAACATCATTAATGCTCTTTATATCATCAATACTGAAAGACAATGGGACAACTTTCCCTCTGAGCCAAGCCAAGTATTGAAGGATTTTGTCTACTATTTACAGACAGTCAACGGCAACTAAGATCCAAACTTGCACACCCCACTAAGGTGTGAGGAATCCAGGGCTTACCCTACCACCACTTAAGAGGGTCATTCACAACGAGAAGGAAGTTCCAGCTTTTACTCAACTCTTGCTCTAAATCACAAGTCTTCCAAATGCAGAATTGCTCATGCAACTGTCTTACAACTTTATTCTTGCACCAAAAGCCAAAGGCTGTGTCACCATCTAGTTTTTTTGCAAATGGATTTTCCCTCTGTTTTCTAATCCTGAGTAGAAAGTTCTGCTATTACAAAGGATGGAGAAGGCCTTCATTCCTATTCACAAAAGCAGAGTCATAATTTGGTGCCTCAACCCAAGGCTACGTTTACGTGCTTTCGTAATAAACAAAAGAGTCTTCCCTGAATTGGGGCCTGCTTGTCCAGAAGGCTCTTTTTTTATGCTTAAGTGGAATTTCATGCATTTCAGCCTGTGCCCATTAGATTGTCTCTCATTTTTTCACTAAGTGCCAATTCAAAGGTGACACTGCCAGGTTGACTCTCTGGAAAGAATTACTTTTCCATTTGATCCATGTGCCACCTCTACTTTTGAGCCAGGATGTCTTTGTCTTTGTCATGAAGTCTGATGTTAATACACAGGGCTTCCTACTGGTTTACTTCAAGTGTAGGTTTTCAAAACATATTTGAAGCCTTTCATATATAAGCTGTGGTATTCCTTTCCCCTTTTGTACTTAAAAACGTGATTGGGGATCATCTACAAATGTGCTCTGATTCGTGTCTTCTTTTGCTTTAAAGAGTTAATACAGAATGAAAAATTCAAAGAGAACCAGGAATCTGATTGAGTTTGAGACTGAGATCGAGGTTGAAAGAAGGAAGCAACACATGGTTTAAATTGGGAATGGGGTCATGGTGTATTTTGGGGAGTTTTGTAGAGCAAATAGGCCTAATTCCTATTGGACTGGAACTATTTCAAACCGGTTGTTATTTCAAACTGGTTGTTGAGTTGAAGCTAAATCACTTAGGGTGGTGTCAAACTATAAAACATAAAATATTCACTTTTCTCAACTGCATCTCCTTCCAAAGTAAACTGAAAATATGGCCATCATGCATACCAGCTTCATACAATAATGAAATGTTACAATTCTGCTTGCTTTAACAAATGGTTCCTTGGCTTTGAGAAAATAGTAGCAAAGAAACAATGATGCACAGTTTGTTTCATCTTCTGGTGTTTGCCTGGTTCTAAAATTCATACTTTCCTGCAAGTCAAGCAAACCTTCAGAATCCAACACAATCACTGTAACCAAGTTATTGAGAAAACTGTAAGACAGCAGCTCTTAATTTTAGCTTGAGATTAATTAGGAAACAAAGCTTTATACCAAACCACCTGCACCTAGAACAGAAAGGCACATAACTTCAATCATATAAATGCCATCAATAAGTGTTGGGGTTTTTTACTTAATATTTTTTAACGATCAAAGGAAGAGGCACTAGAAATGAAGCAAATGAAATACTAGTGGTAAGGCACATACAGACAGCCAATCTGATGAGCCTCAGCCTTTGTTATTTTCCGCATCAGTACTATTCACATTTCACAATTTTGAATATAATCATTAAAATGATTTATTATCCAGCAATCATGAGTATTTTGTACATATGCTTTGCCTTGTTTGCTGGCAGCAGATACCAATCCAATCATTATCAGCAGACAAATTTTAAAGTGACCAGTGTATTTAAGGAACTATCATGCCAAATGTATCATTGTGTTTCACAGTCAGGAGTCATTACAACAGTTATTAGTAGGAGTTCATTGCAAACATTACCTGATCCTTTAACTTGAAAGTTATGTTAAGCTGTTGAGATTTTGCTTTTTACATATTCCAAATTCAGCCATTAATTGATTAAAGATAGTAAAACAACAAATATAAGGTATTAACTCAAACTTTATATTTAAGTCCACCCCAAAATATACAGCAGTCCAAAAGGAGTAGAATGTGCCTTTTTATCTGATACTTGTGTAGTTTTCAGGTTGGCTTCCAATCAAGCTGTCCTATTTAGTCTTCTCCAATCAAAGAGATGGCAAGAACAAAATTAAGCGTTTGAGGGAAAAAGATAATTTCCTGTACTGATTGCTGTAAAATTTGCAAGCTTTCGGATGAGATTCTCTTCCTCTAGAGCCCTGGCAAGCACTGGATAAGTACTGGAATCCAGAAATCGGATGAATTCATGATCTGATTTAAAATGTCTGTATTAAGTTGCAGAATTTTTTGTCCTACATTATTTCACAGACTTCAGATTTGGCAAGAGTTTTTCAGTTATGTCTATTTGAAGAACTCAATATGCACAAGGCTTTATAGATTAAAGACTTTCTTTTATTTTACTTTTCAGAAATATATTCAAGAAGGGAAAGCTGAGGGGTATTTATGATGTTAGCTCTCCCAGCTTTGTGATTACAGGAAATCTGTTTGATTATGTCGATTTCTTCCTTCCCTTGTCCCAGGAACTGCACAGATCCTTTCTTTTCATTAACAAATTTTAAGATAGATTATCATGTGTCTCTTCTACAGAAGCTTTCCTAGATTAAACAAACCTTCCTTAAACTCAGGAACAATATTCAGCTGAAGTCCTACTTTTTTCAAAAAGAACCCAAAGCAACCAGGCAGCTATCTGCTCTGTATTCAAGAATCAGTTTCAGAAGATGATCGAAAACCATAGACTGAAAGGACAGCTCATCATTTATTAGTTAAGCCAGTTAGTAAATTGGAAGAGAGAAAATCTTTACATAGATTACTGATAGACTTGGGGAAAAAATAAATGATCTTTCAGGTACACAAGTCCTGCTACTTGAAAACATAGCTTGGTACGGAGTATGAACTTAGGTCTGTAATATATGGTTTATTATAGCTCTTTTTTTACTTCTTGAATTGTCTGTTTTGACTTCAACACAGCAATTTAACAAAATTAAACAAGAATGACTAACAAGTTTAACAATATTATAAAACATTAACATAAATTGATAAATTAGTGAAGTAAACCACGTATTAAAAACTCAATTTTTTTGTGTTACATTATTTTCTTCTTAATCCCCTAAACCTGTTAACGGAGGTTTTAGCTTTTGTGCTATCATACACTTTTGCTCTCTTCAGGTCCATCACAGGAATTAGATTGACTGTGATTTGCTGTGTGCCTTAAGGCAAAACCTCAAATATTTCAAGGTTCATTAAGTAAGAAATTTAAACCACTAAAACATAAAACAGCAATGTGTAGACACATTGGCTTATTTTATTTTCAAAATTAAAAGTTCTGCCAGGGAAAAAAAAAAAAAGCATCTTGTAAAGCTCCAATCCTGCTGCATGAGCAGATCTCATTGCTGGCTTGGGGACCAATACTCCAGAGCTGCAAACACTTAAACACTGACTTAACTTGACTGTTGTGAGTGGGCTTACTGAAATTAATGGTGCTTTTCATTACAGTAAAGTTAAGTGTGTGTCTGTGTGTATAAACGATCAAGTTTCAGCTTTTTACACTCATGATGAGTGAATGAATTATTCATACGTATTCTACAAATAACCAAACAAAATTTTAAAAAGTACTTTTATACCTCCACTATTTCTCTGAAGTATTTCCTTCTTAGATAACCTCTCCACCACTTCTGTATCAAAATCGCCATTTTGCTCAGATGTCTAAAATGAAATACATTAACAAAACAATGATTTTTTCAGACCTCAAATTAACTTTTCATAATAATAAAAATAACATAGTGTATTAGCCACCAAACAGATGACCACTACAAACGCACTTTATACATATACATACACATATATACATATGCACACACACAAATAGACCATTATATACATATATTTAGTTATACACATGGGGTTTTTTTGAAAACATGGGTTACCGCAAACTTACCTGTATACTATTAATTTGCATAACAGATTGTTTTATTTTCATGGTTTTAACCAACATATCTGACCAGTTCAAAATTTTTTATGTCACATACAATATTTTCACAGCTGTACCATTTTTAACTATTTGACAAAACCCACTGATATTTGCACTTTTAGACACCTTTTTGCTTTTATAAAATTACACCTAGCTTAATTGTAAATATTTACTTTGTCCCTTTTATATATATATATATACACACACACATATATATGTATATATATGTTGCTACTAAAAATTTCATAATTGATGCCTCACATAAATTTTTGCAGAAAATGATAGAATCATTACTTTGGGACTGCCTAGAAAAAGCTGTATAGGGCATCATTCATACCACCTAACTACGGACATCAAACTTATAAGCCTTTAACTCAGTGAAGGAAGTCTTTGGGTAATTCAGAACATTGAGAATTGGCTACACTGTGGAGCCTGTGCTCCTAAGTAAGCCAGAGAGAATCACAGAATTACAGAATCAATCAAGGTTGGAATAAACCTTCAAGATGATCTACTCCAACTGTCCACCCAGCAGCACCATAATCACCCTTAAATCATATTCCCAAGTGCCACATGCAGATACATCTTGAACTTCAGGAGATGGTGACTCTGCCATCTCCCTGGGCAACTCATTCCGGTGCCTAATCACTCTTTCATTGAAACTGACTTTTCCCATATCTCATCTGAACCTCCTTTGGTACAACTTAAGTACATTTCTTCTAAGTGCACATAATGACTGCAACCTATCTTTCCACGAGGGAAATATTGGCCATTAAGTAGCAAATGTTATTTAAGCTAATAATTCTTTAGGTTTGATACAGTAGGTCTGGATGATGTACAATTACTTGCAACAGGCAACAGGTCAAACTAGAAGATGTAACAATCCCTCTCCCTCAACAGCCCTGTTTTATGAAGATACAGTAGTATGAGCACATGAGTTTGGTCAGTTGGGCTTATGATCACAAAAAATGGAAGAGGGCTTTCTAGGAGAATGGACCAACAACAGTTTTGAAGAAATTTGTATCAATGTTATAAAATCATAGAATCACTAAGGTTGGAAAAGACCTCCAAGATCAAGTCCAGCGTTGATACAGCATTTCCCAGAACAAAGCTGGTGAAGGGCTTTGAGGGGAAGCCATAAGAGGAGCAGCTGGGGTCACTTGGTCTCTTAAGCCTGAAGGAGACTGAGGAGAGACTTCATTGCAGTCTACACCTTCCTCACAAGGGGAAGCAGAGAGGCAGGCACTGATCTCTTCTCTCTGGTGACCAGTGACAAGACACAAGGCAGTGGCCTGAAGCTGTGTTGGAAAAATTTACATCGGATATTAGAAAAAGTTTTTCACTCAGAGGGTGGTTGAGCACTGGAACAGGATCCCCAGAGAAGTGGCCGTAGCCCAAGCCTGACAGAGCTCAAGAAGCATTTGGACAATGCTCTCAGGCACACGGTGTGGCTCTTGGGATTGTCCTTTGGAGGGTCAGGAGTTGGACTTTGAAGATCCTTGTGGGCCCTTCCAACTCAGGATATTCTACGATTCTATGAAAAGTTTCTGAAACAGCATATCCAAGGGACATCTAGCCGTTTCTTTTTCTTCAAGTCATAACAAGATTTCTTAAATAATACCGTGTATCTATTCTGAAGATAATTTCCATGCTTTCTAGCATCATGCCTTTTTAATTGTATACAGTTCTGAAAGTCAAAAATTATTACTTCTTACAGTGCCACAGCATATATTTCATTCTGCTGAAAAACTGGATAAGTTATTGCTCTTTTTTTTTTCAAAATGCTCCAATTTTATTAAAATCAAGTAATATCATGAGAAATTTTGAGGAAAAATTCAATGCTGAAACATGCATTAAGATAGGCTTGATATACTACCTCAGATAGGCTCGGACCCTGCATGCTCGAAACCAGCACTGGATCTTGACAGCAGCTTTGTACTTTATTTTTCTGTCTTCATCTATAGCTCTGAAAATATAAAAGTAGTAATACTTCTCAGCATGGTAATGTAGAACTAAAACAAAAATATTATTCTAAATATGTTTTATTGTTGCAGCTCGGGATCCTTTTCACCAGGTTTTTCACTTTTAATTCTACATAATTCAGTGGTAGTGCAGAAAAATATAATTTACATTAGTTGCATAGTATGAAGGTAACAAAAAATATTGCAGCTCTTAGAGGATGTAAGTTTGGGGAGTGGGTATTTCTTATTCCCCTACAACACGCAGATACATGTCAGCATGTCACATGGACTTCTTCCGTTGGAGGTGAAATATGGGGATAATGCTTTAATGATAATTAGGCCTGAGTCAAAACAAAAATCACGTAACTGTATAAAATTGTGTAGCTACAGAGTTTATGACAAAACTAAAAGTCATGTAAGGAAAACCATGAATCTAAAAGAGATTAAAGAAGTATATTATTAGGCTGGAGGAGACTTTTCAGAGAGTTCAGGAAGAAATCATTACCATTACGAGTTTCAATGCTGAGGGGTAGAACTCAGCTATGAGATCACCCCTAGCTTTTATTCATTTTTTGTTTGTTTCAAACTGTCAGCAACTGTCAAGTCTTTGAACTTATAATTGAATTTTAATTTTTATGGATTTTTATTCTTTCCCATTTTTATTAGGAACATACTCACCAAATTCTTTAATTTGTTACACCTGACAAAAAATAACTATTAGGTTACAATTAGTTAGTTTTCTTAATTAGCTGATATTAGTTAGCTCTCTTAACAAAGTTTCACGTCAACGTTAATTCCTTCAGTAAATACCAACAAGATTATTTTTTATTGGATAAATTAGGATTATTCTTATTATATTTCTGAAAATGAAATGAATTGCAGATTTACTGCCAGAGATCAAGAAACATTAGCTCCACTCATTTTATATCATCTGGTGCAGCATGTGCTCTCAAATCGCATTAAATAGGCACAAATTTTCACTGTCATCTGATGTGCATCAGACCTTCTCAGTACCTGAAAACGCTGGGTAACAGGCTTTTTTACCTAAAACCACAAAATTAATAACTTTCAAAACTGGCTAGAGAGTTTTCTTGTTCCTTTCCTATGTAGCTTCCTAGTCTTCACAGGAAGCAGACACCACCAGAATACTTTTACTTAGAGGAAAATGGTTTTGATTAAAAGGGTATGAGTGATTTGGCCCAGGATGGGCAGCCACAATTACAGCCTGGAAACGAAGGGCATGTGGGACTGGCTGCGTCAGAGGTGACAGCTCCAAACCCAGTCCTACCCACTTGGCAATGACAGGAGTCTTCTGGAAGAGCAGAAGCCTTCTCCCTTCTTACTCCCTGTTAGCTTTTTGTTAGTTGGCATTCAGTCTTGCCTGGCCAGGATGGGATAGAAGTCCTTGTAAAGTTTATTGAAGCAGATCAACAACAGACTTGTTTTTCTCACTGGATAGTTCCACAAACACTTCCAGCTGCCCTTGCCTGCAGAAGTGTTTTGAGGTGTCAGTTTCTCAAGCAGGTATCTGCCCTTTTGATCAGATTGCACAGTTGTCACCCTGCTTGAATTTAGCTCTTGAGAGTCACAGATACTTCTCAAAGGCTGTACTGAAAGTTAAAAAGGCCTACTCAAGCACCTGACATACAGACGCTACAGTAAATAAAAGCAGGTTCTTGAACGAGCGACAAAATTGTGTAACACTTAAGAGAATGCACTAATGGATCTTGTATATTCTAACCCTTATGCTGAGGGTATTTCTCAAAATGCAGGCTTATGGTATTCTTGCATTGTGGTGTCATTGGGCAAGTTCTTCCCTAGAAAAGTGCTTTCCCTAAAAAGCCAGTGTAGGACACCTCATACCTCTTACGTAAACAGAGTTCTGCATAAAGCACAACAAGAATGTTACTAAGATCAGAAAAACATCAGTAATATTTGTTGCTGAGCTGGACTCTTTGAATCCTCTCATTTGCATTCTCAGCTGCAAATCTGAATTCTCTGAAACTGACAGATCATAGCCCATTCTTAAAAAGGAAACAATTCATTTCTGGAGAGCTCTGCCAAAAAACAAATCCCCAAACATCAAGCATGCTGCCCTCCAAAGGATTTCCAAGTCTGGCTCAGACTGCTCTTTCTAACCTGAAATATGTGAAATGCAAGCATGGTCTCCTGTAACTGGTGTCTGTTTAGTGAACTGCTGTGAGTACAGCCACAAGAGTATGAGCGAAAGTTCAGAGAAAGAACAGAAAAACATAATACTTTACATGCAAGCAGGACTTGATCTCTGTAACTTTTAGTGATGTTCGGGAGCTTTGTTATTCATGCTAATGATGTTGTAATTAGATTCAAAAATAAATGATTCATTAATTAGTGAAGAAAAAAATTACAACTATGCAAAACATGTTTGGGATTTTTTTCTGTTTGAGCTTTTGCATTACACATACAGCAACAGTGCAGCTGAACAAAAGAATTTATAGGACAAATCTGCAATATTTAAGTAAGACTTACAACTGTTTATTTCCTAAAATCTGGTCTGGGAAAAGTTGGCCACCACCATTTTAGGAGTCAGAAAACTCGGCAGCACAAACTGTCCCAACTGGTGAGGGCAAGGGTAACAGATCTGATCTCTTTCAATTTATTTTTAAAAAAATGGGAGGAAGGAAGGAAGGAAGGAAGGAAGGAAGGAAGGAAGGAAGGAAGGAAGGAAGGAAGGAAGGAAGGNGAAGGAAGGAAGGAAGGAAGGAAGGAAGGAAGGAAGGAAGGAAGGAAGGAAGGAAGGAAGGAAGGAAGGAAGGAAGGAAGGAAGGAAGGAAGGAAGGAAGGAAGGAAGGAAGGAAGGAAGGAAGGAAGGAAGGAAGGAAGGAAGGAAGGAAGGAAGGAAGGAAGGAAGGAAGGAAGGAAGGAAGGAAGGAAGGAAGGAAGGAAGGAAGGAAGGAAGGAGTGTCCTTGCAAGAGGACAAACCTCCAGGCACAGTCACAGATCTGAGCCATGAGCGCAGGGGCTCAGCGCTGGCGTGCCGCATCTGGAGGTCGCTATGAGGAATCCTCAGGGAACAACAACGCCGCTACGGCGGGACCGGGGAAAGGAGGTCCGCTCCCGGGGCGGGAGAGGGCGGAACTTGCGAGGCTCAGCCCGTTTCACGAGTTTCCAGAGGCTCCTTTACCCTCAGAATTAGCAGGGGGGCGGGGGAAGAGCGGGACATCCAGTATTTTCAGTGTATAAACGGGTCCCTTAAAGACGCTTCGCAGCTGCCACCAGGTCTCCTCAAATCGCTCTGGCAATGTTTGAGAACAAGGAGGTGGGCTGGTGCCCTCGGGAGGGGTTTTAAAGCGAAACAGTTTCACGGAATCACGGAATCACAGAGCGTGTCAGGTTGGAAGGGACCACAGTGGGTCATCTGGTCGAACCTCCCTGCTCAAGCAGGGTCATCCCAGATCCCATGGCGCAGGATTGCGTCCAGACGGTTCTTGAATGTCTCCAGTGAGGGAGCCTCCACACTCTCTGGACAATCTGTTCCAGTGTTCGGTCACTGCACAGTAAAGTTCTTACTCATATTTAGATTGAACGTGCAGTGCATCCAGTTTCTACCCATTGTCATTTGTCCTATTGCTTGGCACCACCGAGAAGAGCCTGGTCGATCCCTGTCACACCCTTCCTTCAGATTCTTAGAGATACCGATGAGCTTCTCTTTCACTCGTCTCTTTTCGAGACTGAACAGGCCCAGCTCTCTCAGCCTTTCCTCGTAAGACGGATGCTCCAGTCCCTTAACCATCTTCACAGCCTTCCACTGGACCTTCTCCGAGAGCTCCGTGTCTGCCTTGTACTGAGGAGCCCAGAACTGGACAGTTTCCAGGGGCGCTGCCTCTATCTCGTTGCCGGGGGAGAGCGGGGCCCGTCCGCCCCAGCCCAGCACAAGGCGGTGTATCCCGACCCGCCACCGACGCGGCCCAAGTACCTTTTCGTAAGGAAATACTCCTCTCGTAGTCCCGCCAGCCTCTCCTGAAGCCGGGCCAGGGCGGCCATGCTCCCTCCCTCCTCCCTCCCTCGCGACGCTGCCGCTATGGCAACGGGACCGTCCCAGTGCGCTCGGGCGCGGGGGTGTCCCTGCTCCCGGCGGCCCCGCAGCCAGGCACGGGCAGCGCTCCGAGGGCAGCGAGAGCTCCGCGGAGCTGTACCGAACCGGAGCCGGGGGTGCTGGGGAGGACGCGGCGTCCCTGGGCAGCGACCGGGAGACGGAGAGGAAGAGGCGAGGTGGTCGCGTCCGGCTTCCTCCGGTGCCGCGGCTGCTTCCGGGCACTCATCATGGGGGACTGAGGAGCAGCGCCGGCCGCCCGCGCCTTCCCCGCCCGGCCCGAGCCCTCCCGTCCTCGGCCCCCGCCCGCCTCCCCTCGCCCAGTCTCTGCGAAGCGGCGCCAGCCTCCTCGGGGAGCGGCCGGGGAAGGCGCCGGGTTCATGTTCCGGGTCGCTGAACCTACCCCGACCCGAGCTCAGGCGGCGAGGAAGAGCTGGTAAGCCCGGGGGGACACACGTGTCCGCCGCCCCTGCCCGGCCGCTGGGCCGCTGTCTGCGGGAGGGGTCCGGACACCGTCTCCGCGCCGCGGGTGGGGCTTGGGAACGAGGAGGCGAGTGGTGGCCCCGCTCCGGCCCGGCCTCCCCCCCGCTGCCCCGTACGCTGGGGGGAAGGTGATGGAGCCCGCCCCAGGCCCCCGGGGGACGAGGGGCTGCAGGTCCGAGAAGTGCCACTCCCGTGTCTCGGCGGCTGGACGCGTTTATAAGGGAGCAGTGGGCTGGAAGAAGAAACTTCCACACCTTGTTGAAAAAAGGATAGCGGGCGAAAGAAAAATCAAAACTTTTGTCCCAAGCTTAGTTAGGTTTTCCTGTGTGTTTGGGTTTTTCTAGTAGTGGTAGACTCTCTAAGGCCTAAAGTCCTTGCAGCGTGTGCAGCTGAGCATTCAGTGCGGTGTGTTTCCTGCTCTGAAGCTTTTCTGTTGCAAACCAGGAATCAACAAGTGCTGCTGCAGCCATCGAGCAGGGGAAGTATGGGTAATTCTGAAAAACAGTTCATAGATTTACTGTTTTATGTAATTCCTTATGCCAGCATAGTGACCTCAAAGGCCATATTGTTTTTATTGTAGCACTGTAAGGAAGGGAAGCTGAGTAACAGAATAGAAAAGATCTGTTTTGTTAGTAGGCCATGGAGATATAAAGACTGGTAGTGGACAGACTTGATGGAAGCAAGATGTTCCAAGCAACCAGCTGGGAAGCCTTTCATTGTCTTCCTGAAATGTTGGGTATCTTGTGATATGTTTGGTATCAACTGGTATGTGTAGCTTCCACTCGTTTCACTTATTATTGGAAGCAAGGAGGGTTGTGATGGGGTTTTGTTTGTGGGGTATTTTTCAAATGTTGATAAACATCTTTTAGAGGCTGTGTTACATATACGGATACCTGCTGGTAGATTTCCCGGATCTGAAATAGATTTCCTTTCATCTTTTTCTTTGTTACTTTTCTGAGGATGTGAAGGAAGAGGAACGGAGAGGTTTAGCACTTCATTTTCTTGCAGAGAAAATTCCATTTCCCCTCCACTTTTGCTGATACCACCATTTTTTTTCCCGTGGATATTTTTTCTCTATGTTTTGCCAAATGAGAAAACTTTCAAAGAGAGATTTTATTTGCCCAGCTGATAATTATTTGCTAGAGCAAGGGAATACCTTTTCTGGTGTTGCTAGGCATCCAAATTTGCCTAGTGTAAATGTAACAACTTCTGTTGGTGTAATTCAGAATATTTCAGAGAATGAGGTATACTCCAGTGGCACAAGTATTTTTATTTGAGTACTAATGCTGCATACAGTAGAAACATTGCCTAAGACATGTATCTGTGTTCTCTGAAAGTCTTCACTATTTATTTGACCTGTCATTTGCCTTTAAATTTTACTATTTTGTGTCTACATAAAGTAATTTAGCTCCAGAAGCTTCTAGAGTAGCCTTCAACAACGTGTAGGCATATTTTTCTGTAATTGTCATCAGACAGTAATGATTTTGCTTATGCAAGTACACTGCTCAGAGGAATTCAATACAGAGGAAAATATTGAAATATTATCCATTACAAATCTAACCACTCCTCAGAGCTGCTCTCTTATTCTTCTATATAAGTTTTTTCAGAAGCTGTCTGTTAAAGGAGGCCCGTTTTTAGTGGGATGCAGGAAAATACTTTTTACAGTGTCTAATACTTGATGTAGAAAATTAAGAACTTGTGCTTTCTAAAAACATTAAGACCCTAAAGAACCCTGCAGGTTCAGAACAGCCGCAGACTAAAATTTTTCACTTTGGCTTGTAAAGCTCCTCCAAAGCAGAATGTTTTTCATTTAAATTGTGAATTCATGTGGCAATTTAAGAATAGTTTGCAGTTTGGATACTTGCTGGGCACTCTGATTCTTTTGATAATGACTGTGGTGCTTTAGCGCATTACCACGATTTGACAGGTCATGTGATTCTGCACCTTGACAATTAATTAATGAAGTCATACTTCTGAAAAGGGCAAGCATATCAGTAAATGGCAGCAGTGGGATTGCAAGAATTGCTCCCTCTCATGATAAATTGCTCCAAATCTCATTTCTGGCTGACCAATTCATTTGTGTTAGAGCCTTGTTAAATGTAGTTCATGTCAGCATCTTTCTGACTGTATGCCATTGCTCTGTACTGAACACTTTTTCACTGTTAAATGTGAGTAGACTGATAGTATTTATTGTTGTGCCTTCTTAGATAAGCAGCAGTTTTAGAAAAGTCAGATGTACTTACTGCAAATTAGCCTGGTCCTAATTTTTAGGGGGATCAGCAGTATAATACGTGATAAAATTGCATCATTCCTGAAATACTTTTTATTGTATAGGATAGAATTACAGAAATGGTCGAGCTGGAAGGAACCACAGTGGGTCATCTGGTCCAACCTCCCTGCTCAAGCAGGGTTGTCCCAGAGCACATGGCTCAGGGTTGCATCCAGATGGTTCTGGAACATCCCCGGTGAGGGAGACTCCACAACCTCTCTGGACAACGTGATCCAGTGCTTGGTCACCAGCACAGAAAGGAAGTTCTTCCTCATGTCAGGAAAATCCACAAATGCCAGAGGCTTATGTCCAAAAAGGAGACAGAGGAGTCCTACAACTTTATTTGTAAAGGGAAGAGAGTCCACTGGGGCACTCGCCCATGGGGCTTTTTCTCTCAAGTTTTCAAGGGTGCAGCCTCCTTTTATCCTAAACTTTCGGCTGCATGTTGCCCTCTTCCTTTCCTCACTGGCTGAGGTACCAGGAAGGTACAGCCTTCCCGAACCGCCTATCACATATCCTCCCTTGAACCTTCTATTTTACCCCAAAGCTCAGAAACTCAGGCTTGTGCCGACCCCNGTCCTCCCTTGAACCTACTGTTTTACCCCAAAGCTCAGAAACTCAGGCTTGTGCCGACCCCCACTTGTCTGTTTGGAGTACCAAGCTGTCAGGGCTCCACAGCAACCCTGCTGCCCGAAGTCAGTAGAGACATTGAGACCCATTTCAAAGACGTTAATACCCATACCTCCACCCATCAAATTGTTTGTAAAGACATTAGCTTTCCTCTCAATCTCTCTTCTTCTTATTTCTCAATTTGTCTTTACAAACCCTAGTTATTATTGACTTAACCCTTTCTGACAAGCAGGAACATTCAAAACACCACCTCCCAACTTTTCCGCGTCTGGTCCCTGCACCAGGTGTAGCAAGTAAATACAGAGAATAAAGTAGACAATGACAGTTCATATTAGCCCATTAATCACCAGAGGTTGTTGTCCGTGGCTGCTGATAGCCGAGGTCTCCCATCCTTTTCCTCTAGTTGAGAAGTCCAGATCTCCAGGGCTTTAGAGACCTTGACCTGAGTGTGATGGGTCCACCCCTGTTCTGTCCTGGCTGCTGTCTGTGGTCCTGGCTGGAGGTTATGAACAGCAAAGTCCGGAGGCAGTGTCTGTGCTAACTGGGCTTCCTGTTCAAGTCAGCCCAAATGACCTTCCCCCGGGGCCTCCAATGACCTTGAGTAACCCCAAATGACCTCAAATAACCCCCTCAGGAACTCCAATGACCTCGAATAACCCCAAATGACCTTAAGTAACCCCCTCAGGGCCTCCAATTACCTTGAGTAACCCCAAATGACCTCAAATAACCTCCCCCAGGAACACCAATGACCTTGAATAACCCCAAATGACCTCGAGTAACCCCCTTGGGATTTCAATGACCTTGAGTATCCCCAAATGACCTCAAGTAACTGCACCCAGGGATGCCAATGACCTCGAGTAACCTCAAATGACCCTCAAGTAACCCCCCTGGGACTCCAATGACCTCGAGTAACCCCAGATGACCTCAAGTAACCCCTGGGACTCCAATGACCTCAAGTAACCCCAGATGACCTCAAGTAACCCCTCCCAGGGACTCCAATGACCTTGAGTAACCTCAAGTTACAAGTTCATCACTTTCTGCCCATTGCCTGTTGTCCTGTTCCTGGGAACCATCGTCAAGAGCCTGGCTCCATCCTCTTGGCACCCTCACTTCAGATACTGATAGGCATTGATGAGGTCCCCTCTCAGTCATCTCTTCTCGAGGCCGAACAGGCCCAGCTCCTTCAGCCTTTCCCAGAAGGGAGAAACTCCAGTCCATTAATCAGCTTCACAGCCCTCCGCTGGACCCTCCCCATGTCTATCTTACAGTGGGGAGCCCAGAGCTGAACACAGCATTCCAGGCCTTACTAGGGCTGAGTGGTGGGCCAGGATCACCTCCCTCTGCTGGCAATGCTCTTCCTGATGCACCCCAGGATACTTTTGGACTTCTTGGTCACAAGGCCACTGCTGGCTCAGGGACAACTTGTTGTCCACCAGGACCCCCAGGTCCCTCTCTGCAGCGCTGCTTTCGAGCACATCAGGCCCGAGCCTGCGCTGCTGCACAAGTGCAAGGAAACTCCAGAAGGTTCTAAACAAGTTTCTCAAATACAGATTTGGTACCAAGAATTAATGTCTAGTGTGTGATTGGAGGAATAAAATGTTGATAGTGAATGTACACCTTCAAATATATAGGAGCTGCATATTTGATATAGAAAAAGTTTGTAGACATTTCCAGCAAGTGTAGTAACTGTCTTTAATTGAGGAACAGTCGCTTCCATAAAATTTTTTCACTTTTTTCAAAATTCTCCTATACTTCTATTATTTTGTGAAACTTGTTTACATGCGTAACAGATTACAAAAAAAGGAGAGTTGGCATACCTTGAAGAGGAAAAATAGCCTGAGATCTGAGGCTTGGTTTTCTCTTTTCTTATGTAGATGTACTCCAGCATAGTATCCTGGTTTATCTCAAGAGTCCTCATCTTTTGTAACTGTCCATCCTATCTCATATGAAAGTCAAAACCATTTAATTTCTGAGCCTGTTCTGATACTGTCATATTTTTAATTTTTTTAGTATGAAAATTACATTTATATTAAGTTTCTTTGATCTGCACGTCAGATTTACTTTGAATGTGTTGCCAGTGTGTTGGCTCTTAGTCTTTACAGGAATGAGTATCCTCAGAAATTGGAAAGTATGGAGCTTTTTTGGTAGGTGATAGTTGATATGGGATGGAAGGGGTGGCTTGTGGTGCAGCTTTGCATACCAGGTTGTCCAGCAGATAGTGCCCAAGGACATAAATAGGTGTGGATGTGGAACTGGATGCTTTGTCCATCTCTTAGTGATGGCTTTTTAATGACAGGGAGTTTCTAGGCACAACTTCAGTTACGTTTGGAAAGATCTCTCTGGCAGAGTCTGACTGTTACCCCAGCACTGCCATGTTCAGCACTAAACCATGTCCCCGGGTGCCACATGCACACATTTTTTGAACACTTTCACCAGTGCTTCTACCCTTCCCTGGGCAGTTTAGTTCAATACCTGACCATTTTTTCAGTGAAGAAATTTTTCCTAATATCTAACCTAAACCTCCCCTGGTGCAGCTTGAGGCCATTTCCTCCTGTCGTGTTACCTGGGAGAAGGGAAACATAAGCTTCTATGTACATAGATTTATCAGTGTTTTCCTAACCTACCATGGTCTCTTGCCAGCTTTTTAATAATTTTTACTTAATTGTGTTGCTTTGTTTTGCTTCCCCCTTTGTGTGTCCCAAGAACCATGATAGTTCTCTTTTTTGAATCTGTAAGTTCTTCAAGCAAGGCAGTGAGATTTATCATGTGCTGCTCTCTCCCAAATACTTGCAACTCTTCAATCCAAATTTCAATCACACTCATTTATAAAGCCGAGATCTCAAAACTAGTGTTTCTAAGGCTTTGTGAAAATAACTTCTGAGGTGGAGAAATGGGATTCAAATTAGTACCTGTCTGAAGATAAAGGTACTCTGTGAGTACAGCTGTGTTACGAGACATCAGAGAATCCATATGGGAAAAGATTATAGGAAGTCAGGTTTTTATAATCCCGATGTTGAAGGAACTATTTGATTTTTCTTGTGCTTTTAGCTTGTGATCAAGGTGGGTTGTGAAGGAAGCAAAACTCGTGGTTCTTTTTGGAATTGATAAGGCACAGATGCAGCATAAATTTAGCTGCAAGAAGCCCCAGTTCTATTTAACAGGAAAAGGTATAGAACTAGAAAGTAAATGTAAATGCAGCTCTTGGTTTGGCAAGAGATAATGCCTCTCCTTTAGAGTTGTACACTTAAATTAACTTTCCCATTAGTGTTTGTTTGTTAAATATTTTGTGAGCAGTCAGAGCTCTACACTGTTATGTGCTTTAGGTGAGAGGTGAACACAAATGATACTTAATTTTCATTGAAAAAGTGAGTGCCCATTATTATTTCTATTAGGATTTTCAATTTGAATATTAATACTGGACAGAAGCCGTGTGATCTGTTTTGGAGCAGGTGAAAGCAGTTATGCTGTTTCCTGCAAACAGGACTTACATGGTCTGTTCTGGTATGGGTTAGAGAGGAAATGGGTTAGCCTTTGGTGAACTACATTAAAATTGCTTCAGATAAATGTAAAGGTCAGTGTAGGCAAACTAGATTTTCTTGTAGTAAAGTAGGATCCTCTCCTAGTGAGGACATTACAGTTTATTGCTAGCTGTGGGCTGTTGCTATAACAGCATTTTTATAGCCTTATGTGAGTCGTGCTAAACTGTGGCTCATCTTAATATTTTATGTACCTCAATATGTTGTTCTACATTCGTTGTTACAACCTTTGAAATTTCTTATCTTACTGAGCACTGCTGATACTCACTAGTAGCGTTCTTAATACTTCTTGTAGTTATTTTTCAACTTGTTTCAAATGCAAATATTTTTGTTAGAGTACCATCTGCAGTGATGATTAAAATTGCTTCCTAGGTTTGGAATACAAGCTTGACAGCTGGTTGCGAACAATAGAGAAAGTTTCAAAACTGAGTTCGTCTGATAAATAATGCTGTAATAGAAATATGCTCCTGAATTTTGGAGATAAAACAGTTAATCTGAAATCTATCTGGCTGCTGCTGCCTTTGGGGTTTTTTTCCTTCAATTATAGCAGGAGAAATGAGAGCACCAATAAAATTAAGCAAAAGAGATTTTTTGGGTTTTCAGGAGGAGTTTTAATGTGGACCACTGGCATGTTGAAGGTGCAATGTGAATAGAAAGCTGAAGTGGTTTGCGTTGGCATTCTCAATCTATAGCAAAGGAGCTTGCACTGTCCCAAACTGATCAAGTAATTCTCATAATCATCCTAAGGAAACATGTTGAAATAATTAAAATATTAATTTGTCTGATCTGCCTAGGATGTGATGCAGTTATGATACAATTATATTATACTTATATAATATGTATAATATATATATGTATATACATATATGTATAACGTATAATATATTATAGTATACATTAGACCATGGCTGCAATTTTTAGGGCAAATAAGGTCACTGTCCTGTGCAAATCTTAATTCAGGAGTTGCAATGAAGAGACTTGATATTCAGTGGAAAAGATTAATTGCAGGAGTGCATAATATTCATAGTCATAGTCTGCTGGAAATTAAGTCCCTTTACTGCTCAGAGTCATTTAAGAATCTTGTTATCCCTTTACTTCGAAAACACTTGAGGGTGTTCACTTTCCTTGAGTTTCATCTTTTGATCTGGCACCATCTGTTTTGCAGTATTTTGGGAGGAATTCAGGGCAAGTTTCATTCAGATATAAAAATCAGAGCTGGATATATTGTGTTTGATCTTGAAGTATTTTATGGAACTAAGGCAATTTTACCACCAATTTTACTTGTGCTGTTATCTGGAGTAAATTGGTATGTCCACTCTAGGAGCTACATTGATTTTAGTGATATAGTTACCCATACAGATTAGGGATACTGAATTGAAGGAATTAATCATAAACTGTGGTGCAAGGCATTAGTGTCCCTGTCTTCTCTTTCCCTTTTGCTTTGTGCTGTAGGGTCACTAGGAGAATGGGCTACAAGAGATTTATATAAGCTAGTTCATATTCTGGCAGGTTAGCAAAAATCCGTTCATTTGGAGAGCTAAATCTGGGTTTAAGCCTACAAGTTCACATTTTGGTGAACCTCTACTTCTTTCAGTTTGCCATAGATTCAAAAGCCTATGGCAGGAAGGGCTGGGCAGGCGTTTGAGAGAATTGGTGTCTCAAATTAACCCACACGTGCTGCAGTTTGTCTGTTCAAGTGCTATTGCCTCTGTTAAATTAATGCAGAAAAGCCGTTTACATCTCAAGGGCATCTGATTTCCGATACGTGCACCTCTGGGGACACCTGTCCTCATGGGGGTTTAACAGGAGGGCTAAAGGGACGAGTGCCCTCCCCACTGCAGCTACAGCCGTGGAGAAACATGAGCTAATACATCTCTTTAAGCATCTGGTGAACCAAATGAATTGAGGAGAAAGTGTAGCACTTTTCCAGAGCTGTCTCACCATTTACAAGACTGTATAATTCTGCTGTACTAAGAGCCAAGGAAAACATTAAGAGGGAGTAATATGACTAGAGGTTACATCAGGACAGAAAAAGAAGTATGGGAAATAAATGCAAGTGACACAGCAGTTTCAAGAATTCAAAATAAGCTTATATTTCCACCACTTTCGGTGCTTTTATTTTCTTGCAATTGAAATGTTTAAAGCAAGTATTTCTGAAACTGATTTAAAAGGAGAATATATAACTTGTTTAGGTACGATATTTTATGAGCAGCTTGGATTTCTTCTTAAATGTGTTCTTCAGTTCCACCATTAATATTTAAGGCTGCCCATTCAGCCATCACCATTAAGAACCTTTGATGTTGGAGTTTGTGCTAAGTGGCAGAGGGAAGCTGTCTGTGATCTGTCTAGGTTTTCTCCACATCTACAGCACCGCTGAGTATGTGTAGAAAACTTGTTATTATAGGTTCCTCCAGCCATTTATATTGTAAAACAAAGTGAAAAATCTTGCTTTTAAATGTCCTCTGCATAATTTACTGAAGGTACAGTGTCTTCCATATGTATCAGTTAGTGCAACATAGTAGCAAGCATGAAAATTACTCTTTGCTTTACCTCAAGGAAAGGGGTCTTCTGATGTTTTGATGTGAGAGTCTGATTGCTGTGTTTAGAGAGAAGGTTCACAGCCTTCAGAGAAGATTAGAGTTCAGCAGCAATCATTTAATGTTTTTTTGTAATTACATTCATGTAATGCATGGGTGAACTTACTGAAGCATACTGAGTTAAAGACTTGCTAAATGCCAGCGAAATTTGAAGAGGAAGGAGCAAAACATTTAGAAGGGTAAGGCCTTCATCTGGCACTGTGTGTTTAGGGATTTTTTTCATTATGCAAGCATGGGATTCTATGGATGCAAGTGCTTACATGTGGTAGGAAACTTTGCGTTTAACACTCTAGAATTATCTGTAGCTGGATATATCTCAACCTGGTGTAACTTCACTGAGTCAGTACTTTTTAAATATCAAACAGATATCAGCCATTCAGAAAGACAGAATTAGTTGCTATTAGGAAAAAAGTCTTATTATCCAAGAATTCCTGTCTTAACTTCATTTTAGCATTTAGGCAGCATCAAGAGATAATTATCCTTAAAAATTTTTTGTCATAATGAAAGTCTTACGCAGAACTCCCTAATGTACATCAAGGAAGAATATTATGTATTCCATTCCCCATTCCTAAATTTAAAATGTGCTCCTTACTTGCAGTTAGAGTGAATGCTCTTTGTTGATGCTCTTGCCGTGTGGAATCCCTGACAGTCATATAAGCGGGATGATATTAACTAAAACCAAACAATAACAATGAGGCCAGAAACAAAAGGCGGAACCCCCTGGCTGCCTCTTCTTTCCAAGACAGAAGTTTGGGAAGATACCTTTTAAAAGGAGCTTATGCTGGTGTATTGCAAATTGTGTAGGACTTTTTGGCAAGGTTTTGTCTCTTGGCAGAAATAGTCAATGGCCATCCTGTAAAGACTATTCTACCTTGCCAAAAGTGATTAAAACAATTTTGCCAAAGTTCTTGTAGTTTATGCTTAACACTTTTGATTCATTTGTTGTTTTCTTGTGCGTTTTTTTCCCCTTTGAAATCTATAGGCATTTCAGTAGGACTATGGAGGAGCTGGTTCATGATCTGGTCTCGGCACTGGAAGAAAGTTCAGAGCAAGCCAGAGGAGGTTTTGCTGATACTGGAGATCATTCTCGAAGCGTGTCTTGTCTTCTAAAACGACAGGCAAGAAAAAGGAGGGGACGGAAAAGGCGTTCATTTACCACCCATCATCCCTGGGAGACTGGTCACTGCCTAAGTGAAGGCTCCGATTCCAGTTTAGAGGAATCAAACAAAGACTACAGGGAGAATCATGCTACCAAGAAAGACCACAGTGATTCTGATGACCAGCTGTTGGTTGCTAAACGTAGGCCTTCCTCAAACTTAAATAACATTAGAGGCAAAAGACCTCTGTGGCACGAACCAGATTTGACTGTGGACAGTTTGGGAAACAGAACTTTGCGCAGGAGAAGAAAGGTAAAACGCATGGCAATAGATCTGCCATCAGAAATCTCTAATGCACTGACAATAACTCAACAGCAGGATAACAGCAGAGATCAAGAAATGGACAATAACAATAAATCATACCAACACCAAGAGTTTTCCAAGAGCAAAGTGAAAAAAAGAAAAGTATCTGCAGCTCGACAAGGACCAGAAATCTTGGATGAAGGAGTAGTTATAGAAAATGAAGAAGTCAATCAAGCAAATAAGGACAAAATGGAATATGAGGAGCAAAAAGGCTCAGATGAAAACATGAGTGACAGGTTATTCTTTCTTTTCTTTTTTACAGAAACTTTGGATAATATTTGTTTGCTTTTATTACTGCTGCTTGTATTGGGAATCTTTGGATTTTTTGTTAATTCCAGAGTTAAAATTCCAGCATCAATGGAATCTGTTTTAACAAATTATTCCTATTTTTTTTTACATCTACTATTTTTTATATATTAGTTGCTCAGGTTAAGGAATTCAGTATAAAATAGAGAGTGATGTAGCAGAGGAATAACCAAGAAAACAGTTTTGTGAAATAATACGTTCTAATTGTTTCAAGATTAAGAATGACAAAATACACATATGAATAACATGGATTTTTCTGGATATTTCAACTGGCAACAGTTCTCAGATAAGAATTTAGTGTTTTTCCAATTTCTAGACATTGGTGCTTTGATTGTTGTCTCCATTCATCAGAAAGGTTGTCAGTGTTTAGAGTCACCATTTAGACAGTATGTTCTGGTGTGTCATGGGCATAAAAAGTCTGCAGGTTGCCAAGGATATACATCATTTACGAAATGCAAAAACCAATTTACAGTTCAGAAACACCTGAGCTTACCATTAGAAAAATGGAGGAATGATGACCCTTTGGCAGTACACCTCATCCATCCATTCCAGACAGCAGTCGTACTATAGTGGTAATTGTTTCCAAAGTACTATTTTGACAACACAGTAAGGCGTAAGTCATTTTTCCACCATACACAAGGGATGTTAACTGCAGGGCCTGGTAAGCCTGGTTATGTTTATTCCACGTGCCACGTTCTGAATGCAGAAGTGTCAGCAAGACAGACATGTTAAAAGATATAATTTTGATCAGTTCTTGATGGCACTAGTGTCCCTGGATTTTTGTAGGCATGTTATCTATAAACAGTTAAGCCTTTTCCTTACTGGGCAGGTAGAATCGAGAGGCAGAGAGTGTTTTTGACCAGAGCAGTCAGATTGGTTACTGTAATAACAGCAGTGTTGGTAAGTGACTAACTCCAGTTACAGTCAGAAAAGTCCTAGGGTTTTTTGTTACGTACTAGCTCTGTCCCTCACCTGTGAACAAGAAGCAGATGGAAGAGCTGAATAAATCCCAAGCCGTAAACATTTTTCCTTACCTGTTAGTTACTAGAGCAGAACTCATCCTTCGGGGCAGCCAGTGTAACTTCAGACATCTCCCTTTAACATTCAAGTTAGGAGTCTGTGCTGTCAGGAAGCCTTTAGAAACTTCTCTCTTTTTGGTGGTATTTGGAGTCTGTTCCTCCAAGTTTGGGATCTAAAAATAGATGTTTTAAAATTTCCTGCAAACTAGGAACCATTGCATAATTTTTAATCTCTCTGTAGTCTTATTGCATTTTTTATTTATAAAAGACTTTCTGTTATGGTACAAGGGTTAACAGTTCTTCAACTCAAAAATTCTATAGCTAATTTTTGGGTGGAGAGAAGAGTGATCAATACAGATATTCTCTTGTAGACTAGCAGAACTGAGCTGCTCTCAGGTCAGTCTGAATCTTCTTTCTCAAAAGAAATGTTATTGTTTTAAAAGTTGATCTTCCACTTCAAAATGCTGGATGCTTTGTTACTTCAAATCCTGCAGTTGCTCGAATCAAACTCCAAATGCTTGTCTGTGGTCCCACTAAATAGTCTTTAAAGCCATTCTCATCTTCACAGGGTTTTCCGTTCATGCACACTGTAGAGTGATGGTCTGTCATTCTACTGAATTTCTTTCAATGGTCAGCAGTACCTGAAAGCTTTGAAATCACTGAATTAGAAAACTTGCATTTCATAGTGTGATAAGAAATCTGCCGTGTTGAAGCCTCTCAGGTGATACTGTATCAGAGTATTTTGTATGTGCATAATTTTAACCTGTTTTAATCTAACTTTACTTAAATGCAATAGTGCCTTTATTACAGATCATTTAGCTAGAAGAATTCGAAAGAAGCAGCAAACTGTTAAGAAGAAGATATTCTGAAAGTGAAAGCTGAGAGTTTATAAGGAAACGTGGGATTGCACAAGATACAAAGAGCTAACAAAGTGTCTTGGTTAACACTTGCACTTCAGCAACACTGGCTGGAAGAGGAAAAATAAAAAGTATACAAAGTTGCTTTTGTTTTGTATGCAATAATGTGTGCAGTAGTATTCAATGCAGTAGTTCAGTAATTCTTAAAGGACTAATTTTTTAGAAATCTGTTTTTTAAAAACAAAGTAAAGCTGATAATTTTTAATGGGAGTTAAGTTGCTTGGTTTTAAAACCAGTCAGAAGTTTTCAGTGTATACATGACATTATTTGAAAATACAATGTTTTTGAAGTGCACATTAAAAGTGTTAAGTGACACTTCTTTTGCAGTCTTCTATCTCTGTCTGAGTGTTCAAACACCAAACACAGCAATAACCAGGTTTTAAGTGCATGATTCAGAAGTAGAAGGAGGAGTCTTCAAACTCTTGAAATGTCAGCATCTAAATGATCCCAAAGATGAATTCCTGAGAGGATTGTTTTAAGCACTGGAAATGAGATTTTCGTGATCAGAGCTTATCTGTCCTTATCCTCAATGCTCAGCTTTTGGCCAGTTTCAGCCAAATTCAGTGGTGTGTGATGTTCTGGGTGCTATTTAATTCCCACAAGCTTTGGCACTTGTTTGTGTTTGAAGTGACTAAAGAGAGGTGAAGTCTCAATTTTGAAAGAGAAGCAGCAGTGAAGCTCGGAGACACCACCCACTGTGGCCAGGGGGAAAACAGGAGCTGCTCATTTCCCAGGGACAGCACAAAGCTCCCGTGTCTTGTGAAAACCAAGGCACCAGACAGCTTGCTAGCCATAGGAACTGCAAATGACAAGTATTTCTTCTTTTTTTCCATAAGAGTAGAAATAAAGCTGTGAAAGCTTTTTGGATAGCTGAGCTGTTCCTCCCAAATTTTTGCTTGCACACACTATAGGACTAAAAGGAGTATGTGGCTTTTTCCTTTCTTGTGGAAGTCTTGCTGAGAGCGGAATTCTCATTACAAAGCAAAGGAATTAGCAGGGTACACTGCAAAATTGTGTTAAAACTGGAAGTAAATTCCATCGTAACAGCTTTCATGTACTTAGATATTAATGTGTTAATTCCAGAGGTTTTGAATGTATTCAGTGAAATGACTGCCGTGTAGCAATTATCTCAACTATAGTCCCTGCCCTGTGTGACTGTGGCCTGAGGAGAGTGAACGCTGTGGCTGCCATGGATATGCCAGTGTTAGTTTGAATTTTTAATTTTTTAAAAAAGTTTTTCAAAAACTTAAAGTGTTTATGTTTTCATGTGCTGACTGATCTTTCAGTGAGAATTATTTCACAACTGAAATATCTTATTTTAAAAAGGGAAGGAGACTTCTCAAATTGGAAATTTTGGCAGGGAAAGTGGCTGAAATATCAGGGTTGAAAGGATTTCCTGACTTTATTTTAAAACGTGCAATTAAACAATAAATGGAGAAAAAGAATCTATGAAGAAGGGATGTTTTTTCCTTTGAAATGGGTGATGTAAAATTGTGCGCAATGAAGTCCACGAACAGTAAAGCCATCTATGTTATAATTAAAGTGAGGATGGGATGCTTGCCCTAGTAAAGAGAATTACTAGGACTTGCAATATGAGAAAGCCTTGGTCTCCCTCACGAAAGATGGTTCCATTCTCATTGCATGCACATCACCTTTCTTCTGCTTGGGGCAATTGTGCAAGTGCTTAAGTCTGTTCTGATTATATTATATATAAGATAGTGTAATAAGTTGCTTATGCATCAAGAATTTGGATAAACCTAAGATACAGCAAAGATTAAGACAGCGTAATCTTCAAACACAGAGCTGTGTCTATAGATACATACATTTTTAAAATATATATAT